>CM022670.1:22011754-22479254 GCA_012295275.1 Chrysomallon squamiferum
TCACACACCTATTTTAATTTCATTATTTTTTTGTTTATTTAATTTCATTATTAGCTTATTTTAATTTTAATAGATTACGTTTATTTAATTTCATTTTTGATAATCTGTAAAAACAGGTTTTTTTATGAATTTTACTTTCATGTAAAAACATGTTGCACTGTTAGTTTTAGTTGACACAGGATACTATCAAACAGTAGTTCTGTTCTTTCAGTAATGTGTAATTAAGAACAACACTGAAATAAAGTGAGACATTTTCAAACATTTTACATTGTTGCATCATTCTAATATGTAGAACTACTGTTTTAGTTTGATATGTTATTCACATTATTACATTGTTCTAATATGTAGGACTACTAGTTTTAGTTTGATATGTTATTCACATTGTTACATCATTTTAATATGTAGGACTACTGGTTTTAGTTTGATCTGTTATTCACATTATTACATTGTTCTAATATGTAGGGCTGCTGGTTTAGTTTGATCTGTTATTCACATTATTACATTGTTCTAATATGTAGGACTACTGGCTTTAGTTTGATCTGTTATTCACATTGTTACATTGTTCTAATATGTAGGACTACTGGTTTACTATTCACATTATTACATTGTTCTAATATGTTTGGCTTTAGTTTGATCTGTTATTCACATTGTTACATTGTTCTAATATGTAGGACTACTGGTTTTAGTTTGATCTGTTATTCACATTATTACATTGTTCTAATATGTAGGACTACTGGTTTTAGTTTGATATGTTATTCACATTGTTACATTGTTCTAATATTTAGGACTACTGGTTTAGTTTGATATGTTATTCACATTGTTACATTGTTCTAATATGTAGGACTACTGGCTTTAGTTTGATCTGTTATTCACATTGTTACATTGTTCTAATATGTAGGACTACTGGTTTTAGTTTGATCTGTTATTCACATTATTACATTGTTCTAATATGTAGGACTACTGGTTTTAGTTTGATATGTTATTCACATTGTTACATTGTATTAACATGTAGGACTACTGGTTTTAGTTTGATATGTTATTCACATTATTACATTGTTCTAATATGTAGGACTACTGGTTTTAGTTTGTTCTGTTCATTCATTAATGTAATTATGAAGAATGCTGAAATAAAGTGAACCATTTTAAAAGTGTTGACATTGTTGTAGGGTGCAGACAGATGGAGTAATGATCTGTTTTTTGGAAACCAGCGAGTGGCCTGTCTCAACAACTGCATCATTCAACTGTGTACAGCCATTCCAGACAAGTAATACAGAAATTTAACTTTACATTTCACCAGCCAAAATATTTCTAAATAAATAATTATATATTGCATTTAATTAAAAAAATTCAAAGTTGTTCCATAGAATTAATTTTTTGTGATTATTTATATAACACTTACATACATACATACATACATACATACATACATACATACATGTACACACACATATATATACACACACACATATAAAATTACATATATACAGCCAGATATACTCACACATACATAAAAATAGACATACATATCAATACATACACATATTAATACATAATATAAATACACTCACAGACAAACAGACAATTAAGTATAACGAGTATTATCGTGTTGCAGACTGGCAGTTACAGAAGAAATGCTCAAACCTCTGCTAGAAGGTCTGAGTCTGGAGCAAGCCATTCAAGACAAACGTTTGTTTATGTGTGACTACGAAATCCTTACTGGAATACCCTGCAAAGAAGACTTCATTGTAAGCCTGGAGTCATTTCTTAGTAAACTTCATAGAAATAGATCTCTTCAGACTTCGTTGAATATATAGTAAACATATTAAGAGTTGATCATTTCTAAAGGATTTTATTTTGATAAAAGAGAAATGACAAGTTTTATTCTTGAAATGCAGTTCTCAACAGTTAAATTTTTTGCACTAATAACAAACAGTTCAAGATAATTCTACAAAATTCATAGGATATATTATAACATTTAAACCACCTGTTACTTCTGTATAAATTTATATTTCTAGAACATTTATAATAATTAAATAAATCAATCAATCAATAATGATAATAATAATCTTTAAACAATTTATTACTTTGCTTATTACTTTGAATTCGTAGAATCTAATACTCATATAATATTGTTTAACAGAATACAATAGAGTAAGTTATTTAAAGATCTTTGTTCTTACAAAGTAATAATACATACAAACAAATCTTTAAATCACTTAATATGTTAAGCAGTTATTTAAACACATGTGTATGTGTATTTGTATGTAGATATTACTGTGTTTAAATACACATTATGTTTAGTTGCTGTTTTGTTTTTCTCATCCAGTGTCCTGATCCTCTTGGTCTGTTTTTTCTGAATGGAAACAAGAGACTGGTTCCCATAGCAATCCAACTGTTCCAGAAACCTTCCCCAGACAACCCTGTATGTATCTCTTCTCAGTTTTAATCACCACATTTTTGATTGAATCATTTTACAATTAAAACCATTACTTTTAACAGTAATACAGAACTATATTTGTATTTAGTGACCAACAGTCTACAAGTTTTCTTGGTCACCATAAACTATAAGTTGTGTATGTCTGTTTGTATGTATATGTATGATTGTGTATATAATATGTGTATGTAATTATGTATCTGTGTGTGTGTGTGTATATATATATATATATATATAAAGTGTGTGTATGTGGATGTCATATATATGTGTGTATATGTATTATGTATCTATGTATGTATATATGTAAAAAATGTGTAAGTCTGTGTGTGTGTGTGTGTGTGTGTGTGTGTGTGTGTGTGTGACATTAGAGAGAAATTATCAGATGACAGAGAATGTGATGTATACTCTTGGGACTTGCATTGATTATCAGCTAATTTCCCAGCTTATCACCACTGTATGAATGCATTAATGTTAAGTAGATTTTAATTCTAACATTAAGCTGATCATGTGTCCCAGGGCATGTTGATCAAAGTGGATATTTCTCTCAGGGAACAATTAACACAAACTGTGGACTCACTTAAACATTAATTTGTAATGGTTTAAGAAACCACCAAGTGGCAAATCATTAACATTTATTTTGAAACAAGCATAATGTTAGAACATGTACTGGCAAAACATGCATTTATTTTGTTAGCATTTCTTAAAACATATTTTGAAACAGTTGTTTATTTTGATAGTATTTCTTAGACATATTTTTTTAAAATAAAATTTAATAGTGCTAGAGTTTCCAAAAAAATATTTATTTTGAAATAAGTATTTATTATCTTAGTATTTCTAAAACAGTATATTGTGAAACTCTTAAAATGTACTTTGAAACAGTCATTGATTATGTTAGCATTTCTTTCCCTGCTAATGTTGGCACAAACTAAATATCAGGATGTTGTTACTGCATCAAGGTAATTTTGTTTGTTATCTAGCACTGATAGTAAAATTAGGAGTAATTTAATATTGAAAATAACAGTTTTCTGCAATTTTATGCAAATTATGACATATAATATTTAAAAATTGTTTTAAATTCAGAAATGAACTGCATTTAATTTGGTATTGAAGAAATTAAATATTGTCAATTTAATGTAAATCCTGACATACTGATTTCATAAACAGTTGTTTTAAGTTCAGAAATGAATTGTATTTTGTTTAAAACTGAAAATAACAGTATTGTGCAGTTTAATATAAATTTACATTGTGTTGTATTCATAACTGTTTTAAGTTCACAAACAAACTGTATTTTTTATATACCATATATACTTGTGTACAAGGCAACCTTAATAATTTTAAGACAAAAATAACTGTTTTAAGTTCACAAACCAAACTGTATATTGTGTTTATATATAATAATAAACAAGTTCTTTTGATTTTTTCAGGTTTTCTCACTTTAAAATGATCCAATGTCATTAAACAGAAGAATATCATGTTTTAAAATTTGGTTTTGTTTTTAATTTTTCAAAATGTTTTTTAATGATAAAATTATATTTTTGAAAAGCTGAAAGTTGTCCATCCAGTCAAAATCAGCAACAGCTACAAAAGCATTACCTATGTTTAGGTTTGTTACCTTAATATAGTCTCCCAAAATTTCTTAATCAGAATATTCACCTACATCTGTAAAATAACATAACTTTTAAGTTCACAAACAAACTGTATGTTGTGTTTAATATAATAATAAACAAGTCCATTTTGATTTTTTTCAGGTTTTCTTGCCAACTGAACCACCGAACACCTGGGCTATAGTTACAATGTGGTTTAATCTTGCAGACTGTGTTGTCCACCAGTCACTCACTCATTTAGGTTTGTCACTTTTCTTAGTCAGAATATTCACCTACATCAGTAAACAACAGCTGTGTACATCACTTGTTTACAACAGCTGTGTACATCACTTGTATACAATGCAGCTGACATGTCAGAACAAAATGACAGACTATTTGTAATTATTTAACGTGTTCTCCAGTGAGTTAGAATTTGTATCAGAATCAGTATTTTAATTTGTAACTTTAACCATTTTCTGTTTTCTGGCACTGTTTAGTTTGTCAATACATCGTAGTATTAAAAAAATTCACCTCAATATTGGTGTTGCTGGCCATATTAAACCCTCACAAAATTGTACCTATCCAACTGCAGATTATACCATCATGATTTTTTATTTTTTATTTTATTAAATTAATCTCTATTTTAATATCTAGAGATGTGTTTTCAAACAAAGTCCGTACTAGTCCAAAATATAACCCAGGATATTATAGCTGGGCATGGGCTATTTTATACTCAGAGGTATACTTTGGACTATACTTTGTAGACAGAATTTTATCTTGAGTTTTTTTTTATGTCTATTGGGGAATATATATATATATATATATATTAATAAATGTTTACTTGTGGCAGAATGTAGGAAAGTTTGTTTTATGATTTTAATCAATTTAATAAGCTAAAATGTTATTAAATACAATATCTAGCTGCCATTTTGGAATTATTCAAGTTAGGAAGAATACTGATATGGAAAGAATCAGCATCTTTTTGTCATAAGTTAACATTTCATTAATTTTTTTTAATTATATATCTATCTTACTAAATTATAATTTGTATACAGATCCTCTCAAATGATTGTCAACTTTGCAAGATGTTACATAATAAAAATTATTCAGAAAACATACATATTATTAATGGGTTTTTTTTAAATTCAGGGTACTGCTTATTTAATTTTGTGATTGTTATAAGACTTATTTGTATTAAAGTTGTAAACTGTCATTTATGTTTATTTTTATTTTCTCATTAAATCTATAACTATCATTTTCATTTGATACTTTCTCTTTTTTTTTTTTTTTTTTTTTTTTATGTGTGTATGTCCTGCATGTACATGTGACTACATATTTTCTTTAAGTGAAAATGAATATGAGAGGACACCAAGTTACAAACATTTATTAATTTTGAACTTTTCAAATGCAGGTTATACACATTTGTTGATGGAGGGTGTAACCGTGGCAACCCACCGAAACTTGTCCCAATCTCATCCAGTTTTCAAATTACTAGCTCCACATTTTCTCTACCTGATTGCCATTAACAGGTAACATTCATATCCTTGTGTGTGTGTGTGTGTATGTGTGTGTGTATATATGTATGTATATATATGTATGTGTGTATGTGTGTATGTGAGTATATATGTCTGTGTGTATGTGTGTGTGTGTGTGTGTGTGTGTGTGTGGGTGGTGGGTGGGTGGTTGGGTGTGTCTGTATGAATGTCCAGAATTTCTCATTGATAAATTTTTATAATTGACTGTTCAAGAATTTTGCATGAAATGAAATATATCCTGCATCACAAGACATATCACACATAAACAGCCATTCTGTACAACAAAATATACCAGATAATTAAACCTTGTTTTCAGTTAAATTAAAAATAGCTGAATATTTTTGTGTTTTTTCAGTCGAGGTCTGCAGACTCTTGTTTCACCAAATGGCTGGGTGGAAAAAGTGATGAACATTGGAACAGAAGGAATGTTCTATCTAATAAAGAAAGGGTAAATATTTTATTTATTTTCCTTGCATTATAATTAATACATATTTATGAATAGAAATAACAAAAACCAGTGATGATAAATAAATATATACACACACATACATATACAAACACACATATACATAAATATTTATAGAGAAAGAAAAATAGATATTTTTATATATGTATGTATATATGTATCTACACACTCATACATTTTGTTTCATTTCAAATTCTAAAGTAGTCTAAGTGAGAGGTATAAGATTCATAAATATGTAATGCCTACTAATCTGTGAGAAATATGAAGAAACTTTGATTTGCTGTTGTTTTTGAAATTTATTTATTTATTTATTTATTTATGACTATCATTTTATTTTTGTTTATCAATTTCTGTGGAGTTAAAAATGTTTGGAGTTAAAATGTTTGTTACAAAAGCAACAGTTGTCTCCCCTGAGTGATATGTTAGTAACTGATATTTTTTGGTATGAATATTTCCAAATTCAGTTATAGCACAGAGGTGTGTTAAACTGATTGATAGTGTGAAAAAAAATGTTCTTTACAAAGTAAATTACAACAGATCAAATTTCTGTCAACCAACTGAACAGTAGAGTTGTCTAGTATTTTATCAGAAAGGTTATTTGCAGAAAATATTAACTTTATTCTTTAAACTTCTTTATTTTACTATACAGTTATCTTTAAATGTTGTCATTTAAAATTTATAAATTTATATATGAATCTTTTAAAAACAATAAATATAAAGACTGTTTCAAGAGTGGAAAATGATATTAAACTGTAGTATAACTTTTAAATTATTTGAAATAATAATTACATAAACAGATGTGTATGTGACATTTAATGACACAGACCCAAGTTTTTCTAGTGTAGGTAGTATTTACAGGACGCTGTTAATTTTTGTAAATAATTATGCTTCTTTGTATTTATAATATTGATAATGAATTACAAAATTGAATCAATAAAAGATAGATTCTGTAACATTCTCTGACAAACATAAACTGAAAATAATTGCAATCACTTTTTAATAATAAAATAATTATTTATTTATTTATTATTTATCTATATTTTATTTTATTTTTTTAATTTTTAATTTTTTTTAATTTTTAAAAAAATATATAATTATTGTTATTATTATTATTATTATTATTATTATTATTATTATTATTATTTTTTTTTTTTTTATATTATGTTTTTAGAGGATTGAGCATTCAATGCTTTTGTAATACTATTTCCTTAAACCTCATTAACAATTCTTGGACTATAGAGTTGTCTTTCTTTCTTTTTTTTGAAGATGTATTTTTGATGTGGTGTCTAAACAACAGCAAACATGTTCTTAGTTTTTCTTTAAGGAAACACTAGGAAATAGTAAAATACGTTTATGTGTGGTAGAGCAGTTTTCCAGTGACTCACTATGTTCATTGTTGCAGGTTGGCTCAGTGGAGAGTGGATGTACAGGGCACTCTCCCAGAGGAACTGAAAAGTCGTGGAGTAAGTTTCATTTACTCTAGAACAGAAACCCGCTTTAATTTTGATAGTTACATTTGTTTTAAAACAGTACTAATAAAAATATATTTTATATTTTAAACAGTACTACTAAAAATAAATTTGTATTTTAAAATAGTACTAATAAAACAGTATTTTAAACAGCACTACTAAAATATATATTTGTATTTTAAAATAGTACCAGTAACAATACATTTATATTTTAAAATAACTGATAAAAATGCATTTATATTTTAAAAGTATTAACAAAAATATATTTATCTTTTAAAATAGTACTAATAGAAATACACTTATATTTTAAAATAACAGACAGAAATATATGTTTTAAAACAACTAATAATAACACTTTTATTTTTTTAAATTGTATTAATAAAAATAAAGTATATTATAAAATATCTATAAAAAAAAACATTTATATTTTAAAATAGCACTAATATAAATACTTTTTTTTTTAAATAGTATTAATTGAAATACATTTATATTTAAAATAATTTTAAAAAATACATTTGTTTTAAAATAATGCTAATAAAAATACTTTTTTTTTTTAAATTAGTACAAATAAAAATATATTTATATTTTAAAATAACACTAACATAAATACATCTTTATATATTTTTTTAAATAACTAATAAAAATACCTTTGATTTAAAATAACCAAAGAAAATTAATATATTTTTTAAAATACATCATAAAAATACTTATCATTAATAAAAATACATTTATCTTTTAAAATAACTAATAAAATATATATTTACATGTGCATTTGAAAATTAATAATGATAAAAGTTGCATTTATGTTTTAAAATAACAACAATACATTTATCTGTTAAAATAACACAAATAAAAATATTTTAAAATAACAATAATAAAATTTATGATAACGTTTCATACACAAGGATTGTTAATAATTTTTTATTTGAAAGGCATGTAAACAGAATAAAAAATAAATTACAGTTTTATAAAATAATTGTAATTACTGAAAATAACCTTTTAATAAGTTGTAGCTATTTAAAATAATGTATTTATATCTTGTCCTAGAGAACAGTCTTGTATAAGAAATTAACACTTAATCAGTTTATATCTGTACAGAGATAAAATTCAGAGTGTTTGATGATTGGTTTATTTCAGTTTACAGACTCCAGCATTCTGCCAGGATACCATTTCCGTGACGATGCCTTGCTTCTGTTTGAATGTATTGACAAATACATCAGAAATTACATCAGTCTATATTACAGTAAGAAAATATTTCATACAGTCTGGCAAGACATTTTTGACTGGATATAGTTTTTTCAAATTGTTGATTATTCTAGTCTGAAGCAAGTGTAACATTCTGTTGAGACATGAAAGTAGAAGATGGTCATGTGTATAAATGTATAAACATCTTTGCAACCAGAAGAAATAAAAATATATATATATATATATATTTTACAAATATAATTATCTACCCAGAAAATATGGAGAAATAAAAGTAGAATACGTTGCAAATTAAAACAATAAAAGGCTTGTCTGCCACTAGGATCTTCTCTTTTTTTTTTATTTCCCTAAAGACCGGAACTCTACAATTAAAATTGTGAAAAATTCATTCAAAAACTACAAACTGCAATCCAAACTGATATAGAACAAAGATACAAAATGTGTATCCACTTTTATTGTTTATCAAGTTCTAGATAAAAAATGTTCATGTATTGTTTCAAATGAAGAAAACTCTAAGGTAGGTGTAAGTGTACAATACATGAACAGCTGAGTCAAACTGTTATTTATTTAATTTATTCAGAGAAACCCTCGATGATTGAAGGGGACTGGGAACTGCAGGCCTGGGGCAGTGAGCTGGTGCAGGAGAAAGAAAAAGGCGGGGTCGGTTTACTGGTCTGTATTTAATACTTCTTATAACATTTTTGTTAATGTTCAGTTGAATCAGAATCTAAATATTAGTTTCTCTATAGTGGATTGATACTGGTATATATATTAATATTTTTCATATTTGATGTTTATCACAAAATTATCACAAAGTAATAATATTTAGCTAATAAATGAATAAATAATTAAAAAAAAAAAATTGTTATAAATATAAATAAAACTACATAAATAAATAAATAAATAAATGAAAATAATAATAATAAAATAAAATAAATAATACGTATGTTTTAGGCAAGTTAATGTTACGAATATTAGTAGAAGGTAAGAAATGCAGATATTAAGAATTAACATCCATGTTTGTTGTTGACTGTTTTTTCATGGCTTTTTGGTAAAAACTAACATTTTACTTCTTCTAATAAGATTGGAATTAGTTCAAACATGTTTTATCTGAAAACACAGAAAGACAGACAGACACACACACACACACACACACTACAGAGAATAACTAATAAGCATGTTTTACTAATTGCTACAGCTGAATATGTCTTAACGTGTTTTAAATTTTCACATTATTCTAAAAATTACCTGTAAACTTCATAAATATTAAATGTTAAACATGTCACAATCAAATTTAACTACTGTGATTTGTAAAACTTTTATGAATTTCAAATTAAATAATGAAAACAAAAAAATTTGATCTTGAATTCAAAGATTTTAACTGACGCGTATACGTCAAAAATAATAATACATAAAATTACTTCAAAGAAGAAATTCAAAAAATAATTTTATAAATTCAACAAAAAGCTTTCAAATAATTTAAATAATAAATAGTAATAACTAGCGTCTCAGATATGAAAACAACAATCACATTCTGTCTTACTTCATCCATGATATCAATTAGAAGATTTACATGTTTGAAATATTGTTGGATTGTCTATTGCTAGGCTTTCTAACTAATAAAGATTAACATAATAATTAATATTTTTAAATTATTGCATGATTGCTTACATGTGAATTCAGAACTAAACATTTGTTTTTAGCTAATTATTTTCTGCTACAAATACTGTAGATATGATATGCAGTGTTATAATAGTGAGAATTTTAACATTTGCTTAAAAATAACAACAAATGTAATAGGATACAATTTTATTATTAGAAATTACAAACAATGTGATTAAAAATAATTTGTTGTTGAATTTGAAGTTTTATACTATTAAACTGAGCATCCTGTATTGTATTGGATAATAATATCTATATAAATTGTAAATGTTTGAAAGAAGGTCATTTCAAAACTGAAAAAAGTTTTGACAGTAAACTGAAACATATTGAATTGCACTGAAATGTAACATTCATAAATTGCATTTGATTTCAGGGAGTACCAAACAATGGGAAGTTTAAGACAGTGGAGGATATAGTGAAGATATGCAGAACAATTGTGTACACATGCAGTGTGTCCCATGCCTCAGCTAATTTCCCACAGTACGAAGAGTACGCATTCCCACCTAACTACCCCAGTTTCTTGAGAGGACTGCCACCCAAAGACAAGGTGACACAGTCATTAAATGATTTCTGTGGAATATACCTATCAGAATACTGATCAATTCCACACACACACACACACACACACACACTATAGTTTCTTTATATTTTAAAATATTATTTTTAATATTATTTTTGTTTAGGGATGTTTTGTTTTCTAAAAGTCAAAACAGACATATTCTAAAATCTAACTCATGAAATAAAAATAATTTTTTTGTTTTCATAAGCTTACTAAATTTTGTCTGTGTAAATAATTATCATATTTTATTAATGCTTGTTCTGTACGAAGTCTTTATAATTTTCTAGCTAAAACAAAACAGAAACAAACACATCTGAATATCTTTTTTATGTGTGTTGAAAATTTGTTTTCTTTTGACAAATTACTAGTTTTTATTTGGAATTATTTCACTGAGTATTGTTTAATATTTGACTTGGCAGACTGCACTGACAGAACAAGATATCCTAGGCTCTCTGCCTGACAAACCAACCACTCTGGATGTGATGGTTGTCACCAAGATCCTGAGTGCTCGGGGAACAAAAAGTATCGGAGACTTTGAGGTGCAGTACATCTTTGATCCAAAAGCAAGGGACATTGTGGATGAGTAAGTTGTTAAAGTTTACTGTGTGTGTAAAACTGTTGTGAGGCCATCCAAAATATTTTAAAACAACTTAAAACCTTAAATTATTCTAACAAACAGATTGCATTCTTTGGTTATTTTTATTATTGATTTCAGGATGCATAACTGACAAAACGTTCAGAATCACCCATGTCTTCCCAGAAATTGTTTTAAACATGGTTCTTGCTTGTGTTTGAACCTTGAATAATTGATTATTGACATTAGTGATTTTAAAAAAAAGAAAAGTTAAAGGATTATAAATGTGAGAAATAAATCAGTAAAATGTAAGTAACAATACTTTGATTATCAGAGTACTCTTATACAGAATTGTTTCTGTACTCAATTTCAGATTTAGAAAAGATCTTCGCAAAGTTAGCAAGATTATCAAAGAAAGAAACGAGAGCAGGAATCCTCAGTTCACATACCTGGACCCAGATGTTGTACCCAACTCCATCAGCATTTAACAGTATCCTGAAAATACATGTGCTGCATAGTACTGAGAACAGTGAAATGAATAAGATACTGAAAACACACAGACATGTATAAGATAATATAAACACACAGACACGTATAAGATAATATAAACACAATGACATGTATAAGATAATAAGAACACATTGACATGTATAATATACTGAAAACATTATGACACATATAATATATTGAAAATACACAGACATGTTCAATATACTGAAAACACACAAAAATGTATAATATACTGAAAACACACAGACATGTATAAGGTAATAGAAACATACTGACATGTATAATGTACTGAAAACACACAGACATGTACAATATACTGAGTACACACAGACATGTATAAGATAATAGAAACATACTGACATGTATAATGTACTGAAAACACACAGACATGTTCAATATACTGAAAACACACAGACATGTATAAGGTAATAGAAACATACTTACATGTATAATGTACTGAAAACACACAGACATGTACAATATACTGAATACACACAGACATATATAAGATAATAGAAACATACTGACATGTATAATGTACTGAAGACATGTACAACATAGTGAAAACACACTGACATGTATAATATAATATATATCAATTTACAAAACAAAACTATGACATATTGTAAAATATGAAAACATGACTTGTATTCTATGATGTGATGACATTTACAACCATTTTATAATGATGAAAAGTGACATATATTGTATAATATAGCATTTTTTTATGTTTTTTACATATTTTCAGCTTAACTGCATAATATTTATTTCTGCCATGTAAAATCTCAAACACAGCTGTATAGCTATTTTTGTCACATTTCTGTGCTTCATTTTTCTGCCTAACGTTTTCATTTCACATCATTCTTTGTTCCTTATTTATTTATTTATTCATAACAGGATGAAAATTTTTGTTTTTTAAATATATTAGAAAAATATCTCTATACTCTTTATAATTTTTAGCAATTTTTTGGTTCAGATTGTTTATAAAACAAAATTTGTAAATTATGATTCTTATTTGTAAGAAAATGAGTACGAATGATTTGTCATTTTGTTTGAAATCCAGAATAAGTCAGCCGACATGTGTTTGTGTAACTGTTTTCAGTTTTTGTTAATTGTGTATATGTATGTGTTTTTGTCAACAGTTCATTCATTATTCACATAATTTCAGCTGTAATTTCACATAACCAGAGATATTTATTCACATTCCAAAACTTTAAAACGCGTCATCTTGCATCATGAACTGGTGTTTATTTTATTTTAAATATTTTTGTTTAATGTTTCTAAAATATTTGTTTAATCTTTTTAACCAGTTTTACTAAATATTGTTTGAAATATATATATATACACACAGATATATATATATATTTTTTTTTTTTAATCATTTTCATTTATTTTATTGTTTCTTGTTCAGTTATATGTAACAGTTTACACAATCAATGCTGTAATATATATTTTCAATGCCTGAGTATTGTATTTAATACATTTTTCATGTCGGTAATTTCCACCTTTTAAAAGTCTGATCATCAGATGCTGATGTTGCATAATAAGAAATCACTGCCTGTAAAATTGTTAGCTTTAGTCAAATTTTTAAAATTTAAAGATATTTGTAAATAAAGATGAGTTTTGCATGACACTGTAGCGTGTTAGGGAGAAGAAGAGTTCGAGTGGAAAATTATCTTTGTTTATTTCTTACGTTTTTCATTAAATTAGTATTTTCATTTCAGTTTAGTATCTAGTTCACTAGTGCAAACAAAGTTTTTATTTGCTTTGATATTCATTTGCCTTCTTGTTTTTTTATTTAAGTCTTTTTAGTTTAAATTTTAAATTTTTATTTCTTATATTAAAATAAATAAACACACACACATACACAGGCATGTATATATATGTATCTATCTATCTATATTTATATTTAATGCATTATCTTTTAAACTAAAATAATGTTACATATTTCCTAAGTAACAATCTTTTAATCACTGGCTTTTATTTTGCGTGTTAGAATCTTATAATTATTGCAGATATTTTATTTTTATTTTCATTGTTATTCCCTTTTGAAATTATTTTTTAAAATCTGTTACCAAAACAATACATTTGGCATCTTTCATAGTGGAAACAGTATTTTACTTGTTGTTTTATTTTATTATTTTTATTTCATTTTATTATTTTTGTTTTATTTTATTTTATTTATTATTATCATAAAAAGAATATTTATTATTTATTCATTTATTTATTTATTATTATTATATTATTATTATTATGATTATTATTATTATTATTATTATTTTTATTTACTGTTTAGAACAACAAGTAATTTTTCTGAAGGTCAGGGACAATTGCGTATTAGTTTACAAATCAATTTTTTTTTTACTCAACATATATTATTTACTTACATATGTATTTTCTTAATAATTTCTGTTTTCTAAACTATGGTGCATGGGCTGATATAATGAACCCAGTGTTGCTTTAAAATTTTAATTGTTTCACGAAGCACTAATGACAATACATTTATATTATTATCATGCACATTTATCTTTTAATTAAATAAAATAAAATATATTTAAAAATTCATATTTTTTTTTTTTTTTTTGTTTTTTCTTAATCATTTGGGTGTTGCAGACGTCCTTGATTTGTTGAGTTGAAAACATTTTCTTTTATGGTTGTTAATAATAAAATCGTTTAAATGAAAAACAATGTGCACAAGTTTATGAAAGTAAAAATCAAAACATTTTTATCTTAACATTTGTCATTAGTTTTATTAGCAACTAGAATTTAGGTGAAAAAAAAAAAAAAAAAAAAAAAAAATTGATGTTAGTGGTTTGTTATTGTTATACTACTCTGCTCACCATTAAAGTTCTATGGTATCATACCTTGCATGTTAAACTGATGCCAATTTTTCAAAGCAGGACAAAAAGTATGATTGATTATACTGATCAACAGCAAATTTTATAGTTTTTAAATAAATGATAAATGTGTTACATGGGTACTAGGCAAATGTCAAAGATATCTTTCACAATCGAAATTACAGAATCGGAAAATTGATATTTTTCTTTTTTATGTAATTACAGTTCTTGGCCTTTGATCAGCTGGTGCACATTAGCTATCTAAACTGAGTCAAGAAAGCTTCACATTACTTAACAATATGGTATATCTTGGCGCACTAGTAAAATTTTCAAAATTGAATTATTTTTATTTTTGTTGTTGATGTTCACACACACAAACACACACACAGAGGACTCAGGATCTTGGTAATAATCATTACATCCAGAGTGATTGGTTTGTCAGGCAGGTAGCCTAGGATATCTTGTTCTGTCAGTGCAGACTGCCAAGTCAAATATTAAACAATACTCAGTGAAATAATTCCAAATAAAAACTAGTAATTTGTCGAAAGAAAACAAATATATATATATATTTGAAAACAATTAGCAGATAAACAGATAGCCAATAAATAAAAACTACAAGTTTTGATATATATATATGCGTTAGTATGTGTGCAAGTATATATGACAATTAGAATAGCTTCATAGTATATACAAAATGGTTAATCTAAAAAGGACTATCTTTGGAGAATACCTTTTAAAAAATAAAATGCAAATTGATACTTGATAGATAATAATTACAGACAAAACAATGAGAAAATAATAGAGTTTAATATATATATTTATTTAGCTAGGCTAATATATTTATCATTATTTTGAACACATATGTTTTTTAAATCATTTTCTTTATTTATTTCGTTTGTTTCTATTTTCGATCTTTATTTGTTGTTTTATTCAATATAATTCTCGTGAAGAAGTGTTTACGCTGAACCTCACACATTTAACACGCATCGATACAGTATGTTATAGAACTATCTAACGTCAACCTGAGTTATTCAAACGGTCCCCTTGATTTGGATCTACCTGAACCGTGGTTTGTTACGAACGAAACCAAGGGAGGGGCTTATTCTGTCTGACGCCCGATATAGTTTTCTTCAGCAATCTGATTGGCTGAAATAAATAAAAGAATGTGTAGGCTGTCTCATGCAAATAGGTGTTCCGGAAGTAACTGTGAGAGGTCGTGCGTAATGCGATGCGTGTTATGTCAAATGGATAGGTATGGCACTGGTGGTAGCTTTCTCAAAGTCTTTGTGTTGAGAAGACAGGGAGTACTTTCTCTCTGCAGCAGATCTCTGTGAAAGTTCGCACCCGAACATGCTGGCCAGGCGGACAAAAGTTCCGCAGGTAAGCTCGACGAACGCAATGAAACTGGGTGCACTGCTGCACATGGCTATTGTTTTGAGTTTGACAACTTTAGCATCGTCAGAGACAAGTCTTTCACCGAGTGATATTTTACGAGAAAATCGTGGGATAACGGTACCGTTGGGGAGATCTGTTTATGTCACTCCCAGTGATCTCCTGATTCACGTGCGTCAAGGCGACGTGTGCGTAGTTTCAGTACAGGAAAACGACCCGCTGTCAGAGAGACCAGGTAAACTGATGCCATCGCATTTTCCTTGCGACTTTGATCTCCAAGATGTGAAATATTCTCACTTCGGATCACGCAGTCCTCCGGAAGATAGAATACGTTTGCAAATTCGATACGATACACCCAGCGAGACGATTATAATTCCTTTCACGATTAAAGTCGAAGTGTCGTTCGTACAACTGGAAATTGTGACGCGAAACATGCCGATTGAAGTGCCACAGCTGATGGGAGTTAGTCAGCCGATTGACGGATCTGTATTGGAATTTAATTATGATCGAGACACTTTTGACTGCAAGGTTAGTGTTCTGAGCAAAGCAAGTGGTCTGCCAAGATACGGTGTCGTCGCTAACGAAACGTCCCAGCTGCAGATGGTGGACTGTGACAGGTTTCTAGATATGGGAGTGCGTTACAAACACACTGCAGAAACAGACTCGCCTGACAGAGATTTCCTGCCTTTAGTTGTTGAAGTGATGGGACATGACGACAAAATCTACAAACAAGAATATTTCCAGATAATGGCAAGAATTAAAGGTGGTATTGAAAACACTCGCCCACAACCAAGTTACCAGGCAATGTTAGTCATGGAAGTGGATCAGTTTGTCATGACTGCCATCACAAGTGAAATACTAGCAGCAGAAGATTTTGAGAGTCCACCACATTCTTTAATTTTTAACATCACAACACCTCTAGGAACTGGTGAGGGACACATAGTCAGCACTGATGACAGGAATAAACCCATCAGCTCATTTTACCAAGGAGATGTACAAGATTTGAAAATTGCTTACAAACCTCCACCTGAAGATTCTGATGTTCAGAGGGTCTACCAGGTTGGACTCGAGGTGGTGGATCCAGAAGGTTTGACATCTGACCCTTTCATGTTGATGATTCTTGTTAAGCCCATGAACACTTTGGCACCAGTTGTAACAAGAAATACAGGAATCCAGCTGTTTGAAGGACAGTCTAGAAAGCTGTCAAGTGACAGAAACTTACAAATTTCTGATGAGGACAATCTGGAAGATGTTAAAGTTTTTGTTGCTGATGGATTGAGACATGGTCATTTACGATTACCAAATGGGCAGAAGTTTTTTACCCCAAAAGATTTAGATGAGGGTAAAGTAGTGTATGAACATGATGGCAGTGACACTTACAGTGATAACATCATCTTTGAAATGACAGACGGGGAAAATGTTGTCAGTTTTCTTTTTCCTATATCAATTTACCCAGAAGATGATGAGCCACCCGTGCTTAACGTAAACACAGGACTTGAAATTCAAAAACAAGAAATAGCTGAAATTTCACCTTTTGTTTTAAGTGCTACAGACATTGACAGTGATGACAACTCAATTCTGTTTCAAATACTGGAACCTTTTTCAGAAGAAGGTGTTATAGTGAAAAGACAGTTCCAAACTCCACCAGATTTGGAAAACTGGGAGTTAGCTAATGGTGTGTATGAGCAGGTTACTCATACTTTTACTCAGCAAGATATTTTGGATGGTAAAATCTATTATAAACATATTGGTCCACATAAATCAGATTTTGTTGTTGATAAAATTCTGCTTAAAGTGTCAGATGATAGTGATCCACCAAATGAATCAGAAACTGAAGAATTTGTGATTAAAATAGCCCCTGTAGATGATCAGCTACCCTACCTGTATCCAAACATTCCTCTTCAGATGGACATAGATGAATTTCAGCTGACAAGTTTTAAAAGAAAGTATCTGAGGTACACAGATGATGATACAGATGACAGAGAACTGTTGTACCAGGTGAATGTATTACCATTCGACACTGATAATAATTCACTGTTGGATGCAGGCAGTATTGTGATGTGTGAACAACCTGAAACAGTCTTGTCAGTGTTCACCCAGTCTCAGGTGAACCACCACAAGGTTTGCTATCAGCCCCCAACTTCTGAACTTGGAATCACTCCTCGAATCATTCAGTTTGTTTTTTCTGTTGATGACATTTCCGGTAACAGCCTCATTGATCAACGGTTCAGCCTTCGTCTCAACCCAGTGGACAACAAACCTCCTCAGATCACAAATGGTGGAATTGCTGTCTTTGAAAATGGTTTCACAGTTTTGACTCCAGACATGTTAGATGTTGAAGATCCAGACACTGAGGATTCAGACTTGAAGTTCACTGTTGTGGAAAAGCCACTTCATGGAAACTTGCAACTCCAGGATCAGATACTGGAAGTAGGTGACCTGTTTCACAAGGATGACATCAGGGATGGAAGAATTGTTTACTTTAACATGGGGGATGAAAGCGAAGAAGATCTTTTCAAAATTGATGTGACTGATGGTGTACATCATGTTCCAGTTAATTTCAAAATCAAAGTTAAAAACATTGATGATGAAGCTCCCAGTCTGTTTGGAGTTCAGTCTGGTGTCCTTGACATGACCATAGAAGTCCCAGAGAATTCAGCAGTAGCTCTTAGTGCTGAGGATATAAAAGCTTCAGATCCTGATACTAATGACATGATGCTGACATTCATGCTAGAAAAAGCCCCATATGAAGGTGTCATCTTGCTTTCAGGTGAGCAGACAGATCGGTTTACTCAGAAGAACATTATAGATGGGGTGGTTCAGTATAAACATTCTGGTGGAGAGGTTGGTGTTAAGGGCAGAAATGACTCATTCTCAGTGGTCCTCACAGATATGTCTGATGATTTCATTGTAGGAGGAAACAAAATTGATCACTTAAATGTAAATGTAAAAATTCTTCCAGTAGACAGTGAACCTCCTATTGTTAGCCTTGGTGCACCGTTTGAAGTTCGTGAAAGTGACAAAGGCTCAATTTTACCCATTCATCTTGATGCCACAGACATTGATTCTGAAGATACAGATATTATGTGCACCATCATTGCTCAGCCTACCAGTGGATACATTGAGAACAGTTCACCAGCACCTGGATCAGAGAAAGCTAGAACTGGCATCCCAATTTCAGCATTTTCTATTGGAGATGTCAGGTTTGGTCACATTAATTATGTTCAGAGTGTGCACAAAGGTGTTGAACCTCGGGAAGACCAGTTTATGTTCCGCTGTTCTGACGGACTCAATAATTCACCATCTTTTAGATTCACTATTACCATTTATCCAACCAACGATGAAGTACCAGAAGTCTTTCTCAGAGAGTTCATGGTTCTTGAAGGCATGGAGTTCATGATCGATCTTCCCATCCTGAATGTTATTGACAGAGATGATCCTGCTGATGATCTTGTCTTTACCATCACTAAGAAACCAAAGCATGGACACATAGTTCAACAGCGTTCTGATGGGACGTACAATGTAGAAACATTCACTGTGGATGACATTTCTCAGCCTTCGACTATTGGTTATGAACATGATGACAGTGAAACAACAAAGGATGAGTTTGAGTTTGTTCTCACTGATGGGCTGCACAATGTCACTAAGACAGTGCAGATAATGGTTATTCCTGTAGATGATGAAACTCCAAGACTCACAATTAACAATGGTCTGGAACTAGACCATGGCGGTGAGACAGTTACCATCACCAGTGAACATCTTATGGCAGAAGACCTTGACTCTAATGACCCTGATCTTATCTTTATAATCAGAAGAATTCCTAAATATGGATACATACAGAAAATAGCTGACAGAGAAATTAGGAACCTTACACTTGGTCAGAACTTCACTCAGAGAGATATCGACAACAATTTAATTCAGTATGTCCACACTGGTTTAGAAGGGGTCAGAGATCTTGTAAAATTTGATGTCACTGATGGATTAAATTTCCTGATTGATCGTTACTTCTACATAACTGTTGAAGGTATTGACATGACTTTCCCAACAGTCATCAATAAAGGAGTAGAACTTCCCGAGGGAGGGATGGTGACCCTGACAACTGACTTGCTCAGTGGCACTGACCTGGACAGCCCTGATGAGAATCTTCAGTTTATTGTCACCCGTGCACCAAGCCGAGGACAGCTGGAGCTCACCGACAGACCTGGGGAACCCATCACTTCATTCACACAAATGCAGCTTGCAGGAAACAAAATCCGCTACGTGCATTTAAGTGCGGATGAGATGAAAATGGACAGCTTTGAGTTTGAGGTGACTGATGGTTTTAACCAGGTCGCTAGAACATTCAGAATCTCACTGAGTGATGTAGACAATAAGAAACCCATCGTGGTGTTTGAAACACTTCGACTTAAAGAAGGAGAAAACAAATTGATCACCCCGTTTGAACTGAATGCTGAAGACCTTGACACACCTGAAGAAGAAGTAATATTCACCATTACCCAGGTACCTATTCATGGAAATCTTCTTTACAACAACACTCAGATTATTTCCAAGTTCAGCGTCTATGACTTGAACGAGAACCTGATCAGTTACCAGCATGATGGATCCGAGACTCTTTCTGACAGCTTTTCTTTCACAGTGTCTGATGGAACCCATTCCGAGTTCTTTGTGCTTCCTGACACCACCTACACAACCAGGAAGTCTCAGATGATGTTGATTCAGATTATTCCTATTGACAATGGCATTCCTCAGATTTCAATTAACAAAGGTGCCTCCACTCTCAATGTTATGGATGGAGAAAGCCTGGGATTCCAGTTGTCAAGTAAAATCCTGCGAGTTGAGGACAGGGACAGCCCAGATGACAGTCTGCACTACACACTGACTATAGAACCCCTCCACGGCTACATCATCAACACAGCTCTAGGAAACAAGAGCATCTCAGACTGGACTCAAGGTAGGAGTTTTATTAACACTTGTTAAATAAATCATTTTAAATATATTCATTTGTTGTTGTCATACAGAATGTGATAACTTTGCAGTGATGTATTTTATTTTTATTTTGTTTACCATTATCATTAGTCAAAAAATAATGCTGTGCAAATGAATGTGAAAATTGCAGTTTTCATTAATTTCTCAGATTTGTTCAAGTACTTTATTATTAACAAAGGTTGGGACTTTAGTCCAGTCTATTGTAAAACATCACATTTTCCAATATTTATTTAGATTCTGATTTCACTTTTAGATACTCTTTCATTTGTTTTACAAAAATTTATTAATTCTGAGAGCATGTTTTCTTTTTTTTGGAAACATAAAAATACTTGTTAATTTTATTTTTGTAGTTTTTAGCCAAGCTATTTAGTTATCAAACAGGTCCATTAACAATTTCTTAATTCAAATATTCTGAATATCTCAGAAATAGAAAAAAAAATTATTACAGAAATATATCTCTAGCTACATGAAATTTTATATGAATGATACTACATGTCAAAACTAAGATACCACATTTTGGAATTCATTTTAATGCAAAAGTTTGAGGAATGGTAAAATGAGACATTTGTTTTATGGTAAATTTCATCACTTGTAAAACTGACCCAAACCTCATGTAATCAATACTTTTCGGTTTGACCCAACAGACAGCTTCTTCGGGTATTAAATTGCTGAAAACTTTTTACTTGACTTGTTTCAAAGACATTCAGACTTTTAACTTATGATATTGCTGTGCATGTTGGAAGTGTTCATGTATTAAATTGCTGAAATGCATTACACGATTTGTTTCAAAGACATGTAAATGTTTTACTGGAGATACCACTGGGCCTGTTATGTAATACGTGTATCAGTTTTGTAAATTCCTTCAGAAATGGATCAGACAATTTTGAAAAGTTATCAGACTTGTTGAAAAGCTGCCAGCTCAGAAAATTTTAAGTGCTCATACAGATCGAGAATGCAGCTGGAGAAGACAAGTTAAATTGTGTTTAAATCAAAACCAACGTGAGACTATTTGAGGTATTTTGAATCACATGTAAATTTAAATCTTCCAAGTCAGAATAACGGTTCATGCACTTCGCTTGACACTTAAACACCATCTTGTGCAGTCATTGCCAAGCAAATTTAAAAACATATGGAACTGGGTAATATTGTTATTGATCCAAGATTGCTGATTGGTTTGCATGTTGCCTAATTTTCAATGTGTTGTGGGTAAACAGTCAAATACAGTCAAAACTAAAGATATTTATTGTGTTTATTTTAATTTTTATTTATCTATTGTTTGATGCAATTAATTTATGGAAATAACCAGAAAGTGTGGGTGTTCTGCCATGTCTATTTTTTAATAATATTTTTTTGTTAAAAATACACATTTATATACATCATTTTTCAACTGAAATTCACTGTCAGTGAACTGTTTTCACAAACTCATTACATTACTGCATTACTTTATAATTAGCAAAACAAACAAGCAGGTACAAAGAAAAAGGTTTCTTCTGTAAGAGTCCAGAAATAAATTTAAGCTATATACTGTCACTGAAAAGCTAATTATTTCATTTCAAATTAATAATTAAAATTTTAATTGTCTTTCATTTAAACAATTTAAATACACATAGCTCTTACAAACTGAAGTTTGTTTTTCTGTTACTGACTGTAGATATAAAGCTGTTGTTTATTTTGACAAAAGCTCTTCTGAACATCAATAATAACATACACTTAATCACTGGAAACAAGTTACGTGTTTTATTAGCAGTGTGTGATAGTGTGCCAGCAGTAGGAGGTAAAAAGAATGTTTGCAGTTGCCAAAACACAATCTAGGTGTAGACAGCTGTTTTTTGTAAGCAGATCTTTGCCATTCTTTTCTTTATATGACTTCAGTTTCTGTCAATTTAAGACATATACACCAAACTGATCATGTAAATTTAGCAGTAACATCGCTCTTCAACAAATCTGAGACTGTTAATGCAAGTTTTAGAAGTTAGTTTAATAATGGGCTTGCCAGAAGGAAAAATACTATCTACTGAATGAGTATGTTCATTGGGGAATATGTTGTAGATTCTGCATGTGTATTTCAGATACCTCACTTTTGTTCAGCATCTGTTGTCTGATATTTACATACACACAGCAGTGCAAGAAATATTGCACATGAATCATTTTAGAGACCACAGCCTTAAAATATGTATCCTCCTTTAGTGACATTTTTCATACTAAGAATCAGATGCAAGTTCATGTCTCATGGTTTTTTAAAATTATATTTGTCTCTTTAAAAAGATGTTTATAACAGTGAAATCCCCTTTTTTTTTGGTTATGGCTGTCTTATTTGACTTAATAAATCTAACATTAACAGCACAGTCTTAAATATTGTCATTTTGTTTAGTCTCGTTTTTCAAATTAAGAATCAGATACAAGCTCGTATCTGGTGATTCTTCTTTATACGTCTGTGTAATGAGATGTCTGTAACAGCGAGGTGACTGGTTTATGTGGCCGTGGCTGTCTCACTTGACTAGCAAACCTGACGTTAACAGCACAGCGTTTTTAACTTGGTCATGGTAATTACGAAACTAATTAGATGTTTAGCTCATATCGGCCAATTTGGAAGTGGAGCAAATAAAAAATAGTAAATCATTTCACTTTTAATTTGACTCGTGTCGGTTTCAAATTTGTTTAAACAGAGCGGAGCGTAGTTAAACTTGACAATTTTATCACAGTTGTGTGTTCATGCATTTTTTTTCTCTCTCTGAGCGACATTTTTTTTTTTTTTTTTTTTTTTTATTATAAGAAGATTTTGAAAAAGGAGGAGGTCAGACAAGTTGTTTTGTCGTATTACATTGGTAAAGATTTGTTACTAAAAAAAAAAAAAAACACCATGATCCTTCATGAATAAATCTTGGCAAGTCTTTTCATGATTATAAAGATGCACAGTGTGTGTCAATGGAGCTGAGTCTGTGCTCATTGATAATATGTTAATTCGGTTTTCTTTTCAGCACCCTGACAAGATACCACATGCTTTTAAATAACTTAGCCAAAAATATTTGAATTATGTGTTCGAAAATTTTAATGAAAAAATTTGTCTTCCACAGAGGTCATACAGTAAATGTAGTAATAAGCTTAGCCAGCAAAAACATGTACAGTTTGTTAGAATGAATTTTATTCCTTTGGTTTTTTTAATAATGTAGCTGAAAATATTTAAATAATGTGTTTGAAAACTTTAATATAGAAAAAGGTTCTATTCATGAAGGTCATACAGCATAACATATTTGTTTTGCTAGGAAGGAATTCACTCATTGCTTTTAAACAACTTGGCAGATGGGAAATGTTTAAGTAATGTATTTGAAAAATTTAACAAAAAGATGTGTTCACACAGAGATCATATGACAGAAATTAATAAGCAGAGTTTGCAATAACATAATATAGCTATTTTGTTAGCACAGAGTTTGTTCTTTGCTTTTAAATAACTTAGCAGAAAATATTTAAATAATGTATTAGAAAACTTTTAATAAGAAAGATCTTTTCACATAAAGGTCATGGAATATATATTAATAAGCATTGTTTGCAGTAATATAATATTATTTTATTATCATGGGTTTGATTTCTTCCAAAAACTGTATTGAAGACATGTTATCACAAAACAGAGTTGAAACTTTTATAAAATACTGTTTCTAATGTTCACTGTTCTTAAACTGTAACAAATATATTTTATCAAATCGAGACAGGTGCTATAGAAAAACAGAAAATAAAGTACTGATGTGGAGTCCAGTTTCAGTCTCTTTGACATATTTACAACTCTTTGTTAATAGCTCAGAGATTCCACTTGCCGTTAATACAAACATTACGCACTTAGCAAAACATATCTTCATCTTCAAGTACTGAAGTCATGCAAATGAGCTTTTACCCTAAAAATACTGTTATATCATTTACGTTTATTTTCCGTTTTTGTTGATCCATCTCACCAGTGGCATTTAAATTTAGACATGATTTCATTTTAATGACCCTTAATCATGCTGATATGCAATGCAGCACAGTTTAAGATTTTCAATTTGAGTTATTAATTTAAAACGTGCTGACATCTGCTAAAGATGGAGATTTTAACGTAATGAACAATCTTTGGACTCACAATGCATTGAGGTTTTTTTTTTTAAAATGGTGTGAATGGTTGATCAGATGATGTCTTACTTATGCTGTTTTTTGGAACCATGGTTTAACTCTACACCATCAGAATTTTCCAAATGAGTAAAAGCTGAACTACTTAAATATCCAGTATCAGCCCATGTTCTTTGATCACAGACCACCAAGCTAGGAATCTCGGTTTTAATAATAAATCTAACCTGTACAGTGTAAGAAACTTAATTGTATATTGTCACATTGTATATTACATGTATATTGTCACTGAGTATATATATACCAATTTTAAATTATATTAAATAAATAGTCAATATAGCTTAAGTTATTATTTTTCTTGAACATACGTTTAAATCATTAAAAATTACATCTTTGGGGAAGATGCTGATGAAAGTTAATAATTTAAAGTTAATAATAATAGTAATAATAATAATAATATAATAATAATAACAAAAGTAGTATTAATAATAGTAATGATAATAATAATAGTAATAATAATAACAGTAAAATAATAATAATAGTAATAATAATATAATAATAACAACAACAACAACAATAATAATATTTAAAGTTTTATTTTATTGTTATTTTTATTATTTTATGATTATGCAGGAATAACAAGATGTTATTAAAGATGAATGTTTTATTCACTGTATGAGCCCACTGAACTGAATTCCTTTCAGTGTACATTTCTGTGCAGCATGAGCTAGGTAATTCTGTGTAGGTGTGGTTGACACGGACTGGTGTATGCAAATGTCTACCAGATGACTTTGTGTGTACTTTTTTTTTTATCTACTGGGAATCCGTCATTAACTATATATAAATAAGTGTGTATACATGTATATATATGTGTGTATGTGTATATATGTGTGTGTGTGTGTGTTGTATATATATATATATATATATATATATATATAAACCTGTGTATGTGTATACACACATGCATACACACACATGCACACATACACACTTACATATACATAATTATGTTTCCAGATTAATAAATCAAAGAGAGCAGAAATGTTAATAAATATTTTTTCACCAATGGCCCAAGAATAACTTGAACTCTTTTCCATATGCTATTTCTTTTTATATAGTAGTTAATGATAGAAGACATTGCAGAAGTATTTTGGTAAACATCCAGAAATGTTTACTTTTTTGTAATTAATAAATTACTTTTTTACAAAATAGTTAAAAAATATATTTAAAAAATGTAAGCTAATGTCATCTGAGTACAATTTTAAGAATATTTTTTTTTTTTTTTTTTTTTTTTTTTTTTGACAAATGACATGTATTGCAGGTAAATAACTTGAATTAATTTGTTTGAAACTAAACACTTAAAATATTACAGAAACTTTGTAAAAAGTATTTTATATATAAGTATGTAAATTACTTTTTTGAAGTAATTAAGCTGTTATATAATTTGCTTTTTTTTTTGATTTATCAGAATGCATTTGCTTATATGAAAAATTATTTGTATTATTAAAATTTTGCAAAAACTTTATATTTTCTTTTTTTCTTTTCTTTTTAACAATTAAGCCCTTAAAGGAAAAAAAGTAAGTTATATCATTGTTTTGTTCTTTTGTTGTTATTTTTATTATCTTTTTAAATTTTGTTTTGTTTTGTTTTTTAATATTTTGCACAAGTTGTTTTGGTTTTTTTTATCTGCTGCACTTAAAACTAATATTTCATCAAAACATTTTGTAAAAAATCAGTATTCTTGAAAATGCTGTCATGTTGTTGTTTTTTTATACACATTTGTATATGTAACTTTAACATACACTGTATATTAATGAATAAATTAAATAAATATTAAAAAGATTATTTTTAATTTACTGTTCAAGACACTAAACTCTGACATCTAGCAGTTGAAATATGAAATATTTTGGTAAAAAAAAAACCATTTAACCGAGAATTATAAATAATTTTGCATTTACCAAAAGATTTTTTTTTTCTTACAAGATTATATATTTTTTTCAATAATTGGTATTTAAGTGTTATTTATTAGATGTTCAAAAATGCTTTGTTATTAAAAACAGAACAGTAACAAGAAACAGCAGTATGTTTCATGTATGACCCCCTGGGGAAACCACCATCAAGATTTTCTCATGTGTGAAAATGACCTATTTGGGAAATAAATAAACAAATAAATAAATAAATAAATAAGTTACATTTTTTTCATTTTTTGAATTATTTTCATTATATTAAAAATTTCTTGACATCCATGTCACAGGTTAACAGTTAAAGAAAATCTAATATTTACAATTCATAGTGATAAAAAGTAAATGAATTAGTTCATAGAGCAGCAAGACATTTTAAATTTAAAAAATAATAATGTTGGTATTTATTTTGTTTTTTCAAGTCTTATAATGTAAATGGTACTAATTGTTAATAAAACAAATTTGATGCACGTGTGAATTTTTTGCGTGTTTATCATCAAATATCTATGAATTAATTTTTATTTTCTTTGTTAATATTCTGTAAAACTCGTGAAACATTTTCAAACATGTTAACTTATTTTTTTGCCTTTTAATAGTTTCTGAGAAAAATGTATTTAAATTTATTTTGGTTAGTTTAAAAATATCACACATCAGATTAGTTATCTTCTCTCAGATCATTTCAACTTTTTAAGAGTTTGCAAAAATTTTTGAAACTTTATCTTTCTCTGCTGTTACAACAAGGAAAATAATTTAATATAAAACTTTCAGAAATGTTTAGTTTTTAAAAACGTTCGATGTTGAATTAGATTTTGATGTAAAACTGGATGTCAAGCAGGATGCTGTGTTAGTCAGACTGTCAGTATTTGTTGTGTCAGTTCTGTTGTGTTGTGTTGTGAAAACTTGGTGTTTAAAGTTGACAACAGAAGTCTTGGTGTTGACAACAACACTCTGGTGTCTGTTCCAAGTGCCAAGCTGTAACCTACGTGAACATAATGTAACAGATACGTGCCAACATTGTCAGGCATTTGGGTGTCAGCTACAATGTACGTTGCAAGTGTTTACATACTCACTTTTTATTAATATAACTTGACATTTTACTTTCTGTGGCTCATTCCCTTTCACTGGGTGGAAAGTGAGAAAACTGTAAATATCTTGATACCTTTCATCTGAGTGTAATATTGAGATGAGCACAGGGCATTTAATCTGGGGGAAAATAAACACGATAAAAATAATGTAAACAGCAGTTTGTCCTCTTTGGTTTGTTTACTTCGCATAGATTAAAAGTAATTTCATCATCCAAAATTACTTTGAGATTTAATTTGAAATGATTAGTAATTAAACTGTATTAGTAATTTGGGTTTTATGATATCCTTTGAATTTCTTTTATCAAATTTCTTCAAACTGAAGACATGAGGAGAGTGCTGACTTTAGGATAAAACATTCTCACTGTTCCCCTTTTTCCTGTTCTAACTAGTTTATCAAATATCATGCTATGTTTTATTATTACTCAGACAATATGCAAAAAGAGGATTTCTAAGCAGCTGATTGAAATATGTAGCAAATCTACTCTGAATGCTTCTTGTCATAAAAATAAAATATTATTTACATATTCAGAAGTTGATGATAGAAGCTTTTTCATATTCAAACAAAGCAAATGTTTCTGACTTTCCAAAAAAGTTATCTTCTAAACTTAACAATTTAGTTAGTTTAACTACATGGTTTTATCAAAACTTCGTGGATGGCTTAGTAACTTATTAAAAAAAACTGAAATAGTCATAGATATAAACAGAATGAAAAAAATATATATTAAAAAAATAATAATAAAAATAAAATAAAAAATAAAAATATATTAAATTTTAAATTAAATTCAAATGCATTTCTCTTTTCTAGAACAATTTTCAAAACTATACTTAATGATTTATCTGCTACACATGTCTAGCTTAAGTTAACGTAAATTATGTAAGCTGCCTGTGCATTGTTAACTTAATAAATTTAATCTTGATATCACAAATTTAAATGCTCTTATTAGACAAGCTCTATCCTTGCATTTCTTATCTATCAAAAACTTCACAGTCTCAATAAAAACCCAATGTGTTGGTTAGCTGATTAATGTTACAATCGGTGTCATCGGTTTGTAACACGGATTTGAAGGGCCTCAGTTCGGAAGATCTGTTTTGAAACTGTACCCCATTTTCTTTATTCTCTTTCACAGAGGGATTACTTATGTTATTGATGGTATCGTGTTGTAGCTTCTCCCATCATGGAATTAAAACTGCTTACCAGTCACACTGAGCTGTTGAGTGGAGGCATTATTTCACCCCTGTGTGTGTGCGATATTTAAAAAAAAAAAAATTAAAAAAAAAAAAGATCTTTTTACCCCTGCTCGCTGAGGTGTGACCGGTCAGGTATCATTTACTCTGTAATTTATAAATTATATCAGCTGTGAAGCACCGTGGTTTTACAAGGAAATGTTTGTCGTCTGATATAACTGGTGTACTTGTTAAGCATCCAGTGCCTGCTCTCCTGACATGGACCAGACGGTCACACAGAAAAACACGTCTCCTCAAAGACCCACCAGACTGAGGAGATTTGTTTGTTTTATTTTGAACTTGTGTTATAAATAGATCTCCTCAACTGCAGATCTGCTTCACTGAGTTACTGCAGCGTACAGAAATAAACAGAATAAAAAGTAACATAACAAAAAGAACATACAAATGTTAATAATGGCTGAAGTATTTTGCAGATGTGTATTTTTTTTTCTTTAATGTTTAAAAAAAATAACTATTAAATGCTTTTTAGATTTTATTATATTATTTATTCATGTACTGTAATTAAATTTGAATATATGAAATAATAAGGTATTTGACATTTGATAAAAATAAGTTTTACAAAATTGTCCTATTTTTTTTCTTTCTGCTTGCTGTATTTATGTATTTTGTTGTTGTTGCAAACCTTTGTCAGAAGAATGAATTAGAATTTCACAGTATGTTTTGTAGCAATAATAAGGAGGCTATTGCTGCTGTTGAGTCTATTTTCCACTTAAAATTTTAAATAATAAAAACAAATTAAAAAAACAGTTTTTGCCTATGAAAAGATAAACTGACATTGACAAAGAATGTAACTTTTAGAATATATGTAAGAGAATTATATCCAAACATAAAAAAGAATTTTATTATATTTTCCTCCAACTTTTCATGTAACATAGATCTTTCTAGCAGGTCTTTTGAAAAACATATTTTCATAATTAGCTGGCAGAATTTTATTGGTTAAATGTACTAAGATATATCACTGATTAGTTACAGAAAAGCTCATGCAATAGGTTTTTGCTGATTATTTTAAGATGTATACAATTATAAAATCAACATTTTTTACTGAGATATCATCTCACTGGTAGATATTTTGTGCTAGAACTGATAATAAAGAATGAACTAAATCACTGACACTATGGTTTCATCATCATCTGTTCTTTGATAAATTGTTTATAAATAATTCAGCTTTCACTTTCTTTATTCTTTTGTTTTTTCCACCATCACCAACATACATACTCCCTTGGACACCAACATCATGTACAAAATAATATCTACAATTTCTCGTGTAAGTTTCAAAACACACACACACACACACACACACACACACACACACACACACATATATAGAGAGAGATAGTGTATTTATAATGAGCTGTCATAATGCAGCTGCTATTTTCAATGTTTTATTTGAACATACATAAAATCACAGACCACAAAAGTAATATGATGTCCCAGCTGGCAGCATATATTAAAAAGTACAAATAACAAACTGATTCAGCAAAAAAAAAAAGTATAGTGTGCAGTGTTTGAAAGGTTTTTGTTCAGATTTGTTGTTGTATTAGAGACAGGCTGCATCTAGTCATTAATGAACACTTGTATCATGTGACTGTCAGTCAGACCTCACCCCATGTCACACCTCTAATCTCATCATCTGTCACCCTGGTGTAATGTAGCAGACACTGGTGTAAGTGTGTGTGTGAGATTACCAGTATCAGTCACATAACAACAGTTAATTAATTATCTTGTAATTAATTGTCCATAGTTTTTATTTAGGTCTCGTTTTTGTTTTGCCTAAGTATGATAATCTTAGAAAGATAAATTACTGAGTTGCTAGGGGTTTTCTTGAGAGTTTAACTATAAAGTTTTTTTTAATATTTTATTGTGATCTCAATGCTAAGTAATTTAACTATATATGTGTTAAGCTTTTGTACATTAATCTCTATGGCAAGTAACTTAAATATTAAGTTTTCACATTTTAAATAATATATCTCAATAAAAAATAATTTGAATATAAAGTTTTTACATTTTTGTTTATATCATAATCTCTGTGTTAAGTAATTTAAATACAAACTTTTTACATTATATAATAATCTCTCTGGCAAATATCTTAAATATAAAACTTTTATGGTTTATATATAATCCCTGCATTAATTAATTTAAATATTATGTTTTTATATTTTAATTTATATCATAATCTCTTTGAGATAAGTAATTTAAATATAAGCTTTTCCATTCTAAGGTATATTATACTCTGTACCTGAGTAACACAGTTTAAATTACTTTTTCTTGTTCTGGTGTTTTTTTTATTTAGATAAACAAGCTGATTTGTTTCAGGCCGTTTAACTGATAACAGAGAATAATGTTGGTGTCCTCCCTTAATATATCTTACAGTGAAAACTGGGTCCCAGTAAAACTCATTCAGCTTTACCAGTTGTTATGTTCTGTACACAGATGCATGTAAATTTTAAACATTAAACAAACACAGAATAATGTAAAGTGAAATGTAAATATTTCAAACACACAAGATCTGTAAATACAGTACATAATTACCTAAGTATTTTCTGTGCAGTATTTAGTAAAAAAAAAAAAAAAAAAAAAAAAAAAAAAAAATGAAGTTGCTGTTTCAGTCATCTGTACACAAAAAAAGGCTGAATGTTTTTCATTGAATGATAAAAAAAAAAAAAAAAAAAAAAAATTTCACCTCCAAGTAAAAACATTGGTTGTTTGGGTTCTGTTTTTCTAAATTTAATATTTCATTGTCTTCAGGCAAAATGGCTTGTCCTTTGTTTATATAGATTGACTGTCTGTATGTTGTTAATACTATGTTTTTTGATTGTGTGTGCAGTGTTTGTGTATGTTACCTACATATTGTGAGCAATGAGAAAAAAAAAAAAGATGTAATGAAACATACAGAGACATTTTACTTGTGTTCCTTGACTAATCATTTGAAGTGTTTAGGTAAGTGAAAAAAATAAAAATAAATCGTTATGGAAAATTACCAACACATGTGTTCCAAGGTTTCTTAACATGTTATTTTTTTTTTTTTTTTTTTTTGATTTTACACTTGTTTACTGTCTTTAACCATTTTAACATTCTGTTTGAAATTTCCCTCCCACAACAAATAAAACCAGTTTTATCAGTTTGTTTATATTTTCTTTTCTGATGCAGGAAGCAGTGCAGTAAGATTCCAAAAGAAAAAATGTAACAGCAAAGTGAAAAAGAATTGTTTATAACACTGTTTGTGTTTAGTTTGGTATAATTCTAGTGACATTAACAATGAAATAACAAAATGTTAAAATTATTTTTAAATCCCCCAAAATAACTGATTTAAAAAAAAAAAAAATAATAATAAACGTACCTGTTCTTTAAAAAAAACACTCTACTTATAGGATGTACTTTCAGAAATAGCCAATCACACGCAAGACATGCCATAAACTTCAGGTTTAAAACTAACACATAAACAGCAACTTAATTACAATATATCAGATCAAAGAAGCGATTAACCAATTTCAGCTAGTTTTAGGAGAAAAAAAAAATGAAAATTTTTCTGAAATATAGTGCCCACACAGTGAAAGTTACAAAACAATACTACCAAACAAACTGATTATTCAAACAGTGGTGCAGTGATTAATGTCCTAAAATATCAGTGTGTGTGTGTGTGTGTTTCAGTAGATCAAAAAGTAAAGTGTTTTAAAGCTGATACAGGTTATTTCTGTCTTCAGCTGTTAATTTTCGTCAGAGATTTTTTATTGTATCTTTTGTTTAACCTGGAATAAGACAGATATGATCTGTTAAGTGTGCTGAGTTGAAATTAAAATGTTGAAATTGAAAGATGTTATGAAATAATTTAAATTCAATAACAGCCATCTTTCTGTGACTGTTAAACAGCTTATATATATATATTAATATGTTTGACACAGTTTGAAATTTGTTTAAAATGAACATTAAGGTATAAAACTATATGTTGTCAGTTTTGTTAGTGATGTCTTTTTTTGTATATTTCAATATTCTTTGATTCCTTTTTTAAACTTACAAATACTTCAGTTAAACTGAAGTTTCTATATTGGTTTCTTTTCAACATTTTGGATATTTCCACTATTGCATTGTTTATATGTATATGTGTTTTCTGAAAAAAATAAACATACTGGTAGTAATAAATTATCAATAAATTTATTTTACACACTATACCTCCAACGTTGAACACCATAACTGTAGTTTTAATATTTGTTAATGAAACTTAGTATGTCTATTATTACATTTTATAATTTTATCAATTTGCAATGTTTATATATATATAAAAAAAACTATAAAAAAAGCAACAAAAACAAGAAAAAAGGTATAAAAGTAAAAAAAACAAACAAAAAAACATTAAAATTTCATGAGATATTTAATTTTTGTTTTAATCTGTTGCAGGAGACATTAACAGAGGCCAGATAGAGTACAAACTGAAACTTGGAGAGAATTCAACAAGTGATAGTTTTTTTTTCAAAATCTCTGACAAAGGTAAGCAATAAATAATGGTTATTTCAATTTTAAAAACACTTACATTTTTAGAAAGTTACAAGAGCAAAAAAAAAAAAAAAAATTATATATATTTATTTACAGACTCAGGTGCACATCTGATGTTAAATATAAAACCATTGTTTCAAAATGGACTGATATTAAATGTTACAACAGCAGCTGTGTATAACTCAGACCATTCTTATCAGTGCTCCTACCCAAGTTGTATAATTTCAATACAATTTTTAATAGTTTTCTGACCTGTTTTTTTTTTTAGCTGTGTTATCATCACAGTCAGTCTCACTGTTCAGATTACTGTGTTTTTGATTTGATAGCTGGACAATGGCTTTGGTGAGCACACCAGTGAACTCAGAGTGTGTGTGTGTGTGTGTGTTGTATGTGTTTATGCCATTGTTGTTAATAATTTTGTGTGTCACTGGATGTTAACTGATGTAGAAACTTTGTGTTATTCAGAAGCAGAGAGATAAAAGGAAAAATTTTAAAATTAAGTATCATACATCAGTAGGTATCATACACCTCAGTAAAGATTGTACATATCAGTTAATATCATACAAAGCAGTTAGCATAGATATTAGCAAACATCATATCAGTAAGGATCATATATATGGATATCAGCAAGGATCATACTTTTTTCATTCTCTGTATTAGGATATATCAAATAATTTTTAAAATAATTTTTATATATTTTTAAGCAAACAAAGAATATATTAGTAAACATACTACAAAGCAGTAAACATGGATATTAGCAAAGATTATATCAGTAAGGATCATATATATTTGTAAGGATCAAATATCTGTAAGGTTCATGGATATCTGTAAGGATCACATACATACATACACATATTTATATATATATATGTATTTATGTAAGGTTCATGGATATCTGTAAGGATCACATACATACATACACACACATGTTTATATATATATATATATATATATATGTATATTTATGTACGGTTCTAAGGATCATAGATACTAGAAAGGATCATAGATGTATAGAGATATCAGCAAGAATTATTTGCATATCAGTAAGGACAGCAGTAAAAGATATCTTAGATATCTTATATACACCATGTCATAACCAGTTATGAAGTACTTAAACATTCTCAGGTGTGCAGCCAAATGTTGTTTATTTGAAAACTCTCAAAAGAGTCATGATTCCCAGAGAGATATGAGTTAACAGCACTTACAAGATAAAAGAGTAAGAGTCAGTTAATTTGACGCCATGTAAAAACAACTTTTACCGAGCAGAGTAAGCAGTTAGTTACTTGTGTCAGTTATTATTTACAGTTATGTCATCCTAAAGCTATTTTCAAGGCAGATTTCTTTGGGATGGTTGTTTTTTTTTTTTTTGAGACATTTAAAGAAGAAGTTTTGAAATACATTTATATATTTTTTTAAACTTAGAAGATAAGTCTTATTCAAAATAACTTTCAAAATGTCAAAAGTAAATTTTTGTAAATTTTATTGTTGAAAATTTTGTTTATTTTGTTTTACTACAGAATCAAAAACAGTATTAATGGGGAGAAAAAATCTATAGGTGATTTGAATTTAATTTTTTTTTTTTTTTTTTTTTTTTACTGAAGAGCAAGAAGGCAATATAAATTTCTTACTATTAAAAACAAATTAAAATTAAAAAAAAAAATTATTATTATTATTAGCAGCAGTAATATAATTGTTATTATAATTATTACTTTAAATTTTTTTTTTTTATTAATTTATACATCTATTTATTTTATTTATTTATTTATTTATTTATTTATTTATATTTTGCGTTGTTTGTTTTTTTGGTTTTTTTAGGGGATTTTCTTCTTCTTCTTCTTCTTCTTCTCTTTTTTTACTACATTTTCAAAAAAAACAACAACTAAGTAACAGAAATACATTGTGAAAGGTGAAATAATACCTGAAGCTGGTTTCCCTTAAATCACATACCTGTAAACAAATATTGAGTAACGTACATAATTATTGTTCTGCCGTGTTCTCCTGCACTCTGTGTTCTCTTTGTAATCCTCAAGCTTGTGCAGAGTTCCTACAGCAGACATTTTTTCCTGTCATTGTCTTACAAGTAAAAATAGAAACTCTTGGCCTTTCTCCAGTTGCTTGGAATTTCTTCGTGTTGGAGCCTCACAGACAAACATGCTGATGGATCAGATTTTTTTTTATGCAAACAAAATGAAATAAAGAGTTGAAAATCTTTCCTTTTTTTTTCCCCATCCTGATCATTTTTTAAACTGTTTTCTTAGGTGAAAATTTCTCCTCAAACAAAAGAAATGTTGGCTTTGTATAGAGCCAGAAGGTTTTGGTAGTTTCTTAATGTTAATTTGAAAGTTAGATTTACTTTTTTGATTCTCTGCATTAGGATATATAAAATAATTTTTAAAATAATTTTTATATATTATTTTTTAAAGCAAACAAAGAATATTGATAGTTTCCAGTTACATTATAATCAGTCTGAATATATATATATATTTTTTTTTTAAATTAAAAACAAAAACTGTTGATGGATTCCAGTTATAATATAACCAAAATATAATGTGAAATAATTTTAATTTTTTATATTTTTTTAAAAGAAAGTCTTTTGATGCTTTGCAATTACATTATAACCAAAGACCGATATACGAAATAATTTTTTTTTTTTTTTTTTTTTTTTTTTTTAAATTAAAAACAAACAGAATTGATGGTTTCTAGTTATATTATAAGCAAAGTCTAATATTTGAAATATTTTTTTTGATATTTATTTTTCTTTAAATTAAAAACAAAGATTATTATAGTTTATTAATAATGTTAGACACTTACATTTTAATTACAATAAACTAAAGCAGAATATTCAAAATGACTAGCTCTGGCCAGACATTTTTGATTATAAAATTCAGACAAAAATACTTCAGGACCTTTATTTGTTAATCATCTGATGAAGATTTTATGATCAAGAAGAAAAATCAATTGTCTAAGCTCAAGATTTTACAATATTTGTGGCCGTATTTTTTTTTTCTTTTTGCTAAACTAGAAAAACAACAAACAAAAAGCTGATTAGACATTCTGCTGAGACAAAGTGTAGAAAAAAAAAACATTTCATAGAAGGTCAGAAAACTTAATACTTTTTATGACATCTTAATGTAATAAAATTATTTTATCTATCAATCATATCGGATGTTTTTGTCTGAGCTGACATGCCTTTTGTAAATCTTTGGTTGACAGACAAAAATAAGAAAAAAAACCTACAGAGACTGAACAAAGAAATTCCCCTGCTTTCCTTACCCCGATTGCTTTTTCTCAACTCATTTTGTCGAAAACAAAACGCGTACATTTGTTACGAGACATTAAACCTTCTAATGTAAACAATCGACATTTTGAATATTTTTGTATAATAAGGAATTTTACTGGAAGCATGACAAGTAAAAAAAAAAAAAAAAAAAATATATAAAGAACGTACTACAACAAAACATTCAGTGTGATATTGAATTACTAAAGTTTGTACTAGCCAACACTCATCTCCCTGTCTGATGTTCAGCCACCCTTCTCCCTGTCTTCATGCTTAATTACTTGCCAATAAAGCTTATTGGTTATTTAATTAACATGGCATTATGTTCACACAGAAGAGAATAAAAATAAAAATTCGGGGCTGTGACTGTTTCATTGTTGTATTCGGCAGAACTGAGTGCCGCGGTGGTCCCCAAGCTAGACTCTGTTTAAAAAGAAGGTGCTGGAATAGTACAGCTTACCTTTGTTTAATATTTGTCTGTACCTTTTTACACCAGACAAAGAACCTGTTACAAAAGAAAAGAGGAGAAAAATAGTGCAAGAAATATATATATATAATATAGAAGTTTAAATGGGGTTTTATTTAATGTTTACAAATACAAATGATATTTTTGCTTATCTGAAATGTTTCTGATCTTCAAGAGGTGGTTCAGATTAATGACAGGGTGATATACAGAATGTGTGATAGCTCACACAGATCCAATTACACTGGAAGTTTTATAGAAAGTCATTAATGTCCAACCATGACATCTGTTTTATTTAATCACCATTTTGTTGTATTTACCTTTGATTTGACATTTATGTTTATCATTAGTATTTGTAAAATGTAGTTATATTGGAAACTTTAGTGTCTATGTCTATCCACATACACGTATACACATGTACACACATACCTACACACATATAGACATATATCATTTCCGTTGAAACATTTGTTCATAGTTTATGGAATTTACAGATTTTCCAGTAGTTTGGGTTCAAACATACAAAGGAAATGTTTACAAATACAAATTATATTATTGCTTTTGCAAAATATTTCTGATCCATGAGAGTTAGTTCAGAATGTGTGACAGAAACACAGATACAATTACTCTAGAGGTTTTATAGAAAATCGTTAGTGTCTACCCTGACGTCTGTTTTATATTTATCACCGGTTTTGTGAAATTGTAATTACTTTGGAAACTTTAGTATCTTTATCTGTCCACACTTACACACACAAAAACATGTCGTACATACATATACACATATATTTACAGTTTTCCTGTCTTCAGGGTTTAAATGTATAAACCAAATGGAGTTAAAAAAAATATAAAAAAGGTTGACAGAATTTTGCAGTTTTTATTAAAGTTTTGATTTAGGCTGTTTCAACAGTATTGCTTTATAATAATTATCTATTAAAGTTTGAATATTCTGTAGAACTGTCTTTATCTTGATTTTAAAATATATTTATTTTTAGATTTATAAATAATTCACTACTTTGCTATTTGTTTAAATTACAATATATAAAATGGAAATGTAACTAACATGTATGTGTGTGTATGTGTAGGTGTTTATATATATATATCTATTGTTTGTTTGCTTGTTTAAGTTCCACAAAGAATGGATACGTATAAACACTATATTTAACAGTGACTGTTGGCAAAGTGCATACCAAACAACATGCAACCACCCATCCATTTCTAAACAGCACACCGTCTTCTTTATCTCCCTTGATTAAACTAATGCTATGTTAATATTTGTCTTCTTCTGCTGGTCAGTACGTTAACGTGGCAGTTAGAACAGTTCTGGTCAGCTCAAGGTCCAGTTCATTCAGTGTCCACTGTCCTAGTTACAAAACACCAATCTTCACATCACATGGGTGACTGGTGACACACCAAACTTTGTGTCTAAACTATTTGATTAGAAGTTTTTCATTATCCACCTCATGTCACTTGTCTGTTTCAGTGTGCCATAACAAATGATGGTGATATATTTAACAAGTGCTGATACAACAGTTTACAACAGTTTAGACTGCTGCTTTTGAAAATGGTTTATTTGTTGTATTCCCGAATGTTTATTCCTTTACATACTGGTACGTATTTGTCTGTTTGACAGTGACAAGATTCATCCCCCCTCTCATTGCCCCTATAAGTCTATGATTTTAACCTTGGCCAGGGATGCTCAGTATGAATGTATGTGTGTGTGTGAGTATTGTCTGTGTTTATGTATATTTGCTTTCCAAGGTACGGAAAGGTACATATGAAAGTTCCTTTGCTGCTGATCAAAAATAAATTGAATGAATTTTATCTCTTACAGTGTTCTTAAGCACATGTCTACTACTTCTGTTTCTTACAAAAATATACTTTTATTTATATATCCAATGTTTTTTTCTTTTCCTATTTTTTTTTATTATTATTATTATTATTATTATTATTATTATTATTATTTTTATTTTATTATTTTTTTTTTTTTTTTATATATATATATACTAGTAATGTATACAGACATTATCTGAAAATTCTGATAATATAGAGACATAAAAATAATTTTTATTTTTTTAAAATGTTAAAGATAACGAAATATTTTTTATCTTATCACAAACAACTGTTTTGTGGATTGATGAAAAGTTTCCAATTTTTTTTCATTTCTGACAAAATGTTTACTTCTGATGCTAAACCACTAATGTATACAACAGGTTCAGAAAGAGTAAATAACAAAATAACATTACTTAGCAGTTAATGAATGCTTCAAGTTTCATTTTATATTATTAACAGGAGATTTTAATTAACATTTTTTTTTATAAATAAGTATTATTATTTGTATAACATGCTTGCCAAATATCTTAGAAAATAAAAAAGTATTTGGGAAAACATTTCTCTAATAATGAGGCTGCAAGGAAAATCAACATGAACACACCTTTATTAAACTGTTTTATACATTAAAAAAATTAATTATATATATATATATAAACTAGTTTTTAAAATTTGTTTTATCAGGTTTCTGTAAACTCAATAATCATGTTAACATAAAAAAAAAAAAATGTACAAATAAATAAAAAATTACAGAGAACCACAACAAAAAGTTTATAATTATGACAGAAAATGGTTTACAAAGTGATTATAAAATTAAATTTGACAATAAAAATGAAAATAGTAAAAATGAAACTGTACACATTTTATGTTATTTATTTATAATTTAACTCCACATCATTTATTTCTGTTATTTTATAAATTTCTTATATTTATTTATTTATTGATACGCAGATTGTTATTGCTAAAAGGCTACTGTAGCAGTTTTAACTTTGAACAAAACAGAATTTAACAGAGATTGTTTTTAAAATACCAAAGAAAATACCATCAGTATTTGGCCACCCTGCCTTACATTCATCCCCAGAGAGAAATAATGTCAGTTATGTAGGTAGACAGACAGTTTCTTTTCACCTCTGTAATTCAGGTGTATTGGTCAGGTATTTACTTCATCAGGTAAATTCTTGAACTGATGGGGAGGGGGTCATGTCTAATCAGCTGTGGGGTGACAGACAGTTGACAGTGGAACATTCAGTACACTTTATTTACAGAACATTTAACATGGAGTGAATGCAGTTATTGTTCTTTGATTCACTCTTTTAATTTTAAGGAATTTTAAACTTACTTCATTCGTGGGAGTTCCGCGATTGACCATCGTTGTTTTTGTACTTCATTCATCTATACTTGAAAAGTATTTACATTTTTTATTAAAAAAGAAAAGAAAATATATTTAATTAACCAACTTTTGTCTTTTAAATAAAATATGCTTTGTTATCCTTTTACAGTTTTATTTTCAAAATTAAAATAATTAAACCTGAAATTATGCAACAAATATTCTTCATCATTTTGTTTAATTTTTTTTTTTTATTTTTTTTTTTTTTGAATTGAATAATTTAATGTTGGGAACTATGTTAATTACAGTCACTTACAAGAAATATTTTATATCATAATTTGTTTTTCTTAGGTAACAAATACAGAATTTAGTTTATTTAATGCAGATGTTGTGCAAGAAATGCTCTGTATTTTTTTTTTGTTTCATCTATAACAGATACAAAGTTAAATTTATTTAATATAGATGTCAGAATTTACAGAAACCATCTTTATTATTTTTTATTTTAGAGATAACTAAATTTAATTAAGTTAATAAACATTAGTAACTCTCATAACTTAATGAATTTAGGGCATGTCTGAAAACAGAATTAATGGCAGTCAAAAAGTGCCTGTTTACACTGTTAGATAGATGTTAATTAAAAAAGCAAACATGGTGTGGTAGATTCTGGTCACACTTTCCATTCTGAAAGGTTTTCTTTCTCAGTGAGGCACAGAAAGTCTGTCAACTTATTCACCATCAGGTTAAAAAGAGGAAGTCAGAAAGCTAATTGTTCTTGTTCAAATTCTTTACAAGCAGCAAGCGGGTTTCAGACATTTAATAAAAGAAAATAAGTAATTTATGGGACATGATTGGTGAAGACTGTCAAGTATATCTGACATGAAAGCTGGATTAATTGAAAATTGTTAGGTGTACAGTTTGACTGAGTGAAAACTGACATGATTTAGATCTTCGTGTCATTTTGATAAATTGAAATCCACAGTAATTGAATGAAAAATGTGTGTTTTGATTTTGTTAATGTTTGAGAGTTTGTAGAGTTAAAATAATATGTTTAAAATATTTCCCAAACTAAATACCTATGCAATAAAAATGTTGAATACTTGTGTAATATTATTAAACTTATATCAATGAACTGTCAGGAGTGTTACTGGTTTATTTTTAAATATTTGTTACTTTTGGTTTTCATTGTCTTCAAAAGATGCTTCTGTGTCAGTTTTATAATTAATTAACTTATGTATTGAACTGTACCTTGATATTTTTATTATGACCATCTTCCTGTATAGTAAGTACTGAATTAAAACAAACTAAGAATTATTTATGTTTTTATTTTAAGACTTTAAAAAAAATTCATTATTAATGTTTTTTAAGATTTAAAAGAAAATTATTATTAATGATTTTATTTGAAGATTTAAAAAAGAATTTTGTTAATTATTTCATTTTAAGATATAAAAAGTGATTTATTGTTAATTTCTTCATTTTAAGATTTGAAGAAAGAGTTTTATTTTTTTATTTTTTAAAGATTTTTAAAAAATCCATTCTTGTTTTCATTTTAAGATTTAAACAGAAAATTAATAATAAATAAAGAAATGTTTTAAGATAATTACCAAAAAGTTTTTTTTTATATAAGTTTATATTTTTAGATTTTAATAATTGTTATTTTTTAATTATAAGATTTTTTTAAAAGTTTAATTTTTATTAACATTTTTATTTTAAAATTTAAAACAAAACATTAACTTTTTTATTTTAAGATATAAAAAAAAAAAAAAAAAATCTTTAAAAAAAAAAAAAAGTTTTATCTGTAAGGTAATGGAACACTTAGATGCTAGTATTGTCTTTCAGGTGGGAACGTTCTGGCGAACCAGCCATTCCACTTGAACTGGGCATGGATCTCACTGGAAAGTGATAAGATTTTCTGCAATGAAACAACAGAAAAACTCAAAGTTATTCTGAGAAGGCGAGGGTACCTAGGCGAAACATCATTTGTCAGTAAGTTGATTTTGTCAGTTTTAAATTACACTTATCTACATCTGACAATGGCAGAGACAAATATAGAATTCTCAAATAGCATGAATGAACGAGATTCACTGAAAATAAAGAAAATAAATTGTTTTAAAATCCTGTGCCATTGATATCCGTTCAGCATAATTATATTATTTTTATTATTAGTTGGGAATATATTATTACAAGATTAGTAATAAATGAAAGTAATTTGATATTTAAATAATATAAGATAATGAAAATAGTATTTTTCTTAAAATATATAAAGTTAGCACTAAATTAAAAACAGGATGAAAATTAAAATCAGAAATAATGAAATAATGAATTGAAAGAAATTGTTTGCTGAATTTTATCCCCAATTAGAAATTGTGATCCACCTGTTCTTTATAACAGTTAAAAATAGTGATACATCTTTTTGCTTCTTTTTTTTTAACTGTTAAAAATGGTGATTAACCTGTTTATTTTAACAATTAAGAATAGTGATCCATCTCTTTCTGTGTAACAGAAACTTACTGTTAGCTATGCCATAAAAATCTGTGATTCTGTGTACATTTTCACTGTAAGTTAATAATAAATAAATAAATAAATAATTAAATAAATAAAATTAATTCAAAATTCAGTATGATTATTTTTTTTTATTATTATTTTTATTATTATTATTTTAAATTAAAATTAATTCAAAATTCAATTATTATATTTTTTATTATTATTTTATTATCATTAATTTTTTATAATAAATAAATATATAAATAAACAAAATAAATTCAAACTACAGTTATGATTATTTTATTTTATTATTATTTTTTAATTATTATTCGTTATTATCATTTTTTTAATAACAACATCTTTGAAATATGATGTAAGAAAAACATTTTTAATATTTTGCTTTAACTCTTTATTGCTGTTGTTTCATTGTATATTCCATTGTTTCTTACTTAATAAATATTTTATTAAAAATTAGCATAGAGAGAGGTTTTTTCAACGCTGTGGGGTAAATCCAGTTTAAAGTAATAAAATTTGGAGTGGAAAAGGTTAATGTACCCAAAACTGACCATATGTTACAAAGTCAAATTTTCTTTTGATCTGAGTATGGGATTTCTCTCCCTTTTGTAAATCTTCAGTTATGTTCAGTGTCACTGTTGAATGCATGGATAACTGATAACTAAATTGTAGGAAGAAAAAAGAAGTTATAGAAATATTCTTGCTCATCCTTATTTTATAACACAGGTTTTTTTTGTTGTTTTTATCATCTTAGAGAAAAATAAAATTATCTTTGATAAATGGAAATCCACTATAATGTAATGAAAAATGTAAATGTTTAATTTTGTTTTTACTGTTATTTGAGAGTTTACAGAGTAAAGACAATAGCTTTACAATTCCCTGAACTGATATTTCTGCAATAAAACATAAAGTATCCATTGAATATTGTAAACTTATCTGAACTTTGGATCATTTATTACTTTCGGTTTTATGATTCACTTGAAACTTGTGATAGAAAACAAAGAATGTAAAAGCACTTGATGAAAGAAAATGAGATAGTGTTGAAGAGATTACTTGTGAGTTGAGATGTAAAACTTGTGTGTTTCAGCTATTACTGCAGTGAATGGAACAGCCAAGGTTGGAGAAGATGTTTCAAAGAGGTATGCCCACCAGGTTCAGTTCAATCCAGGTAAACAATTTAGACATTTAAATAGTGCAGAAGTCATTGTTCCATCATTATTGTAGTATATTTAATACATTTCACAAGACAAGCTGAACATTATTTATTTATTTATTTGTTTGTTTGTTTGTTTGTTAGTTTAAATATTTATTTATTTGATATAATTTATATAATTATTATTATTATTATTTATTTGTTATTATTTTTATTTTATTATTATTATTATTATTATTATTTTATTATTTTTTTTTTTATTATTAATTGATTATTTATTTTGTTTTTTTACTATTTTATTTATTTTTTTTTTTATTCTTCTTCTTATTCTTATGATTATGATTATGATTATTATTACCATTATTGCTGAGCCATCTGACAATACATTATTCCTGTTTCATTTTACAGTTTATTCCTATATTTTACATTCTATATAAAAAAAAAAATGTATGAAGGTTTTTGTAAACATTTATTTTAGATTTATTATATGATTCATTTGATCTTTTTAGGGTAGTTTTTATACTTATATTGAGGCTTTGAATTTAAATTAAATTGTTAATCTTGAAGGTGAGACAGAGAAAACCTGGACAATTGGGATTTTGGACGATTCTAAATATGAGGAAAGTGAAACGTTTCAGTTGACGCTGACTGAACCAGTGAGGGGAGTGTTGGAGTACCCAGAAATCGCCTCAGTCATCATCACTGATGCTGAAGATGGTAAAACTGATAATGTAGTCATGAATGTGAAATTACTACTGTTACTATATAAAAACTAAGTGTGGCAAGTGGTATTGATTAGAGATCTTGGGAAATTTATTCTTTTTTGTTGTTGTTGTTTACAGCTCCTTATAGTTACTGTAAAATATAATAAAGACATTTAATTTCATTAAACTGAGTTTAAATTCTCTTTACAATTTTATTTTATTTCTGCCAAAGCTGTTTAATCTTCTTTTTGTAATTTATTAATTTATTTCTTAATTTGCACTTAATATTTGTGTGACTTAGTTACTTTAGATAATTAAATTTATAGAGAATCTAATTTAGTGATTTTGTAAAATCTGGATGATAGGGTACTCCTTGCTACACTGTAAGAAAACAGGGTAATGTTAATAGCTATATATTAAAAATATTCAAACACTTATTAATTAAACTGCATAATTCATCATACTTCTATTCAACTTAAAGTCCCAAACTTAAAAATTATCTGAAATGGGACACAGAAAAATAAAAGGTTAAGAACCAGTGACTTTATTTCTGTATATTTTTAAAACTGCATTTAGACTGTTTGCTATCTCTGTTACAGAATCCACAGTATTCATACCGGAAAAGGAGTACCGAGTGGGAGAAGATATCGGAGAAATCCTCATTCCTGTGAAGAGAACCGGAGACTTGTCTGATGAGTTCATGGTCATATGTTCCACCTTCCAGAGTATGTCACCCCTGTATTCACATAACACAGCACCTCTGTGTTAGAAACTAACACAGAACAAAGATATAATTAAATTTGATGTTGGTGGGAAGCATAACATATTTTACAATCATAGACAGTATGTGATCTGGTAGTCATGTGATTCATTTAATATAATAATATTATTTATCTGCCGTTAATACTAACTTAAGAGAAAAATTAATTTCTTAAATCATTTTTGATATCTGAAAACACATGACAGTTCTTCACAAATGTTTTCAACAAGTAAATCTTAGTTAAATTTAAAGTTTATATGGTCAGAAGTTTTTTCTCTATGTGTGTGTATGTGTGTGTTTGTGTTGTAATGTATGTATGTATGTATGTATGCTTGATAGTTGCATGATGGCAGTTTCACAACAAATTTGTCATATAAATTTGTCTATGATCTCTGACACAGAGAGATATTTTTTTGATGAGTATATCACAATAATTATGAAGTAATGACTAAGTTAATATTTAATAATGATATTTGTATTTAATATTATATATAAATGACAATTTGCTGTTGATATATATCATTAAAGTTGGATATAAATAATAATTTTCAAATGAGATATATTTAGTATTATATAAAAACAGTTCACTGATCACACACTGATTGTATTTGCTGTGTTTATCATTACAGACACAGCAACAGGGACTCATCCGTCAACAGTGACGTCATTCTCCGACTACATCACTCGATCGGAGGACCACCGCAGCGTCATCCGCTTTGACAAGGGAGAAGATGAGAAACACTGTCGCGTGATGATCATTGATGATTCTCTGTACGAGGATGAGGAGATCTTCGGCGTGCAGCTCACCGAGCCAATGGGGGGACAGATTGGAAAGTTTAACATTTCCATGGTAGTCATAGAGCCAGACAGCAATGATGGTAAAACCAAAAATAATTTAAAATAATAATAAAACTATAGAAATATCTGTTATTTTATTGTTTTTACTGTTCATATATTCTCTGTATTCATACACTTGTATTCATATATTTCTTTATTTATTAATTATTATTGTTATTGTTCTTTGTTTATTTATTAACTTGTTTATTCATTTATTTATTTATTTATTTGTTCGTTTCTTTGTTTCTTATTTCTTTATTTAATTATTTCTTTATTTCTTTATTATTTTTTTCCTTTTTCGGCTTTATTTTAAGATTTTCAGTAATTTAAAAAAGTGATGTGTGATTAATTTCAGAGCCTGCATTTTACTTTGGAGAGTCTGCGTACCATGTTGACGAAAGTGATGGTTTTGTCGAGGTGAAGGTGTGGAGGACTGGAACTGACCTCAGCAAGGCCTCCAGTGTCACTGTGCGGTCCAGAAGGACCAATCCTAAATCAGCAGACGGTAAACTCTCTATACTACACAAATTAACTCTAACTGGCTTTGTTGTAGCAGAAATAAACATTCATCTGTTATTGTGTCGTTATTTAATTCTTTTATTGCTTATAAATTTAGTTTTTAATCTAATTAGGAAGCCAAATTTTTTTTTTTTTTTTTTTTAATAACTATATATACTTTTTTTGGATTGTTCAGCTCACTAAGATGACTCTAAATCATTACATAACCAAAAAGTGATGGATGGTGATTTCTTTGACTCTACAAATGATAAAATTTGCTTTTGAAGTTTGGTCTTGTAATGGTGGATTTTTTTAATTCTAAAAGCAAAAGTGAAAGAGAAAACAAAATCAAGATGACATTATATTTTGTGTGATTTATTTAAAATTACATTAAAGTTAAATAAAACAAATCATAAAAGTGTTTGTGTTAAATAATCCATCACCTGACTTGTGTGTGATTTTCATTTAACTTGGTATCTGAATACTATAGAAATGATTTCTGTTTTCACTGTTTTTGTCATTAGAGTTATCTTTCATTCTTAGATACACAGTAAAAGGGTATATATTGTTTAATTTTATATTTTAATAATAATTTTAAGAGATGGATATATAACACAGATAGATAGATTTAGATTATGTAATTGTTTCATTGAAATACTGAAGGTATTTTTTTATAACGTATTTTTATTCTGACTTCAGCTGGACTTGACTACATTGCTGTGAACAAGATTCTTGACTTTGCGCCTGGCGTCACCATGCAGACTGTGCGCATCACGATCCTGGATGACCTGGGACGGCCGAGGGTCGAAGGTTTAGAGACGTTTCAGGTTGTCTTACGAATGCCGATGTCTGCCGTGCTGGGTGAACCAAGCTCTGCCGTGATCACCATCAACGACACAGTGTCCGATGGTGTGTTATAATTAACTTACCTTTCACTACACTCCTCTTATCTGTCTCTCTTACTGTTATCTCTACACTCTTATCTGTCTCTCTTACTCTTATCACTGTCACTCTTCTTATCTGTCTCTCTTACTCTTATCACTGTACTCCTCTTATCTGTCTCTTTTACTCTTGTCACTGTCACTCTTCTTATCTGTCTCTCTTACACTTATCACTGTCACTCTTCTTATCTGTCTCTCTTACTCTTACCTCTACCCTCTTCTTATCTGTCTCTCTTACTCTTATCACTGTCACTCTTCTTATCTGTCTCTCTTACACTTATCACTGTCACTCTTCTTATCTGTCTCTCTTACTCTTACCTCTACCCTCATCTTATCTGTCTCTCTTACTCTTATCACTGTCACTCTTCTTATCTGTCTCTCTTACACTTACCTCTACACTCTTCTTATCTGTCTCTCTTACACATATCTCTACACTCTTCTTATCTGTCTCTTTTACACTTGTCTCTGCACTCTTCTTATCTGTCTCTTTTACTCTTGTCACTGTCACTCTTCTTATCTGTCTCTCTTACACTTATCACTGTCACTCTTCTTATCTGTCTCTCTTACTTTTATCACTATACTCCTCTTATCTGTCTCTCTTACACTTATCTCTACACTCTTGTCTGTCTCTCTTACACTTACCTCTACACTCTTCTTATCTGTCTCTCTTACACTTATCTCTACACTCTTCTTATCTGTCTCTCTTATACTTATCTCTACACTCTTCTTATCTGTCTCTTACTCTTATCACTGTCTCTCTTCTTATCTGTCTCTCTTACTCTTATCACTGTCTCTCTTATCTGTCTCTCTTACACTTACCTCTACACTCTTCTTATCTGTCTCTCTTACACTTATCTCTACACTCTTCTTATCTGTCTCTCTTATACTTATCTCTACACTCTTCTTATCTGTCTCTTACTCTTATCACTGTCTCTCTTCTTATCTGTCTCTCTTACTCTTATCACTGTCTCTCTTCTTATCTGTCTCTCTTACACTTATCACTACACTCTTCTTATCTGTCTCTTACTCTTATCACTGTCACTCTTCTTATCTGTCTCTTACTCTTATCTCTGTCTCTTATCTGTCTCTTTATCTGTGTTATATTTATATGCTTATGTATTTATATGTATGTATATGTAGATGTATATAGATATATATCTGTATATATGTATGTATGTATGTGTGTGTTTACTTATATATATATATACATACAGATATATGTATATCTATGTTATGGTTATTTATGATTTGAATGTGTGTATGTGTGTTATTCTTTGTATTTCATTAACAATGATAGATAAACTACCATATACAAAATACTAACACCAAAATACTTGCAACCATTTTGTTTTCATACTAACAGAGAGAAAATGTTTCTTTGTAATTTGTTGAAAACTATTTATATATTTGAGTGTGCCCAAGTTATATTTGTAGAAAGTAATATTGTTTGCTGCATGATTTTTAATAATGTGATGCTTTTGATGGCATCTTTTTCAACATGCTTAGACTTTTATACTAATGTTGGTTTTTGGGGATTTTTTGTAATCAACAAAGTGACAAGAAATGGATAGTCAAAATTCAGCTGATATGTAATGTTTGGAGGGAAAGTTAATTTAAACAGAGAGCTTCACTTTAAATAACAAGTATGGCAAAGTTTAGTTCTGCAGGGTGATTGTGCATATACAAAGAGCTAGAGAAGAAACCAGTGTATTTATACTTCTTTTGTTTTTTTTTTTTTGTTATAGGAAAATTAAATTCCTGTTATCTAGAGAATTCATGGTAATTAAATATAGCAGTGTTTGTTATTTATTTTTTTTAATTTAATTTAATTTTTTTTTTTTTCATTATTGTTTGCTTATTTATTTATTTAATTTAATTTAATTTATTTATTTTTAATTTTAATTTTAATTTTAATTTTTTTTTTTTTTTTTTTTTGTATTTTAATTTTAATTTTAATTTTAATTTTATTTAATTTTGTTTTTTATTATGTGTGTATTTTATTTTGTTATATTTTATTTTATTATAATGTTGTTGTTTTAATATTTAATAAAAAATTGTTAAAAAAATAAATAAACAAACAGAATTTTTGTTTTAATTAAAATAAAAACAGAACTTTTTTTGTCAGTGGAAAATGAACTATAAAATAAAAAATAAACAACAGAACTGTTTTGTGTTTAATGTAAAATAAACAGCAGAACTGTTTAGTGTTTAATGTAAACTAAACAACAGAACTGTTTTTTTATTTAATATAAAATAAACAACAGAACTGTTTTGTGTTTAATGTAAAATGAACAATAGAACTGTTTTGTGTTTAATGTAAAATAAACAACAGAACTGTTTTGTGTTTAATGTAAAATAAACAACAGAACTGTTTAGTGTTTAATGTAAAATAAACAACAGAACTGTTTTGTGTTTAATGTAAAATAAACAACAGAACTGTTTTGTGTTTAATGTAAATGTTTTGGGCTGGTTTTTCCAGTTTATCCTCAGCTTGCAGCAGATCCTTATGTTAACTCATCTAAATGTCTTCTTTATTCTAGTCAGTGTTTTCATGTATATTTTAATACAATACTTTTTTTTTTTGTAACCTTTTTTAAAAATTATTATTATATATCAAGCCCATCAGGAGGTAAATAAAATACTATTATGATATTTAATTTTCCCATTTATAAGATTTATAATATATATATAATCATTTTGCAAATTAGCTCTCATAGTCTCAACAACAGCAAGATTCCAGACTTGTATCATTACTATCTAAAACAACTGACTAAATTTTTTTTTAACAAATAATGTTTGATTTTTAGAAAATATTTTTTATTCAAAATCAAAATTCAGGTGGTGTAATTATACAGTTTAAAAGAATTTTGCATTACGTTGTTGTGCTAGACTTTTAGAAGATATTTAACTGATAACTGATTTTGTTATTTGTAATTTCCCACATTCTGGTGATGGTCCACCACAGAAGTTTACTGGTTGTGTTACTGGGCTAAGGTGCTAATCACAACCCCATTTTTTAAACTGATTTTATTTCATTACAATAATGTTTTATTCTGTTCTAGCCAGATAATGCTCTGATTGAGATTTTAATAATGAAAAATAATTGATAATCAAAGGTGTGGATTAATTCATATCTTTGAAATGTAGATCAGTTTAAAATATAAATGAGATGTTTGTTTCGTTTCAGAGTTTTAAATACAAAAATATCAAAATAATCTAGTTCTGTTTATCTGTTTTCTAGATGTTCAGTCACTGTCTAAGAAAAAGATATATTGTCAAATGTTGATAATATTATAGGAGAAAACAATTCAAACTATAATTTGTTGTCTCATCTTATTATTTTAATTTGTTGATTCATTTTTAATTGTTTCTTTTTAATATAACACTAACTATAACAAATGAGATTACTAATAATTAATATTTAAATGTAACTGTATATCCCTGTTTGTATATTTAATAATTTATTATTTTTGTCTTTATCAAAAAAATGTTTGAAATTACTTTCAGTTCCCATGATGCAGTTCAAAAAAGAAGAGTATGAAGTGTTGGAAAACGATGTGACAGTGAAGGCTGTTGTAATGAGGTCGGGAGATGTCACTGACATTTCGACAGTGCGCTGCTACACCAGACAGGACAGTGCCAAAGTGTCAGAGGACTACGTCGAACGACCAAACACCAACGACTCAGCCATCACCTTCCTGCCAGGTGAGAAACTCAAAGTGATAATCTCTACTGATACTGTGAAGTTTTTATCAGAAAAAAGCATAAATTTCACAGATATTCATAGTTTTATGTTTAAATATGGCAACGTGAGTGAACTGTAAAAAAAAAAAAAATGTATACATACAACTTATTATTTTATTTGTTTTGAGGGACCTGTAGACATTAATTACAATGTTGGGCTATAGAATAATGTTGTTACAAAACAATTTTACCCCTTTACAGCCAGAGTGAGTTATGATGTGGTATAGGTTTGACAGATAACTTATTTTCAGCTGTCAGTGCTAAAATAAACCTCAGCAAGTTAGTCCACTCACTATGCAATGACATGACTACTGAAAAATGGCAGCACTCAGATATTTTTATCTGTATTTTATTTGTTGTTATATTTCATTATTAATTAAAATTAAATACCAAAATCCAAATTAAACATAAATTAGAAGTTTATAGAATAAATTTCTTCATATCACCAAAGATATGCTTTAAGTAAAAATTGTTTATATGTTTTTTCAGTCAGAATTTGTTGTGTAATGTTTTATTCACAAAATGGTTATTTCGATGAACAAACAGTATTGCAAAGCTAGGATAAGATGATTGATGTATGAAAATAATAAAACTTGATGTTTGCAGGTGAACATGAGCAGTTCTGTGAAGTCAAACTTGCCAATGACAGTATTTTTGAAGATGAAGAAAGTTTCCGTTTAGTGCTGGGAAACCCAATCAGTCCTTCGATTGGTTTTGCCATGATAGGCACCAGAAATGTGACAAAAATCATAATACATGACGATGGAGACAGTAAGTTGGTTTTTATCTGTATACAAATACATTACTTTAACATCATGTTAAACATTCTGTTTTTAAATTTTTCATCTCAGTTTTAATTATTTATCAAGTTTAGTTGTTATTAGTCTTTCACACAGTCTGTTACAGAATAACTGAAGAAATTAAAAAAATGTGTACAAAAAGAAGTTAACATTATCTACTGTGTTTGCAGAGCCACTGATAACATTTGAAAAGAAGAAGTACGTGATTAAAGAGCCAATGTTCAAAGAAGAGACGATGATTCTGAAGATTCCGGTTATCAGGAGAGGTGACATTTCAGAGAAAACAACTGTGACAGTGAACACACGAGATGGTTCAGCTTACGCTGGCAAAGACTACAATGGTATTTTTAAAGGTATGAGTGTTTTTGTAACAGTAAACTGATTTAGTTATATGTAATTATACATTCTCTTTGGAAACTGATTTTGTAACAAACTTACATTACTGCTAAAAGACATATTAACTATCATTTAACATAACATTTCTATCTAATTATTGTTTTGCATTTTCAGTAATTTTATTTGCAGCAAACTAAGAACTGCTTTAAATTATATTTTGATTTTAATTTTTTTAAACATAATATCAAATTACACTTAATTTCCTATATTATTTTTACAATTATTATTTATTTATAAAACCATATTTCATGAATTATTATTTATAAGTTATTTGTTTTTAAAGAATAAAACCATATTGTCTGACAGTACTTGGTATAATGAATCCACTTTAGCAGTTAAATATGTAGGTAAATGTAAATTCAAACCTATTTTATTATAATAATAATTAAAAATAAAATATTTTTTTTACAGAAATTACCTTTGAGAAGAATGAGTCTAGGAAAGAAGTCAGCATTGAGATTTTACATGATGGTCTGAAGGAAATGAGAGAAGTTTTCACTGTTCATCTCAAATCTAAACTGGGAGATGTTAAAATCAAGGTGATCATGTTTGTTAATTACTATAATTCTTTGTTAAACATTCAAATGTGAAAAATATAGCTATAATTGTGCTGACACTCTTATTACTTTTTGCATAATAATAATGTGGGTGTAATTTACTGATGGAAGGATGGATTGATCATGTATGTATGTATGTATGTATGTATGAATGTATGTATTTCTAAGTCTAAAATGTTTCTTGTCTTTGTGAAACTATATTATACATGTACTGTTGTTTATTTGTTAACAATATGATGTGATGTTTCATGTGGATAATCCAGTGAATATGAGTAGAGAGATTGTTTTGACTGTCAGGTAATACAGCACCCAGCTGACCCAAATAACAACTTAGTCAAAAAGCATGAACAGACACATCTTCTCCTTTTCCCATAACATAAATAAAACATGAATTTATTATACAAACCATTAATAATAACAGTTTTTATATTCATTTTGTTACTTGATGCTCTGTTTTTCTAATTTTTGAATATATTTTTTCTTTCAGATCTCAAAGGCGCTGATTTACATTGAGGAGAGAGTCAAAGTGGCTGACGTCACGTTTCCGTCCCCTCCCATCGTCCTGTCACTGCGTGACTACGACAACGCCGAGGAAGCCTCTGAGCATCCTATACAAGGATACCCGGTTGTCTGTGTGACTGTACGTCAGTTATTTTAACTACACGATGGCTTCAATATTTCATCATTCCAGTGAATTATATTAAATATAATAAAAAAATATTATCAAAAAGCAACAGTTAATAACAGATATAATAACGTATGGCAAAATAAAAAAATAATAATATCTGTAAATATTGAACGTGGAATCTGGTTTATAAATCTCACAGCCAGAAAGATGCTGAAAATGTATACATGTTTATTAATTATGTGACTGTTTCTACCATTACTGTTAATTGTTTTTTTTTTTTCTGCTGTAGCCATGCAACCCGAAACACCCAGATTTCTCCAAGACAGGAGAGTTGTGTGTGGCTCAGGGAATCAACGACACGAAGACTCTGTTCAGGTGGAGGGTCTCTGCTCCTACAGGACCCGACGGTGTCACTAGTGATCTGCAGGATGTCGCATCCAACACGTTCTTTGCATCCACCAAAGAAATCACACTTGACAGCATATACTTTTCTAGCGGTACGACCATTTTGTATTTTGCCTTGTTCGTTTTATCCTGATTATGAAAATATGAAATCTTTATTATTATTATTATTATTATTTTCATTTTTGGATATAAATAATTCAGTTAGTATGATTATACAGTATTTTTACTTTTTCATTTTATTTTAATTATTAAAATACATATCTTTATTATTATTATTTTTATTTTTATCTGTACACATAAATAAAACAAAGTATTAATAGCATTTTGATGCATTGTTGTATTTTATTCTATTAACATTTGCTGTTCTACAGAGTTTCTTTTATTATTAAAAAAAATTATTAAAATAATGTTTATTACCAGTTTTACTAATAATTTAATAAAAACAAGGTAACATTTATTTATCATATCATTTCAGTTATTTCCTCACATTGTCAATGTATTTGATTGGTATTAAATGATAACATACAAATGTTTGTATCAAAAGAGTTTGTGAATAAAATGATATATTAATTTGTGAACTGTTTAAAACAGGCAGCAGAATCCAGTGTGGGGCCAGGGCTGTCAACTTGGAGGGGGACCCTGGGCTGGAACTGCTCAGTAAAGTTGTGTCGGTGGATCCTTACGCAGGAATCTGTGAGCCAAGAGTCATGAATTCAGTTGGAGCAGAACCATTTGCAGCAAAAGTCAGATACACAGGTAAATCCTGACCTAGTACTCTGTGTTTTATTATTTTAACTTTCTGTTTATTAAAATTCATAGAATTTTTATTTTATAAAGTCAGATACATAGCTTGAATTGTCTGTATATACCACTTAACTCAATACTCATTGTTTTATTATTTTAAATTTCTGTTTATTAATGAACTTTGTAGAATTTTTATTTTATTTTAAATATTACATTACCATACAGTTATTTATAGGTCCTACAATTAATAATGTACTTAACATTTATAGTTTTTATTTATTTTTGTGATTCATTGTAATTTGTTTTATTTTGTTAAGATACTATGTTATTTTACTATACTACTTCTATCACAAACTGGGAATTTTTCTGATTTAAGAGTTATTATGTTATTTATGTCTACTACTTTGTCTTATTTGGTCAAGTTTTGAATTTTATTGTGTTTATATTTTCATTTAGGACCAGATGATCCTGATCATCCAAACAAAGTCAGGTTTTCAGTAACAATTCCACACAGAGATGGCATGCTTCCCATAGTGTCCACCCGACAGCTGTCTAACTTCGAACTGACGCTAAGTAAAGACGGGACCCGACTGGGCACGCACAGGTGTTCCAACCTCCTCGACTACAACGAACACGACACAGAGTTTGGTTTCATCACCAACACAACGAAAAACCCAAACATCATCGGAGAAACGGAACCGTATCAGTACAGCACAGACCTGAGAACCAAACCTACTCTGAGATTCTACAAGTAAGCAGACATCTTCAGACAAACTTTATGAACCTGGAATTTAAGAAATACTAAGATTTTTTGATGAGTCTTGTGATGTCAGATGTGTTTAACCTGCAAAGTTTATACTCCTCAAATAGTACAATTTTAGAAATTGGTTTTATTTCATTCATGGTTTTTTATTGAAATATCTAAATACACTAGTTCATATCAAGATATAAGATGAATTAATTTTACATAATATTTTGCCTCATTATTTCTTATAAACTCCATAATTAATAAACGTTCTTCTTATAAACAAAATTCTTAGTAACAGGCTGATTTTTCATCAAAATATAACTTAATGTTTTCCAGAATTAGTTATATTTAAGATCTATGTAGAAGTTTACATCTTGGGTTATTTTTATGTTTCTGAAATGTAAAATTATTAACAATAAAAATTTATATATTACTTTTATCTGACTGATTTGAACAAAAGTTAAACAAAAGTAAAATAAACTGGTTTCAGAAATCTCAATCTGGATGCCTGTCTGTGGGAGTTTGTCAGTTACTTTGACATGTCTGAGCTGACCACTGAGTGTGGGGGGAGAATTAGTACAGACGGACAGGTACATTCACCTTTTTGTGTCGTTAACTTTTTGTAACAAATTTTTACTTTCATTACAGATAAAAGTTTTCTTAACTGTACATTATATTTTTTATTATAAAATTTAATTAATTAATTTTGATAATGAAAATTATAAAACAACACATTCTTTACCAGACTGAAGATGTACATTACACTTAAAACAGATTTACTTTAAAGAAGAAAATACCAGAATAATAAAACAGAAGAAAATGATAGTTAAAATGATAGTTAATACAGGTTTGGACGAGGTGAGATTAAAACATAAACATGATAAACTGGATTAGCCATGAGAACAGTACATGTGTGAATTGTGGTTTGTGTTTGTTTTGTGCAGGTGCTGGATTTGAAACAGTCGTACGTGTCCATGCAAGTTCCTATCTACGTCTCCTACGTGTTTCACTCACCAGCAGCCACTGGAGGCTGGATGCACTACGACATGAACTCTCAGCTGCAGCTCACCTTTGTCTACGACACAGCAATTTTGTGGCAGAAAGGAATCAGCTCTCCTGAAGGGGAGTCTGGTTTACAAGGTACATGTAACTGTTTTTTTGTGTGTTTTTTTAATGTGTGTTTTTTGTTTTGTATTCTTGATCAAATTAATTGTCAGGTGTTTATACATCAAAAAGAAATGTTTACAGCTGCTTTGTGTGTGTGGGTGAACTTTATGAATTATATCTGAGATAGTAAAATGTTAACTTTATCACGGTTATCTTATCTCACATAATGTTTAATCATAATTTATGTTTATCCTCTTCATTTTCAAACCTACAGTTTTTCTTTTCTTATAATGTAATTTTGAACCATTTTGAAATTAGCTTATACTATTTTATTTAATATAGCCTATGTATTGAATAAAATTAGACTGATAGAAGAGTATTATATAATATATTGGTTTGACCTAAGTATTTAATTTAAAAAATTTAACTAGTAGAATTGTTTAATATTCCAGATAGTTGTTCAACCTAAGTATTTAATAAAATAACATTTAACTAGTGGAACTGTATATTATTCAGGATATTTCACTGACCTATGTCTGTAATAAAATCATTTTAACTACAAGGACAATTTATACAGGATACTTATGTAGCAGTATCAGATTTTTTTACTTTTCCATAACACAGGAAGTAGAACGTAACAGCTACGGGTGGGTTCAGACAATTTATTCGATGTCACACAAAAAATGAAGACAAGGAAAAACACCCTACGAGAACAATAAAACAACAATAAATATCACATCATAGAGTACATATAGTATCAAGTTATAGAATAATTTACGTATATATATAACATTTATATCACAATTTAAGCAAATGTATATCTATAATACTATTCATCTCGATCATAAAATTAATGTAAATTGAATTATCTTGCTTTAAATCCTGAGTATTTAATGCCAAACTATAAAAGCATTTGATAACATAAAGCAAATACATGTAATAAATACACTTGATTAACATGACAAATACAACTAGTCATATACCACAGTTATACATGACAAACTGATATTTGACAAACATAATACATAAAAACTCATACCAGGTAGATGACACCTGGGTGTAAGAAACTGGATTCTCCAGTACACTGTACAAGAACAGGACAATCTACAAATCAAATACAAGACATATAAAAGAAACTACCGATAATTACACAATTAACACATCACATATCGCCAACCACGATTCACCAAAACATGTACACACACACATAAAAATTACACATACAAAATACATATACACAATTGACATTTCATTCGGATTGTATGTTTTCTTTAAGCCAGCTATCTTAAACAAATGTTTATTCAATGTAATTTAATCCATATATCCAATATAAATAATAATTACTTTATATATTCATAAAGAAATTAAACAAGTACTTTCTAATGGTGTTAAATAACAATGCATGTATACAAAACATTAAATAAAACAAAATACAGACTAACCTTTCAGATAACATCTACTTTCAAATCATAAATTCAGTTCCACCTTTAAAATGAAATCTGGCCTGACAGTATAATCTTAGCAGGAGAAATAAACCTGAACACTTGAGCCAAGTTGTTTATTCCCTGATGGGCTTGGGAGAAGAGTTTGGGAACAATAGTTAACACGCAAGGCAAGTAACGTGTGTTAATACAGTGTAAGCTGAATGAATAGGGATAAAATAAAACTTTATTTACACACTAAGCTGACAGGAGGCAAGCAGTACATAAAACCTTACATTAATGAAAAGCCTAACTAAAACAAATACCACATACTTCTACACTTATTTGACCTAAGTCTGTAATAAAATCATTTTTATTATTCAGGATATTTGTACCCCACAAGTCTGAGAATCCGAGATGATGACAGACTGTCAGTGACATTCAGATCAGAAGCAAGATTCCGGGGACAGTTTGTCCTCACACACCCAGGTAACATTAGAAACCAGTTTTATTTACTTTTACATAATTAGTTTCATTTTAAACAGTCACTGTAATCTGAACAAGTGAACTGCCCTAAATCAGAAGTGATAAACTGAATCAGAGTCAGTTATTACAGTTTAAACTGTTTCTAAATTGACTGGATTAGACAAGTAATATTCCAAAGAATATTGCTCCTGTTGTTTAATAACAAATTAATGAGAAAATGTCAGACTGAGCAGTCTTGTAAGTTTGTTATTTTGTTTACACACTTGATTTTCTGTTTTAAAAATAATTAGAATAATACTGATTCACAGCAGAAATACTTTTGTTTGTGTGTGTGTGTGTGTGTGAGAGAGAGAGAGAGAGAGAGAGAGACAATTAAAAACACATCTTTGATAATCTAATCAACATTTATACCCCAGGTACAAGTATGACATCCATGGTTACCTCCCCTGATCATCCAGGCTTGACTTTCACTCTGAGTCTCATTAGAACTGAGCCAACGTTTGAACAGCCCGAACAACAGTGGGAATTTGTGTCAGACTATGCTGTAAGTATGCACTGTCTTAAATACCAGTTTATCATCACAGTTTTAAAATAACAAAAATATATATTTAATTTCATTAATCAGTAAGGCAGCTAAATCCAAACTGTTTAAGTTGTTACAACATGGTTATATAATTTAATTTGAACAAAACCTTATTTTAAATCTGCACAATAGAAATTCCAGGATGTTTGATTGACCAGCACCAGTAAACAAAGATAGAAAATAGATATTTCTATAGATTTCAGATATCAGCATATATTGGAGCAAAGTATTTCAAAATGTCAATAATTGTGTTATTAATGTACTGGTTTGAAAATGGATATTTGAGAACATTAGGTCAAATTGCCAAATAAACAAGTTATTAATATACTGATAATCAAAACAGATATTTCCACAGCATTCATGTATGGGTATATACTGGAGGAAGAATGCATTGTCTATAAACCAATACTCATGATAAATATTTCCACACTATTATTTTTGAGTATATACATTGGAACAAGATATGAAATTGTCAACAAATTTGTTATAGCTTACTGGTAATCAAAATAAATCGATCCATACCCTTCATGTATGAATAAATTCTGGAGAAAAAGATATAAGGTGTCAATAAACAGATATTTCCATAACATCCATGTATATATTGGATGACAACATCTCAAATTGTCAATAAGTAAATTATTAACATATATGATGATTAAAATAAATGGAATGGAATGGAAAAAAATTAACGTGCTAATCCATACCCTTTATGTATGACAGGTCAGCATGCTGTCCGTAGAACAAATAAATAATTCCATACCCTTTATGTATATGCTGTAGAACAAGACATAAAATAAGTTATTAACAATCTGGTATTTAAACTGATATTTCCATACATTTCATGTATTTATTGGTTAACAATTGTTAATGAATTAAAATCTTTTCAGGTTCGTGACTATTCTGGAATGTACAAGATAAAACTGATTCCCTGTACAACATCACTGGACCAGGAATATTCCCTGCCGGTTACCTGCAACCCTCGTAATCCCCTGAATTTTGATCTGCCTATCAGATTTCAACAGGTCAGCGACCCAGTTCCCACTGAATTCAGTCTGAACACAAACTTCCACCTGATGAGAAAACGACAGCTCTGGCTCAGTGATGGCTCCATGGGCTTTTCAGACGAAACTGATACAGCCTTCACTCCATGTAAACATTCAGTATTTGTATTCAAAATACTAGAAAATAATCCCTTGTCTTGTAATACTAGTACATGTTTATCTTCGAATACAAAAAGATAATGTTTAGTTTAAAATATTAGAAAAATATATAACATACTGGTAAATACTATTTATGTTAAAATACTAGAAAATAATTAAAATACTGGTAAATACTAATTTTTAAATAACAGAAAATAATAATTTTAAAATATCACCAGATATTTAAAATGTTGTTAAAATAACTATTTAAAATTCCAGAAAATAATATTTATTTTAAAATATAACTAGACGTTTAAAATGTTGGTAAAATATACAATTTAAAATTCCAGAAAATAATATTTATTTTCAAATATTAATTATGCGATTTTTAAAATACTGGTAAATACTTACTTTAAAATATCAGAAAATATTGTTTTTATTTAAATAGTAGTAAACAATATTTTTTGAGACACAAGAAAATAAAATTTATTTTAAAATATTAGAAAATAATTAAAATACTAGTAAATATTTATTTCAAAATACAAAAAAAAAAAAAAAAAAAAAAAAAATATAAATAAATAATAATAATAATAATAATAACAATGTTTATTTTAAAAACAGAAAATAATGTTTATTTTCAAATACTAGCAAACAACATTTTCTTAAATACCAGAAAATATTTATGTTAAAATGTTAAGAAATACTTAAAATATTGATAATGCTGTTTTTGAAATGCTGGTAAATATTTATTTTCAAGTACTAATATTTATTTTAAAATGAAAGAAAATACTATTTAAAAAAAAAAAGCATGTTAATTATTATCTCATTTAATCATTAATGACATATTCAGCACCTTAAATATTATTTTTATTAAATGATCATTTTTAGACTTTGTTCAGTTTCATCCATCAAATGTTTCAACATATATACATACACATACATATGTATACATATATGTATAAATATGTATACATATGTATACATATTTTAAAAACAATTATAAGCACTATTGTAAGAAGCAAATGCTGTATGTCTGTTACTTTCAGCGGACAAGCTGTATGGTCGAGTGAGTGTTGATCCAGTACAGAATCTAGGAAGCTCTTTTGTCATCACAGTGGAGAAAGTGTTTTTGTGTTCCGGCAAAGATGGCTACATTCCAAAATATGATCCAGAAAACAAGGAGTTTGGCTGTGTAGCTGAATCACCCAATCTGCAGTACGCTTTTAAAATACTGGTAAATATTGTTTTATATTTTAAATGTTTTATTTTAAAATCATGGTAAATAATATTGTGTTTCAAAATACTGGTAAATATTGTTTATTTTGAAATACTTGTGAACAATGTTTATTTTAAAATACTAGTAGATAATATTTAAATTAAAACACCAGATTAATTCTTTGAAAATACCTTAATTAATGATTATAATAAAAAATTATAAAATGATATTGAATATTTAAAATAGACAGAAATAACATTTTAAAATAAAGATAAATATTTAAAACAGAGGTAAGTAACATTTATTCTGAAGTACTTGTTGAATGTTTACATTAATAATTTTTATTTTAAAATAGTTGTAAATCTTTATTAAAGAGAACTGTTACATAATGTTTATTTTAACATATTAGTAAATAATGTTTATTTTAAAATACTGGTAAATACATTTATTTAAAAAATATTTATAAGTAACTGATTTTAACATACTAGTAATTATGTGTTATTAAAAAAATATATATTATTTTGTTTATTTTAAATACCATAAATTAAATAATATTCTTATTTTGTATTATTGGTAATTTTAAATTGCTTTAGAAAAATGTTGTTTTTCAAAAACAAATTAAAAATTTCAGAATTAATTATACATGAAGCTACAGTTAAATACTTATTTTGAGATGCTGAAAAGGTTTTTTTCAAAATAAAAGTAAATATTCTTTATTTAAAAATATTATAAATAATGTTTGTTTTAAAATGTTGGTAAATATATTTTGAAAAATAATAATGGGATATAATTAATATTTTTAAATATTTGTAAATTAAAAAAGTACTAGTAAATAATTTTAAATTTTTACTTTAACAATAGTAGTAAATGATATTTAACATCAAATACAAGTAATTAATGTTTATATTTAAAATACTAGTACATAGTGTTTGATTTAAAACATCTGTGATTAATTGAAAATATAATTAATGTTTATTTTGAATTGAGTATAAAATAATATTTATTTAGAAAAACTTGTCAATAATGATTATGTCAAAATAATAGTAAATAATAATTACTTTAAAATACAAGAATTTAACATCTTAAAATATGGGAAATAATATTTATATAAAGATACTAGTAAACAAAATTTAATTTATTAGTTATAAACATTTGATTGAAATACTGCTAATTAATGTTTCTTTTAAATTAAATAATCATTTTCAAATTACTAGTAAATATTTATTTACAAATACTAGAAAATAATGTTTATTTCAAAATTCAGTAAGAAATGGGATTTAAAAAAAAATTATATTAAATACTATTACATAATTTTTAATTTGAAATGCTACTAAATACTTCTTTGAAATTACTACTAATAATCTTTATTTTAAAATATTAGAAAATAATAATTTTAAAATACTGGCATTTTTTTTTTTTAATATATTGTAAACAATCTTTATTTTAAAATGCTGGCAGTTAATGCTTCTTTTAATATATTGTAAATAATCTTTAATCTAAACGTGTAAAAAGTATTATTAAATTTTTAATTAATAAGACTAGTAATTTGGAAATAGTATTAATGTTTATTTTAAAACTGTAATAAATAATATTTATATTAAAATACTAGTAAATAATGTTGTCTTAAAACTGTTATGAATAATATTTATTTTAAGATACAAGGAGATAATCTTTGCACTAAATTCTAATATTTTATTTCAGGATAAAGGCGCTCCATTTACAGAAGTGAAAGATTTCCGAGAGATTCTCTTCAATGCCAGATTGGCAGCAGATGATCCTGGAGCCATAGAACTCGTCAGACAGACAGGATCTGATGGCTTTTCAATGGACTGTCAACCACTTTTTGATGTGAGTTCCAGCATTGGTATACACTAACCACTCTGTACTGTTACAGTGTAATACTGACTAGATTTTGTAATTTTGCATTTTGTAAATTTTCATATTTTATGACACTTTTTTACTCAGATTCCTGTAATTTGGCAGAAATAAACCTACAGACATTTTCATATTATCTAAAATAATTAAGTCAGTATTCATCAGAAAGATAATTTCTTGTTTTTATTCTGAAGGTCAAGAGTTGTTATAAATATTAATGTAATATGGTTGAATTATATTCTGAAATAAAATCCATCAGGTATATATTACATGCATACATACATTAGATACATACATACATATATACATACATTATATACTTATATACATACACACATATATACATACATACAAACATACATACATACATACATACATACATACATACATACATACATACATACATACATACATACATATATATATATATATATTTCATTTTAATACTCTTTAGGAATATTCTAGTTAATGTATTTACAATGTTAAATTACATTTGTCAAACTGATGGTAAATGTTAAGGTCATGTGAAGTCTCATTCTATAAAACAAACTGATGCTGTTGTTTCAGGTTGATGGCGGCAGACAATGGTTTTTACACACAATTTACACGATCCGGTCAAAGTCGAACGCAGATCGAGGCATCAAGAAGCGAAGCATTGCCAGCGAGGTTGAAACTTTCCACCAGGTGTCTGTGTATTCCAGCAGGGTGAAGCGAGAAGAGGGCGACGTCCAGGGGGTGGGGAAGAAGGGGAAAGGAACAAACATGGCTCGCATTAACTTAAAGCACGACAGCAAATACACCATTGAGATAGGCACCGATTCTAGTGACAGTGAGTTTCCACTGATACCGGTTCTAGTAGCCATCGGTGCCTTCTTAGCAATATCTCTACTCATCACAGTGGTTTTCATTCGTCGTCGAAGAAAACAGACTACTCCACCTCCGTCGCCGACGAATACCATTATAGTGTCTAGTGGTAAAGGCAAATCTAAAGTTGTTGCAGCAGGACATTTTAACAATGATAATACTGAAGTATAACAGTCTCTCCTAGATTGTGTTCAAAAGTGAAACCTCATTGCTCAATGTTCAGTGTGCTGATCTAAGGAAAATCTGATATTATTTTATTTCAAGTATTTTTAACAAATATACTGTAGTTATTCATATTCAGCTCTACACGTTTTATACACAAAGACACAGGTACCACTGAATTTTGGTGGACTCATTTTTTATTTTTTTTTATTTAATGGATACAAGCATAATAACTTTTTATTTGGGGTTTTACATATTTTTATTTTCTGCCACTTTTTAGTCGTTACTCAGTATTTCAAAAACTGGAATGAATAAAGTTGTTATTATTATTATTTTTTTTTTATTTTTTTTATCCAACCTTTTTATTTGTCAATACATAAGTATTAGTTGGTTTTTCATTATTATTATTATTATTTTTTTTTTAAAAAATTTTTAAGTAGAAGTATGTTATTATCATTTATTGTACAATTATTTTTTTTTTGATATAATTTCCGAAACTGATTGAAAATCAGAAGTGTCTTTAGCTTTTTTTAAATCTCAAATCCTATAAAATATATCATGAAGAATTTTTGAGGCTGCTTGTGTTTGGAATGTCAGTTTCCATATATGTATATATATTTGGAAATCCCAGTTTCAAATTATACTTTACAAGGTATTTTTCTGTTACTGAATGTTTGTAACTTTGTTACATAATAATTATTAGTAATTCACAATTATGTCATGTAGTATGTATTATATTCATATCTGTATATTTAAGTATTTATATTTTTTCAGTGTAATTCATTAGATGGATTTAGTCTGTTAATTTGTGTTATTGTATTAACTACAGCTTCACAGAATGTTTATATATATATATATACATAAGTGACAATTTTGCAGTTAAAAAACCCATAAAGTATACAAAATGGTTTCTTAAATGCATTAAATGTGTATAACAATAAGAAAAACACTTTAAAAATAAAAATATGTAAAATATTTAAAACCATACAGCCATTATATAAGTATTTATGTAAACTGATTGTTGTATTACAAAAATACTTACTGCAGTATTTTCTCTCAAATAATCTTGACAGTTTTAATAAAATGTTCAAGTTTTTAAAGTATGTGAAAATAAATTCATTTCATATTATCCAGTATGGAAGATTGAATTATTTTTTTTGAAATCAAAATCACATTAAATATGTTCACTGTGTTTAAGTGTGAAAAAAAATTAATTAATAATTATGTATTATTTACAATATTTATTATTAAATTATGTCCATAACAATAAATAAAGAAATCCATTCTACAAAAAAAAAAAAAAAAAAAAAAAAAATGTTATACCACAGTAACAAATCTCTCTGCATGTTTTGAGTAGTTGAGTAAAATACTCAGAATATTAAGTAAGTACATCAGAATCTCAAATTTAAATTACATTTACATTTCATATTCAAATTGCTTCTTTCCTTTGAAATTTAAATATTTTTAAAAGTATAGGGTCACCAGTAAAATGGCCAAATGTTACATTTACAAACTGCATCCATGAAAGTAGTAGAAACACTTTTAATTGCTTTCTATCTTTTCAGTGACCTGTTTGTTTGCTTGGTCATCAAATATAGAAACAGAAATCTTTTATAAATGGATTATTAAAATGCATAGATGATTTCAGACATGTTTAGAAAATTTGTTGTGTTAACAAATTTGTCATCAAAAGTTCCCCTTGGTTTTTAAATGTCTCTTTTGTACAAGTTATGAAGCTTTTAGTAACTTCAGTTTTCACATGATCAAGGGTAAATGAAGGGCATACAAATTTAAAAGAAAAACAACATTTATATCGTAAATTTAATAAAGATTTTAAATTTAAAAAAAAATCAACATCTGATTAATTTCTTTTTTTTAAATATTTTATTTATTTTGTATTTATGATTCACTGATGTAAAATATTTAACTCTCTATATATATTTTATAAAAGTTTATATTTCATATTTATAAATTTGTAAATGATATGCTGCAAATAATTTTTACATATTTTAATGTTTTTTTGTGATATGTGAATGCTTTTATAGTGCATACATTTCAATGTTTTCCAGCAAAAACTTTATATATTTGCGGTATTTTTTTTTTTTTTTTTTTTTTTTTTCATTTTATATTCCTTTTTGATGTATGTCATAGAGCTCCATGCGGAATGTTGAAAAAATGTAAACTATATTTGTATGTTTTTAAAATTAAATATCTTTTAACATATTGCTTTTGTTTTTGTTTGTACCTGGATACCTGTACTTTAAACCGTTGAGCCCTAATTCCACTTTCTGTCATGACTCTATTCATGACCTCTTCAGCTGGTGATCTGTATACCATATTAGTAAGATGATTCCAAGAGATGACTGGACAAAGATAAATGGCATCATACATGTACATCCATAATTAAATTTACCTCAAATCATGGACACAGCCAGGTTTTAAAGTTAAAGGGGAATGTGAACGTGGAAAAAAGGTACCATGACGAATACCATATATTGTTTGAACTTGTTATAGATTCTTATATTTAAAATCAAAACAAAGTTTTAAAAAAAAAAGCATAATAGAAACAACAGATCTTATTTAATTATAATGGACAAGAGTTTAAATGCTGTTGAAAAGGCACCTGTTTTTAAGAATTTGTTCCTGAGGAGCAATTTCTGCTCCAGCTAATCACTGCCTCAGCTCCCAGTAAACCAATACTACAGCACAAAACAAGAAAACAAGACAATTCCCATTTACTATGCACTCAGAAGGGTTAATATTTTGAAACAGATTTGCTGTCTTTATTATTATATTTTTGTTAAATATGGCTGATGTTTTATGATTGTGTAAGTATTTGCTTATGAATAAACATTTAGTTTTAATGAAAAATAATTGTTTTAAGAAATTACATGTAAAACAAATATAAATAAAATAAAATAAAAATTAAAAATAACACACAATTACATATTTTGGGGTATTTATATAATTTGATTTTATAATTTAAGAAGTTTAATATGATCTGTCACAGATGGTATGAAATAATCAAGACAAAAAAAAAAAAAAAAAGTAAAATTCATGAAAACAAACATGGCAGTTACATCATAAATTATTTCTTTCTTAACAAAATCACTGAAAAAATATATAAAAATTCATAAAACAGCATTTAACCAAAAAATATGGATTTTCAGATTTCATATTCCAGTTTTCACAGAATACACACATTGCATTGTGCAATGAAGTCATAAATGAGTCCAGTTTATACATCTTCAAACATTGCATGCAGAGCCTCATTTATGTCCCCTCCCCAGACTTGTTTTATAAAAAAAAAAATAATAACAATAATAGAAATGTAATAATTATAAAATTAATTTTATTAAAAAAAATTAACAGTGTGTGTTAATATAATTAACATGTTACACAGCAATATTAACAAAAATAGAAAAAATTAACAGTGACATGCATAATTTAAAGAAATAAAGGCATCACAGCATTTCATGTGTCATCTGATTCCAAGTAATTTATTTCATCATTTCAGATATCACAAACTGAAAACCATATTCTAAATTTCTTAAAGCTAGTAAATTGAGTAAATTTAAATCATTTAATTATCTTCACCTTTATTTCATAGACATTTAGAATGTATGTTTTGTATGAATAAAATAGTTTTCCACCCTGAATTCCACGATGTGGCTGCCCAGTAGGAGGGAATGTATTAAAAATATATTAGCACGTGAAAATACTGTTATAAATACTTGAATGTATGACCTTTCAGCACATTACAATGTCACAAGTCAGAGAATCATGGGTATTTTATCATTTATAATCAAAGGTTTATCTCAAATTATACTTTCTTTAGAAATCATAACGTTTTACTTTATCATTCCACAATTATATTAGCAGTTACGTTTTACTTCTTCAATCATTAGTATGCAGAACTTCATCTGTAACAGAAAGAGTAATAATAAACATAAAACTGTTCATTTTTAAATCATTTCTTCTGTAAATAGTGCAACTATTTCCTGTTAAATAAAAACAGATTTAAAAAAAAAAATAAAAAAAAAAAGGTAGATAAAACAAAGAAAAAATTAAAAATGCAAGAGGATATATGTTTTTATTTGTAAATTATTTAATACAAAGCTTTTTCTTTTTATCATGAAATATTTTTTTTATTTTCAGTTTTCACTAAATAAAAAGAATTCTACAGAATTACTTTTGGTCAGCTCCAACTAAATATTTAAGCTAATATATATTAAAGATAATTTTTTAAACTAGTGGTAATTGTTAGAAAAGAAATATTGTCTAAAGACACAGTTAGTCTTGGCAACAGAAAACTGAAGAAGGGAATACTATTTTATTAAAGATATTGACGTAAAAACTTTTATATTCCTCTGGGAACAAGCAAACCATAACTGAAGATTTTACATTAACATTTTAAATTATTTTATTCTATGGAAATAATAAAATTTAAAAAAATGAATTAAAAAAAATGAATTTTATTATTTTAAGGAAACAACAGATTGGAGTATGATAAAAAAAAAAAAAAAAATGATTTAAACATATAGTTTAAAATATGTCACTTACTTGTATGTCTGTTAATTACTTTTTTGAAGTAACGTGGAAGAATAACTCCATCTTGTCCTTCACTCAGAATAACATCATTGACAGACTTAAACAGTCTTATGCCATCTAACAAAAGTTACAAACACAAAATAACACACCCTTTATTCAGTGTATCATTACCAGTGATTCAATGTATCATTACCAGAGTCAGTGTATCATTACCAGACTGAGTATGATTTAGTGTATCATTCATTACCAGACTGAGGCTAGAACAGCATGTGTCCAGATAATATCAATGAACAAGCATGTAATTTTACATCTGTATATATTTTATGTGTTGTCAGGATAACCAAACAGACTATTAAAACAAGATAGAAAACAGACCATAAAGACAGAATAGTCCAATAGACTATAAAGTCAGGATTGTCCAATAAAACTACAAAGACAAGATAGTCAAACACATACAGACAGATAATTCAATAGAAAATAGAGACAGGATAGTCAAACAGAACATAAAGACAATATATTAAGACTAACATCATGATCATAAAACAAAGACTAAATGGTCAAAAGTCAGAATAAAGGTCAGTTAAAGTGTTTTATTTGCATTAATTTGTGCTATTATTATTATTTTTTAATTTATAAACTTACTTAATAAAAGAGTAATAAACATTTATTTCTAATAATAATTTAAAGGTATCTCTTTTTTTTTTTTTTTTTTTTTTAAATATTTTAAATAATTCCTCTCACTTCTTAATGCTTTATTCACATCCAAGTATATGGCAATATCACAAGTTGTTTTCATCCCTGAAATTAAAAAATCATTTTGTAAACTTTTTTTTTATCTCATGTAACAAGAAATTTCTGAAAACAAATACTGAAATAAAGATACTTTTATCAATCCTGCATTCTGTGCAGTTTGTCTCAGCTAGGTAATATTATGAAACTGAATTGCAACTGAAATATTAAATAAATTAGATGTATTTTGTATATGCATCATTTTTTTTTAATAATCTATTTTAAAAACAAGCTTGAATAAGACAACCAATTGCTAATACATTAGTCTGTACCTTGCAGTGGTATTTACTAGCCCCTCAAAAATTAAAACTAAAATAACAATAAAAATAAAATAATGATCTAGAATTTTTTTTTTTTTTTCTGACACAGTTGTGGTTAAAGGAACAAATCTGAAGGTGAACTGCATTTTATTTTATTTCTTTATCCAAGTCTAAAATACACACAAAATTCCCTTACAAATTATCTTCAACACTGGTTGCCATAGAATTAAAATATCTGCATTTAAGTTAGAAATAGCAAAATATAATAGAACTACACTTTGGGATCTATGGTGGACATTGTATAAGAAGAGATTATATTGTGACATAGCTGGATTAATAATAATAATAATAATAATAACAAAATTTAAAACTACATGGAGAAAAAAACAACCCCCCAAAAAAACATGAGTTTGATGAAACAAACTGAGAGATTGGTACCAAATTAGACTGGTCTAGTTGTGAAATCTTTTTTAGCATATTCACGTGAAAAAAAGACAAGACAACCACGTGATCAGTTTACAGTTAAGATAATAAAATCCACTTTCTGTCCTGTATGAGACACACTCACCACTAAGGACTCCTGTATCTCCTGGTAATCCTTTAGCAAAATGGATGTGTTTTCTCCTCATTCGCATCAGTCCCTGATTAAAACATATCTAATAATGTACAGTCATGTAAATAATCTCAGAAATTATTACACCTTATGAAATTATGGAAATAAAAACAAAAATTAAAACAATCACTTTAAACATCTTAGCAACTTTGGATATTACGCAATATATTTTGTTTAAAAAAAATATATATTTTCCAGTATTTTATTTAATATATTTTTTTTTATATTATAAAAAATACTTGCTAAATTAATATGCTTTATTTATAAACATAATTTTATTTCCAAATCAAGGTAATTACTTCAGTTTTTATTCTATTCCATGCTGACAAACTTGTTCCATGGACGACTGTTGGAAACTCCCTAGCACTGGTTATTGGTGTGAGCAACTGTTCATCGTCGACTTCCTGTGCATTATTTTGTGTATATCATTACAAACTGTTAAAAATCTCAGATGAGTTGTTTAAAATGTACGGTAAGTTTTGCTAATGTTGTACAATTTTATGATTGTAGTGGGATTCATTACTAATTGTTTCTTAGTAAACAACGATTACTGACCCGTTTAAAAAAAAATGTTCTAGTTTTTAATAAAATAAAATATTAATAATATATTAAAAGTATAACTTAAAAGCATGTATTATATTAAAACATTAAACTAACAAAGATGTTTTAATGTCTCACTGACATTCCAAAATGGAGTGATATGACTGATGATCTTTGAAATGTTAGTTTATAAATTTTAAGATTTAGTCATTTGTTTATGTGTTTTGTTAATGCTGAATTTCCATAGCTAAAACACCTTCAGTTATATACAGGAACATTGGAACACAAATAAAAACCTTTTCAGGACTGAAAAAAACTTGGGATACTTACTACAATATTTATAGTATTTATATTACTTCAGAGTTCATACCATAAATCTGTCCCTAATCAACATCGTGGTGATTTTTCAATCACCTGAAACATCTATCTAACCATCAGGAATTGACAGATAACACTGGAATCCCTGTATTGCAATTTGTTATGATAAAATCTGTACTCACCGGAAGTGTGTGACCTTGTGTTGCGCGAATCTTTGAGCCATCTCTTGAAATCTGAAATCTTTTCTTAGTGTCATTGTTCACCACTTGTCTTACATCAGCTTTTGTGTATGATGAGAACTCGGGTTTCTGTAAAATCTCATCGATAGACGCATATCCATCTGCAATGTCAGTGACAGCTGTCTGTCAGCTCACTGGTGCTGTTTTAATTTAACGCTTAATGTGTTTAATCTAATTCTCTTTAATTCATTTCACATTATTTCTGATTTTGTTCATTATCATCTCAAACAAAAATCCTTTTGAAAAATGTATACAGAACTGAGATGAATATGTGAAACAGGCTACTGCTGTACTGAATTTAAAAGTTTATTTAAACATTTTTGATTGGTCAGTATAGAAGATTTCTCAATTAATTTCATCAAGGTGAAATGTGTCAGTGATCACAGATCAAGAAAGAGATTTTCACTTCTGGTCAGTTACTTAGTAATATGTTGTTTAGTAATAGAACATTTCCTATATTCCTTAGCCCTCAATCCCACACTTTAGTCTGTATTAAAACATACCGACTCCTCAGTCCTTTTGCCTTACAGCTTGGTCCCATTTCCCACACATAAATCCTCATTATCACACACCTCACTCACACACCTGTCTTTATTAACAAACTCCTTATTCCCATACATCAGTCCTTATTCCCACACAAAGTGGTCTAATTCCCAGACCTCTCAGTCCTAATTCCTGTGCACCAGTCCATATTTCTACATTTCTCAATGCTTATTTCCAATGAATATGAAAGATCAGATATTTTTAATTGTAAGAAACAATGAAACAGCAAAAGAAAATTAATAATGAGCATGAAAATTAAATTAAATTAAAGTTCAAACCTGAAGAAAGATTTAAATTACACTGGGCTGCACCATGTCGAAGAATCCAAGCCAAACATTTTGACAAGCGTGTTAGATCATCATTACTCTGAAGAGAATTGTAATGTATTTATTAGTTTGTTTATTTAAATATATGTCTCAATAACAAGCATTCTATCAGCAGATTCAGATTCCTATCAAGTCACAATTCTTACATTGTTAAAGTTATTATTTAAATATTTCTAATTTGAGAATGAAAATTAATCAAAAATAAATAAAATTTATTTTATTAAGAAAGCATTTGTTTCTGACTGCTCAACTCCTGGCTGCATTAAAATATCATATTTTGACAGGTAACTTCTAGACTTAACTTCAGGCTTACCTGGTAAGCACACATAATAAAGTATTGTAACAGAAACCCTGAAACAGAAATAACAAGTTTTATTCGCATACATTCTCTGTCTTGTCAGTTACCAAACTGTTGTAATAAACTTGAGTTTTATAATACAACTTTACTGAGGCTGTCAATATCTTTTAATGTTTTAATATATAAAATAACCTTACATTTATAGCAAAAATATTTGCATCCATACATTCTGAAGAGCTTGCTATATTGCTATGTGCACTATTATTAACAAAATTTGTCACAAATAAAACAGCCGTTTGGAAGTATCCACTCGTAATTTGGTTCAAACAACAGCTACGTTTCATATATTTTTATCTTTCCAAATGTAAAGAAATGATGTTGCTGCTGAGTTCGTGTTCTCCAAAAAATTAAAATAATAACATAGGTTAAAATACCAAATCATATTATAAACGAGGTTTGTGAAATTTGTATCATTTATGATTTATCAAGCAGACGAATATATTAACATTCATGGAAATCTCAGCTCAGGAGGCTCGTGTATTCGTTGACGTATGTGCAGTTTTTTTAACTGTGTTACGAGTTTCACATCAACGAATGTATTATAAATATGATCAACAGAATAATATTTTCATTCGTTTTCTTTTTTTTTAAACATTTTATGTTGACTTGTTCTGTTAAATATATAGATTATCAAAACAAGTTTACTTACTAAAATTCTTCAAATCAACAAAATAAATTAACGGCAATGAATACAAGATAGTTAATGAAATGAAACGGAATTCGCGGATTTAATGTTAATTTCCTACTTTCGCTTTCTGTCCCAAGACTAAACCAAGCAATGAAATTTAAAGTTTAACTAGAATAATTGTGACAAAATATTAATCTGTTTATCATTAAAGATAAGCTTTTATACAACTTACATTAAAAGACAGTTTTAAATGAGGGAGAACGATTTGTTTTTGTTGTCCGTTTACTTGATTTGGAGTTCTGCGTAACGCTACGGAAGTTACGAGATAGTGTTTACTTTTGTAATGCGTGTGTAGCAATTAATATGTTCTGCCGTACAGTTCGTTTTGGGTTCTGTAGCAGTATTCGGCGGGTAACGTGAAATTAAATATGCTATAATCGTTTATTTATTTTTAAAATATATAACATACTGGTAAATACTATTTATGTTAAAATACTAGAAAATAATTAAAATACTGGTAAATACTAATTTTTAAATAACAGAAAATAATAATTTTAAAATATCACCAGATATTTAAAATGTTGTTAAAATAACTATTTAAAATTCCAGAAAATAATATTTATTTTAAAATATAACTAGACATTTAAAATGTTGGTAAAATATACAATTTAAAATTCCAGAAAATAATATTTATTTTCAAATATTAATTATGCGATTTTTAAAATACTGGTAAATACTTACTTTAAAATATCAGAAAATATTGTTTTTATTTAAATAGTAGTAAACAATATTTTTTGAGACACAAGAAAATAAAATTTATTTTAAAATATTAGAAAATAATTAAAATACTAGTAAATATTTATTTCAAAATACAAAAAAAAAAAAAAAAAAAAAAAATAAATAAATAAATAATAATAATAATAATAACAATGTTTATTTTAAAAACAGAAAATAATGTTTATTTTCAAATACTAGCAAACAACATTTTCTTAAATACCAGAAAATATTTATGTTAAAATGTTAAGAAATACTTAAAATATTGATAATGCTGTTTTTGAAATGCTGGTAAATATTTATTTTCAAGTACTAATATTTATTTTAAAATGAAAGAAAATACTATTTAAAAAAAAAAAAACATGTTAATTATTATCTCATTTAATCATTAATGACATATTCAGCACCTTAAATATTATTTTTATTAAATGATCATTTTTAGACTTTGTTCAGTTTCATCCATCAAATGTTTCAACATATATACATACACATACATATGTATGTATGTATGCATATATTATAAGCACTATTGTAAGAAGCAAATGCTGTATGTCTGTTACTTTCAGCGGACAAGCTGTATGGTCGAGTGAGTGTTCATCCAGTACAGAATCTAGGAAGCTCTTTTGTCATCACAGTGGAGAAAGTGTTTTTGTGTTCCGGCAAAGATGGCTACATTCCAAAATATGATCCAGAAAACAAGGAGTTTGGCTGTGTTGCTGAATCACCCAATCTGCAGTACGCTTTTAAAATACTGGTAAATATTGTTTTGTATTTTAAATGTTATATTTTAAAATACTGGTAAATATTGTTTTGTATTTTAAAATCATGGTAAATAATATTGTGTTTCAAAATACTGGTAAATATTGTTTATTTTGAAATACTTGTGAATAATGTTTATTTTAAAATACTAGTAGATAATATTTAAATTAAAACACCAGATTAATTCTTTGAAAATACCTTAATTAATGATTATAATAAAAAATTATAAAATGATATTGAATATTTAAAATAGACAGAAATAACATTTTAAAATAAAGATAAATATTTAAAACAGAGGTAAGTAACATTTATTCTAAAGTACTTGTTGAATGTTTACATTAATAATTTTTATTTTAAAATAGTTGTAAATCTTTATTAAAGAGAACTGTTACATAATGTTTATTTTAACATATTAGTAAATAATGTTTATTTTAAAATACTGGTAAATACATTTATTTAAAAAATATTTATAAGTAACTGATTTTAACATACTAGTAATTATGTGTTATTAAAAAAATATATATTATTTTGTTTATTTTAAATACCATAAATTAAATAATATTCTTATTTTGTATTATTGGTAATTTTAAATTGCTTTAGAAAAATGTTGTTTTTCAAAAACAAATTAAAAATTTCAGAATTAATTATACATGAAGCTACAGTTAAATACTTATTTTGAGATGCTGAAAAGGTTTTTTTCAAAATAAAAGTAAATATTCTTTATTTAAAAATATTATAAATAATGTTTGTTTTAAAATGTTGGTAAATATATTTTGAAAAATAATAATGGGATATAATTCATATTTTTAAATATTTGTAAATTAAAAAAGTACTAGTAAATAATTTTATATTTTACTTTGTATTATGAGTAAATAATTTTTACTTTAACAATAGTAGTAAATGATATTTAACATCAAATACAAGTAATTAATGTTTATATTTAAAATACTAGTACATAGTGTTTGATTTAAAACATCTGTGATTAATTGAAAATATAATTAATGTTTATTTTGAATTGAGTATAAAATAATATTTATTTAGAAAAACTTGTCAATAATGATTATGTCAAAATAATAGTAAATAATAATTACTTTAAAATACAAGAATTTAACATCTTAAAATATGGGAAATAATATTTATATAAAGATACTAGTAAACAAAATTTAATTTATTAGTTATAAACATTTGATTGAAATACTGCTAATTAATGTTTCTTTTAAATTAAATAATCATTTTCAAATTACTAGTAAATATTTATTTACAAATATTAGAAATAATGTTTATTTCAAAATTCAGTAAGAAATGGGGTTTTAAAATTTTTTTTTTATCTTAAACGTTTATATTAAAATACGTATTAGATAATGATTAATTTGAAATGCTACTAAATACTTGTTTGATATCACTACTAATAATCTTTATTTTAAAATCTTAGAAAATAATAATTTTAAAATACTGGCATTAAATTTTTTTTAATATATTGTAAACAATCTTTATTTTAAAATGCTGGCAGTTAATGTTTCTTTTAATATATTTTAAATAATCTTTAATCTAAAAGTGTAAAAAGTATTATTAAATCTTTAATTAATAAGACTAGTAATTTGGAAATAGTATTAATGTTTATTTTAAAACTGTAATAAATAATACTTATATTAAAATACTAGTAAATAATGTTGTTTTAAAACTTTTATGAATAATATTTATTTTAAGATACAAGGAGATAATCTTTGCACTAAATTCTAATATTTTATTTCAGGATAAAGGCGCTCCATTTACAGAAGTGAAAGACTTCCGAGAGATTCTCTTCAATGCCAGATTGGCAGCAGATGATCCTGGAGCCATAGAACTCGTCAGACAGACAGGATCTGATGGCTTTTCAATGGACTGTCAACCACTTTTTGATGTGAGTTCCAGCATTGGTATACACTAACCACTCTGTACTGTTACAGTGTAATTTTGCATTTTGTAAATTTTCATATTTGATGACACTTTTTTACTCAGATTCCTGTAATTTGGCAGAAATAAACCTACAGACATTTTCATATTATCTAAAAAAATTAAGTCAGTATTCATCAGAAAGAAAATTTCTTGTCTTTTTTTATTCTGAAGGTCAAGAGTAGTTATAAATATTAATGTAATATGGTTGAATTATATTCTGAAATAAAATCCATCAGGTATATATTACATGCATACATACATTAGATACATACATACATACATACATACATACATATATACATATACATACATACATATATACATACATACATACATACATACATACATACATACATACATACATATATATATATATATATTTCATTTTAATACTCTTTAGGAATATTCTAGTTAATGTATTTACGATGTTAAATTACATTTATTCAACTGATGGTAAATGTTAAGGTCATGTGAAGTCTCATTCTATAAAACAAACTGATGCTGTTGTTTCAGGTTGATGGCGGCAGACAATGGTTTTTACACACAATTTACACGATCCGGTCAAAGTCGAACGCAGATCGAGGCATCAAGAAGCGAAGCATTACCAGCGAGGAGGAAACTTTCCACCAGGTGTCTGTGTATTCCAGCAGGGTGAAACGAGAAGAGGGCGACGTCCAGGGGGTGGGGAAGAAGGGGAAAGGAACAAACATGGCTCGCATTAACTTAAAGCACGACAGCAAATACACCATTGAGATAGGCACCGATTCTAGTGACAGTGAGTTTCCACTGATACCGGTTCTAGTAGCCATCGGTGCCTTCTTAGCAATATCTCTACTCATCACAGTGGTTTTCATTCGTCGTCGAAGAAAACAGACTACTCCACCTCCGTCGCCGACGAATACCATTATAGTGTCTAGTGGTAAAGGCAAATCTAAAGTTGTTGCAGCAGGACATTTTAATAATGATAATACTGAAGTATAACAGTCTCTCCTAGATTGTGTTCAAAAGTGAAACCTCATTGCTCAATGTTCAGTGTGCTGATCTAAGGAAAATCTGATATTATTTTATTTCAAGTATTTTTAACTAATATACTGTAGTTATTCATATTCAGCTCTACATGTTTTATACACAAAGACACAGGTACCACTGAATTTTGGTGGACTCATTTTTTTTTTAAATTTATTTAATGGATACAAGCATAATAACTTTTTATTTGGGGTTTTACATATTTTTATTTTCTGCCACTTTTTAGTCGTTACTCAGTATTTCAAAAACTGGAATGAATAAAGTTATTATTTTCATTTTTTTTTTTTTTTATCCAACCTTTTTATTTGTCAATACATAAGTATTAGTTGGTTTTTCATTATTATTATTTTTTTTTTTTTTAACAAAAGATTTTAAGTAGAAGTATGTTATTCTCATTTATTCTACAATTATTTTTTGTCATATAATTTCCGAAACTGATTGAAAATCAGAAGTGTCTGTAGCTTTTTTTAAATCTCAGTGTTCCTATATCATGAAGAATTTTTGAGGCTGCTTGTGTTTGGAATGTCAGTTTCCATATATGTATATATATTTGGAAATCCCAGTTTCAAATTATACTTTACAAGGTATTTTTCTGTAACTGAATGTTTGTAACTTTGTTACATAATAATTATTAGTAATTCACAATTATGTCATGTAGTATGTATTATATTCATATCTGTATATTTAAGTATTTATATTTTTTCAGTGTAATTCATTAGATGGATTTAGTCTGTTAATTTGTGTTATTGTATTAACTACAGCTTCACAGAATGTTTATATATATATATATATAAGTGACAATTTTGCAGTTAAAAAACCCATAAAGTATACAAAATGGTTTCTTAAATGCATTAAATGTGTATAACAATAAGAAAAACACTTTAAAAATAAAAATATGTAAAATATTTAAAACCATACGGCCATGATATAAGTATTTATGTAAACTGATTGTTGTATTACAAAAATACTTACTGCAGTATTTTCTCTCAAATAATCCTGAAGTTTTAATAAAATGTTCAAGTTTTTAAAGTATGTGAAAAAAATTAATTAATAATTATGTATTATTTACAATATTTATTATTAAATTATGTCCATAATAATAAATAAAGAAATCCATTCTTCAAAAAAAAAAAAAAATTGGTTATACCACAGTAACAAATCTAAACAATGATACAGATCTCTCTTCATGTTTTGAGTAGTTGAGTAAAATACTCAGAATATTAAGTAAGTACATCAGAATCTCAAATTTAAATTACATTTACATTTCATATTCAAACTGCTGCTTTCCTTTAAGATTTAAATATTTTAAAAGTTTAATATCACCAGTAAAATGGCTAAATGTCACATTTACAAACTGCATCCATGAAAGTAGTTGAAACATTGAATTGTTTCTCACATGATCAAGGATAAATGAAGGGCATACAAATTCAAAAGAAAAACAACATTAATATCCTAAATTTAATAAAGAATTTAAATAAAAAAAAAAAAATTAACATTTTTTAAATATTTAATTTATTTTGTATTTATGATTCATTGATGTAAAATATTTAACTCTCTATATATATTTTATAAAAGTTTATATTTCATATTTATAAATTTGTAAATGATATGCTGCAAATAATTTTTACATATTTTAATGTTTTTTTGTGATATGTGAATGCTTTTATAGTGCATACATTTCAATGTTTTCCAGCAAAAACTTTATATATTTGCGGTACTGTTTTTTTTTTTTTTTTTTTCATTTTATATTCCTTTTTGATGTATGTCATAGAGCTCCATGCGGAATGTTGAAAAAATGTAAACTATATTTGTATGTTTTTAAAATTAAATATCTTTTAACATATTGCTTTTGTTTTTGTTTGTACCTGCATACCTGTACTTTAAACCGTTGAGCCCTAATTCCACTTTCTGTCATGACTCTATTCATGACCTCTTCAGCTGGTGATCTGTATACCATATTAGTAAGATGATTCCAAGAGATGACTGGACAAAGATAAATGGCTTCATACATGTACATCCATAATTAAATTTACCTCAAATCATGGACACAGCCAGGTTTTAAAGTTAAAGGGGAATGTGAACGTGGAAAAAAGGTACCATGACGAATACCATATATTCTTTGAACTTGTTATACATTCTTATATTATATTTAAAATCAAAACAAAGTTTAAAAAAAAAAGCATAATAGAAACAACAGATCTTATTTAATTATAATGGACAAGAGTTTAAATGCTGTTGAAAAGGCACCTGTTTTTAAGAATTTGTTCCTGGGGAGCAATTTCTGCTCCAGCTAATCACTGCCTCAGCTCCCAGTAAACCAATACTACAGCATAAAACAAGACAATTCCCATTTACTATGCACTCAGAAGGGTTAATATTTTGAAACAGATTTGCTGTCTTTATTATTATATTTTTGTTAAATATGGCTGATATTTTATGATTGTGTAAGTATTTGCTTATGAATAAACATTTAGTTTTAATGAAAAATAATTGTTTTAAGAAATTACATGTAAAACAAATATAAATAAAATAAAATTAAAATTAAAAACAACCACAATTACATTTCAGATATCACAAACTGAAAACCATATTCTAAGTTTCTTAAAGCTAGTAAATTGAGTGAATTTAAATCATTTAATTATCTTCACCTTTATTTCATAGACATTTAGAATGTATGTTTTGTATGAATAAAATAGTTTTCCACCCTAAATTCCACGATGTGGCTGCCCAAATAGGATGGAATGTATTAAAAATATATTAGCATGTGAAAATACTGTTATAAATACTTGAATGTATGACCTTTCAGCACATTACAATGTCACAAGCCAGAGAATCATGGGTATTTTATCATTTATAATCAAAGGTTTATCTCAAATTATACTTTAGAAATCGTAACATTTTACTTTATCATTCCACAATTATATTAGCAGTTACATTTTACTTCTTCAATCATTAGTGTGCAGAACTTCATCTGTAACAGAAAGAGTAATAATAAACATAAAACTGTTCAATTTTAAATCATTTCTTCGGTAAATAGTGCAACTATTTCCTGTTAAATAAAAACAGATTTAAAAAAAAAAAAAAAAAAAAAAAATTAAGGTAGATAAAACAAAGAAAAAATTAAAAATGCAAGAGGATATATGTTTTTATTTGTAAATTATTTAATACAAAGCTTTTTCTTTTTATCATGAAATATTATTTTTATTTTCAGTTTTCACTAAATAAAAAGAATTCTACAGAATTACTTTTGGTCAGCTCCAACTAAATATTTAAGCTAATATATATTAAAGATAATTTTTTAAACTAGTGGTTTATTTATGTAATTGTTAGAAAAGAAATATTGTCTAAAGACACAGTTAGTCTTGGCAACAGAAAACTGAAGAAGGGAATACTATTTTATTAAAGATATTGACATAAAAACTTTTATAATCCTCTGGGAACAAGCAAACCATAACTGAAGATTTTACATTAACATTTTAAATTATTTTATTCTATGGAAATAATAAAATTTAAAAAAATGAATTAAAAAAAAATGAATTTTGTTATTTTAAGGAAACAACAGATTGGAGTATGATAAAAAAAAAAAAAAAAAAAATGATTTAAACATATAGTTTAAAATATGTCACTTACTTGTATGTCTGTTAATTACTTTTTTGAAGTAACGTGGAAGAATAACTCCATCTTGTCCTTCACTCAGAATAACATCATTGACAGACTTAAACAGTCTTATGCCATCTAACAAAAGTTACAAACACAAAATAACACACCCTTTATTCAGTGTATCATTACCAGACTGAGTATGATTTAGTGTATCATTCATTACCAGACTGAGGCTAGAACAGCATATGTCCAGATAATATCAATGAACAAGCATGTAATTTTACATCTGTATATATTTTATGTGTTGTCAGGATAACCAAACAGACTATTAAAACAAGATAGAAAACAGACCATAAACACAGAATAGTCCAATAGACTATAAAGTCAGGATTGTCCAATAAAACTACAAAGACAAGATAGTCAAACACATACAGACAGATAATTCAATAGAAAATAGAGACAGGATAGTCAAACAGAACATAAAGACAATATATTAAGACTAACATCATGATCATAAAACAAAGACTAAATGGTCAAAAGTCAGAATAAAGGTCAGTTAAAGTGTTTTACTTGCATTAATTTGTGCTATTATTATTTTTTAATTTATAAACTTACTTAATAAAAGAGTAATAAACATTTATTTCTAATAATAATTTAAAGGCATCTCTTTTTTTTTTTTTTAATATTTTAAATAATTCCTCTCACTTCTTAATGCTTTATTCACATCCAAGTATATGGCAATATCACAAGTTGTTTTCATCCCTGAAATAAAAAAAATCACTTTGTACTTTTTTTTTATCTCATGTAACAAGAAATTTCTGAAAACAAATACTGAAATAAAGATACTTTTGTCAACTTGCATTCTGTGCAGTTTGTCTCAGCTAGGTAATATTATGAAACTGAATTGCAACTGAAATATTAAATAAATTAGATGTATTTTGTATATGCATCATTTTTTTTTAATAATCTATTTTAAAAACAAGCTTGAATAAGACAACCAATTGCTAATACATTAGTCTGTACCTTGCAGTGGTATTTACTAGCCCCTCAAAAATTAAAACTAAAATAACAATAAATAAATAAATAATGATCTAGAATTTTTTTTTTTTTTTCTGACACAGTTGTGGTTAAAGGAACAAATCTGAAGGTGAACTGCATTTTATTTTATTTCTTTATCCAAGTCTAAAATACACACAAAATTCCCTTACAAATTATCTTCAACACTGGTTGCCATAGAATTAAAATATCTGCATTTAAGTTAGAAATAGCAAAATATAATAGAACTACACTTTAGGATCTATGGTGGACATTGTATAAGAAGAGATTATATTGTGACATAGCTGGATTAATAATAATAATAATAATAATAACAAAATTTAAAACTACATGGAGAAAAAAACAACCCCCAAAAAAACATGAGTTTGATGAAACAAACTGAGAGATTGGTACCAAATTAGACTGGTCTAGTTGTGAAATCTTTTTTAGCATATTCACGTGAAAAAAAGACAAGACAACCACGTGATCAGTTTACAGTTAAGATAATAAAATCCACTTTCTGTCCTGTATGAGACACACTCACCACTAAGGACTCCTGTATCTCCTGGTAATCCTTTAGCAAAATGGATGTGTTTTCTCCTCATTCGCATCAGTCCCTGATTAAAACATATCTAATAATGTACAGTCATGTAAATAATCTCAGAAATTATTACACCTTATGAAATTATGGAAATAAAAACAAAAATTAAAACAATCACTTTATACATCTTAGCAACTTTGGATATTACGCAATATATTTTGTTTAAAAAAAATATATTTTCCAGTATTTTATTTAATATATTTTTTTTTATATCATAAAAAATACTTGCTAAATTAATATGCTTTATTTATAAACATAATTTTATTTCCAAATCAAGGTAATTACTTCAGTTTTTATTCTATTCCATGCTGACAAACTTGTTCCATGGACGACTGTTGGAAACTCCCTAGCACTGGTTATTGGTGTGAGCAACTGTTCATCGTCGACTTCCTGTGCATTATAAATAATGAATTATTTTGTGTATATCATTACAAACTGTTAAAAATCTCAGATGAGTTGTTTAAAATGTACGGTAAGTTTTGCTAATGTTGTACAATTTTATGATTGTAGTGGGATTCATTACTAATTGTTTCTTAGTAAACAACGATTACTGACCCGTTTAAAAAAAAATGCTCTAGTTTTTAATAAAATAAAATATTAATAATATATTAAAAGTATAACTTAAAAGCATGTATTATATTAAAACATTAAACTAACAAAGATGTTTTAATGTCTCACTGACATTCCAAAATGGAGTGATACGACTGATGATCTTTGAAATGTTAGTTTATAAATTTTTTAGATTTAGTCATTTGTTTATGTGTTTTGTTAATGCTGAATTTCCATAGCTAAAACACCTTCAGTTATATACAGGAACATTGGAACACAAATAAAAACCTTTTCAGGACTGAAAAAAACTTGGGATACTTACTACAATATTTATAGTATTTATATTACTTCAAAGTTCATACCATAAATCTGTCCCTAATCAATATCGTGGTGATTTTTCAATCATCTGAAACATCTATCTAACCATCAGGAATTGACAGATAACACTGGAATCCCTGTATTGCAATTTGTTATGATAAAATCTGTACTCACTGAAAGTGTGTGACCTTGTGTAGCACGAATCTTTGAGCCATCTCTTGAAATCTGAAATCTTTTCTTTGAGTCATTGTTCACAACTTGTCTTACATCAGCTTTTGTGTATGATGAGAACATGGGTTTCTGTAAAATCTCATCGATAGACGCATATCCATCTGCAATGTCAGTGACAGTTGTCTGTCATCTCACTAATGCTGTTTTAATTTAATGCTTAATGTGTTTAATCTAATTCTCTTTAATTCATTTCACATTATTACTGATTTTGTTCATTATCATCTCAAACAAAATCCTTTTCAAAAATGTATACAGAACTGAGATGATCATGTGAAACAGGCCATTTCCTTTATTCCTTAGCCCTCATTCACACACTTTAGTCCTTATTAAAACATACCAACTCCTCAGTCCTTTTTGCCTTACAGCTTGGTCCCATTTCCCACACATAAATCCTCATTATATCACACCTCACTCACACACCTGTCTTTAATGCCAAACTCCTCATTCCCATACCTCAGTCCTTATTCCCACACAAAGAGGTCTAATTCCCAGACCTCTCAGTCCTAATTCCTGTCCTCTTTTCTACATTTCTCAATGCTTATTTCCAATGAATATGAAAGATCAAATATTTTTAATTGTAAGAAACAATGAAACAGCAAAAGAAAATTAATAATGAGCATGAAAATTAAATTAAATAAAAGTTCAAACCTGAAGAAAGATTTAAATTACACTGGGCTGCATCATGTCGAAGAATCCTAGCCAAACATTTTGACAAGCATGTTAGATCAGCATTACTCTGAAGAGAATTGTAATGTATTTATTAGTTTGTTTATTTAAATATATGTCTCAATAACAAGCATTCTATCAGCAGATTCAGATTCCTATCAAGTCACAATTCTTACATTGTTAAAATTATTATTTAAATATTTAAATTTTTTTATATTATAAAAAATACTTGCTAAATTAATATGCTTTATTTATAAACATAATTTTATTTCCAAATCAAGGTAATTACTTCAGTTTTTATTCTATTCCATGCTGACAAACTTGTTCCATGGACGACTGTTGGAAACTCCCTAGCACTGGTTATTGGTGTGAGCAACTGTTCATCGTCGACTTCCTGTGCATTATAAATAATGAATTATTTTGTGTATATCATTACAAACTGTTAAAAATCTCAGATGAGTTGTTTAAAATGTACGGTAAGTTTTGCTAATGTTGTACAATTTTATGATTGTAGTGGGATTCATTACTAATTGTTTCTTAGTAAACAACGATTACTGACCCGTTTAAAAAAAAATGTTCTAGTTTTTAATAAAATAAAATATTAATAATATATTAAAAGTATAACTTAAAAGCATGTATTATATTAAAACATTAAACTAACAAAGATGTTTTAATGTCTCACTGACATTCCAAAATGGAGTGATATGACTGATGATCTTTGAAATGTTAGTTTATAAATTTTAAGATTTAGTCATTTGTTTATGTGTTTTGTTAATGCTGAATTTCCATAGCTAAAACACCTTCAGTTATATACAGGAACATTGGAACACAAATAAAACCTTTTCAGGACTGAAAAAAAACTTGGGATACTTACTACAATATTTATAGTATTTATATTACTTCAGAGTTCATACCATAAATCTGTCCCTAATCAACATCGTGGTGATTTTTCAATCACCTGAAACATCTATCTAACCATCAGGAATTGACAGATAACACTTACTGGTATCCCTGTATTGCAATTTGTTATGATAAAATCTGTACTCACCGGAAGTGTGTGACCTTGTGTAGCGCGAATCTTTGAGCCATCTCTTGAAATCTGAAATCTTTTCTTAGTGTCATTGTTCACCACTTGTCTTACATCAGCTTTTGTGTATGATGAGAACTGGGGTTTCTGTAAAATCTCATCGATAGACGCATATCCATCTGCAATGTCAGTGACAGCTGTCTGTCAGCTCACTGGTGCTGTTTTAATTTAACGCTTAATGTGTTTAATCTAATTCTCTTTAATTCATTTCACATTATTTCTGATTTTGTTCATTATCATCTCAAACAAAATCCTTTTTGAAAAATGTATACAGAACTGAGATGATCATGTGAAACAGGCTACTGCTGTACTGAATTTAAAAGTTTATTTAAACATTTTTGATTGGTCAGTATAGAAGATTTCTCAATTAATTTCATCAAGGTGAAATGTGTCAGTGATCACAGATCAAGAAAGAGATTTTCACTTCTGGTCAGTTACTTAGTAATATGTTGTTTAGTAATAGAACATTTCCTATATTCCTTAGCCCTCAATCACACACTTTAGTCTGTATTAAAACATACCGACTCCTCAGTCCTTTTGCCTTACAGCTTGGTCCCATTTCCCACACATAAATCCTCATTATCACACACCTCACTCACACACCTGTCTTTATTAACAAACTCCTTATTCCCATACATCAGTCCTTATTCCCACACAAAGTGGTCTAATTCCCAGACCTCTCAGTCCTAATTCCTGTGCACCAGTCCATATTTCTACATTTCTCAATGCTTATTTCCAATGAATATGAAAGATCAGATATTTTTAATTGTAAGAAACAATGAAACAGCAAAAGATAATTAATAATGAGCATGAAAATTAAATTAAATTAAAGTTCAAACCTGAAGAAAGATTTAAATTACACTGGGCTGCACCATGTCGAAGAATCCAAGCCAAACGTTTTGACAAGCGTGTTAGATCATCATTACTCTGAAGAGAATTGTAATGTATTTATTAGTTTGTTTATTTAAATATATGTCTCAATAACAAGCATTCTATCAGCAGATTCAGATTCCTATCAAGTCACAATTCTTACATTGTTAAAATTATTATTTAAATATTATAAATTATAAATAATGAATTATTTTGTGTATATCATTACAAACTGTTAAAAATCTCAGATGAGTTGTTTAAAATGTACGGTAAGTTTTGCTAATGTTGTACAATTTTATGATTGTAGTGGGATTCATTACTAATTGTTTCTTAGTAAACAACGATTACTGACCCGTTTAAAAAAAAATGTTCTAGTTTTTAATAAAATAAAATATTAATAATATATTAAAAGTATAACTTAAAAGCATGTATTATATTAAAACATTAAACTAACAAAGATGTTTTAATGTCTCACTGACATTCCAAAATGGAGTGATATGACTGATGATCTTTGAAATGTTAGTTTATAAATTTTAAGATTTAGTCATTTGTTTATGTGTTTTGTTAATGCTGAATTTCCATAGCTAAAACACCTTCAGTTATATACAGGAACATTGGAACACAAATAAAAACCTTTTCAGGACTGAAAAAAAACTTGGGATACTTACTACAATATTTATAGTATTTATATTACTTCAGAGTTCATACCATAAATCTGTCCCTAATCAACATCGTGGTGATTTTTCAATCACCTGAAACATCTATCTAACCATCAGGAATTGACAGATAACACTGGTATCCCTGTATTGCAATTTGTTATGATAAAATCTGTACTCACCGGAAGTGTGTGACCTTGTGTAGCGCGAATCTTTGAGCCATCTCTTGAAATCTGAAATCTTTTCTTAGTGTCATTGTTCACCACTTGTCTTACATCAGCTTTTGTGTATGATGAGAACTGGGGTTTCTGTAAAATCTCATCGATAGACGCATATCCATCTGCAATGTCAGTGACAGCTGTCTGTCAGCTCACTGGTGCTGTTTTAATTTAACGCTTAATGTGTTTAATCTAATTCTCTTTAATTCATTTCACATTATTTCTGATTTTGTTCATTATCATCTCAAACAAAATCCTTTTGAAAAATGTATACAGAACTGAGATGATCATGTGAAACAGGCTACTGCTGTACTGAATTTAAAAGTTTATTTAAACATTTTTGATTGGTCAGTATAGAAGATTTCTCAATTAATTTCATCAAGGTGAAATGTGTCAGTGATCACAGATCAAGAAAGAGATTTTCACTTCTGGTCAGTTACTTAGTAATATGTTGTTTAGTAATAGAACATTTCCTATATTCCTTAGCCCTCAATCACACACTTTAGTCTGTATTAAAACATACCGACTCCTCAGTCCTTTTTGCCTTACAGCTTGGTCCCATTTCCCACACATAAATCCTCATTATCACACACCTCACTCACACACCTGTCTTTATTAACAAACTCCTTATTCCCATACATCAGTCCTTATTCCCACACAAAGTGGTCTAATTCCCAGACCTCTCAGTCCTAATTCCTGTGCACCAGTCCATATTTCTACATTTCTCAATGCTTATTTCCAATGAATATGAAAGATCAGATATTTTTAATTGTAAGAAACAATGAAACAGCAAAAGAAAATTAATAATGAGCATGAAAATTAAATTAAATTAAAGTTCAAACCTGAAGAAAGATTTAAATTACACTGGGCTGCACCATGTCGAAGAATCCAAGCCAAACGTTTTGACAAGCGTGTTAGATCATCATTACTCTGAAGAGAATTGTAATGTATTTATTAGTTTGTTTATTTAAATATATGTCTCAATAACAAGCATTCTATCAGCAGATTCAGATTCCTATCAAGTCACAATTCTTACATTGTTAAAATTATTATTTAAATATTATAAATTATAAATAATGAATTATTTTGTGTATATCATTACAAACTGTTAAAAATCTCAGATGAGTTGTTTAAAATGTACGGTAAGTTTTGCTAATGTTGTACAATTTTATGATTGTAGTGGGATTCATTACTAATTGTTTCTTAGTAAACAACGATTACTGACCCGTTTAAAAAAAAATGTTCTAGTTTTTAATAAAATAAAATATTAATAATATATTAAAAGTATAACTTAAAAGCATGTATTATATTAAAACATTAAACTAACAAAGATGTTTTAATGTCTCACTGACATTCCAAAATGGAGTGATATGACTGATGATCTTTGAAATGTTAGTTTATAAATTTTAAGATTTAGTCATTTGTTTATGTGTTTTGTTGATGCTGAATTTCCATAGCTAAAACACCTTCAGTTATATACAGGAACATTGGAACACAAATAAAAACCTTTTCAGGACTGAAAAAACTTGGGATACTTACTACAATATTTATAGTATTTATATTACTTCAGAGTTCATACCATAAATCTGTCCCTAATCAACATCGTGGTGATTTTTCAATCACCTGAAACATCTATCTAACCATCAGGAATTGACAGATAACACTGGAATCCCTGTATTGCAATTTGTTATGATAAAATCTGTACTCACCGGAAGTGTGTGACCTTGTGTAGCGCGAATCTTTGAGCCATCTCTTGAAATCTGAAATCTTTTCTTAGTGTCATTGTTCACCACTTGTCTTACATCAGCTTTTGTGTATGATGAGAACTCGGGTTTCTGTAAAATCTCATCGATAGACGCATATCCATCTGCAATGTCAGTGACAGCTGTCTGTCAGCTCACTGGTGCTGTTTTAATTTAACGCTTAATGTGTTTAATCTAATTCTCTTTAATTCATTTCACATTATTTCTGATTTTGTTCATTATCATCTCAAACAAAATCCTTTTGAAAAATGTATACAGAACTGAGATGAATATGTGAAACAGGCTACTGCTGTACTGAATTTAAAAGTTTATTTAAACATTTTTGATTGGTCAGTATAGAAGATTTCTCAATTAATTTCATCAAGGTGAAATGTGTCAGTGATCACAGATCAAGAAAGAGATTTTCACTTCTGGTCAGTTACTTAGTAATATGTTGTTTAGTAATAGAACATTTCCTATATTCCTTAGCCCTCAATCCCACACTTTAGTCTGTATTAAAACATACCGACTCCTCAGTCCTTTTTGCCTTACAGCTTGGTCCCATTTCCCACACATAAATCCTCATTATCACACACCTCACTCACACACCTGTCTTTATTAACAAACTCCTTATTCCCATACATCAGTCCTTATTCCCACACAAAGTGGTCTAATTCCCAGACCTCTCAGTCCTAATTCCTGTGCACCAGTCCATATTTCTACATTTCTCAATGCTTATTTCCAATGAATATGAAAGATCAGATATTTTTAATTGTAAGAAACAATGAAACAGCAAAAGATAATTAATAATGAGCATGAAAATTAAATTAAATTAAAGTTCAAACCTGAAGAAAGATTTAAATTACACTGGGCTGCACCATGTCGAAGAATCCAAGCCAAACGTTTTGACAAGCGTGTTAGATCATCATTACTCTGAAGAGAATTGTAATGTATTTATTAGTTTGTTTATTTAAATATATGTCTCAATAACAAGCATTCTATCAGCAGATTCAGATTCCTATCAAGTCACAATTCTTACATTGTTAAAATTATTATTTAAATATTTCTAATTTGAGAATGAAAATTAATCAAAAATAAATAAAATTTATTTTATTAAGAAAGCATTTGTTTCTGACTGCTCAACTCCTGGCTGCATTAAAATATCATATTTTGACAGGTAACTTCTAGACTTAACTTCAGGCTTACCTGGTAAGCACACATAATAAAGTATTGTAACAGAAACCCTGAAACAGAAATAACAAGTTTTATTCGCATACATTCTCTGTCTTGTCAGTTACCAAACTGTTGTAATAAACTTGAGTTTTATAATACAACTTTACTGAGGCTGTCAGTATCTTTTAATGTTTTAATATATAAAATAACCTTACATTTATAGCAAAAATATTTGCATCCATACATTCTGAAGAGCTTGCTATATTGCTATGTGCACTATTATTAACAAAATTTGTCACAAATAAAGCAGCCGTTTGGAAGTATCCACTCGTAATTTGGTTCAAACAACAGCTACGTTTCATATATTTTTATCTTTCCAAATGTAAAGAAATGATGTTGCTGCTGAGTTCGTGTTCTCCAAAAAATTAAAATAATAACATAGGTTAAAATACCAAATCATATTATAAACGAGGTTTGTGAAATTTGTATCATTTATGATTTATCAAGCAGACGAATATATTAACATTCATGGAAATCTCAGCTCAGGAGGCTCGTGTATTCGTTGACGTATGTGCAGTTTTTTTAACTGTGTTACGAGTTTCACATCAACGAATGCATTATAAATATGATCAACAGAATAATATTTTCATTCGTTTTCTTTTCTTTTTTTTTAAACATTTTATGTTGACTTGTTCTGTTAAATATATAGATTATCAAAACAAGTTTACTTACTAAAATTCTTCAAATCAACAAAATAAACTAACGGCAATGAATACAAGATAGTTAATGAAATGAAACGGAATTCGCGGATTTAATGTTAATTTCCTACTTTCGCTTTCTGTCCCAAGACTAAACCAAGCTATGAAATTTAAAGTTTAACTAGAATAATTGTGACAAAATATTAATCTGTTTATCATTAAAGATAAGCTTTTATACAACTTACATTAAAAGACAGTTTTAAATGAGGGAGAACGATTTGTTTTTGTTGTCCGTTTACTTGATTTGGAGTTCTGCGTAACGCTACGGAAGTTACGAGATAGTGTTTACTTTTGTAATGCGTGTGTAGCAATTAATATGTTCTGCCGTACAGTTCGTTTTGGGTTCTGTAGCAGTATTCGGCGGGTAACGTGAAATTAAATAATCTATAATCGTTTATTTATTTTTAGATTTCAGTTCACGCTTGGACACAAATGACACCATAAATATTTATCAAACGTAATATTCTATATAAGTTAGACGGAAAACACACAAAACCTGGATACACATGTATTGTTAAACAAGTTCAGTAATATACTGAAGATATTATTACTATTTTTTTTTTGGGGGGGGGGTCCTTGATGCTGCCGTTTTAACATTTTATTCACAGGCTGGAGATACAAAACCAAACAACACTTGTTGGCAAATAATCTCCCAAATATTTCATTTGGCTTCAGGGGCGGATCTATTATGAAACTAATGAAGCTTAAGCTTCAGGACCCTTTATACAAGAGGGTCCCAAGAAGCGACTTTTGTCCACATTTCCTCAAAATATGAAACAAAATTTCAGGTGTGTCTCAATTTTAAAAACCTGTCATGGAACATTGCCACAGAAGAAGATAACAGTGGTTACCCAGAACTCATTGTTGCTTGTCAAGGGCTTCCAAAAATGTTCATCCTACAGGAGCCAAAAAATGTAGGTCCGAGATTATCTGCCTCTCCTTTCAAAGATGACGATATATGCAGATCAGGTATATAATTACTTCTGTTTTATTTAAAAGCAATTTAAATGAATATTACTTTATTTCTTGGTCGTTAAAAAGGAGTTATCGGCTCATGTCGGTCATTATCAGTCACTTGTCAGCAAAATAAACTCTCAAATATTTCATCTGTCTCTTTTCCAAAGGCATTGATTTCATACTTACAGATTAGGTATAAAAATATTTCTAACGATGCAACGGTAAACTCACTGCAAGATGGAAGATATATCTATGACTAAATATGTTTCAAGTTTTTTCCTCAGTCAAAATAATAATAATAATAACAATAATATAAATAAATAAATAAATAAAAATTAAAAAAATGTTGGTATCTTTCACTTGCTATTGGTGGTGTAAAATATAGTGATATATGGTAAAGAATCAGTAAAATTTTATAGATATCAGAAATTAAAATAAGAATGTTAAATAATCAAACAGGAAAAAAAATATATATATATCTGTCCCCCAAAAAATTAAATAAATATATAATAGGTTGTTTTTTTTCCCCATATTTACAAGGATTACTGGACATCTCTGAAAAAGCACAGGAAAATTATTAGCGTATTGATGATAATTATAGTATCGCGCAGGTAACATAGCTTCACTATAACTATACTTAGGCCCTATTCTAATCTGCTCATTATTTTATCAGGTAAAAAAAAAAAATAAATAAATAAATAAATATAGTTTTCGTTTCCATTCGTTATTTCAGAACATGAAGGCTTTCAGTTTAATTTAAATTAGTCAGTGCGTGCATATGCAGACGGGAGAGTAACCCAACAAATTAGCGACAGTCATTTACTGGTTAAAAACAAATTAAAAACACACTGTCGATATTTCTGTTTCGAATGCCTGATGATTTTTACTATTTCTATTTTTCAGCAATTAGAACTCGTAAATAATAATTATATTAGTTTCTTTATTGATAGTTTTTTTTTTTTTTTTTTTTTTTTTTTTTACAAAAATAACTGAGTCTACGTGTGATTTCCTAAACACTCTTTCTCTTTTATTTGTCTATATTATCCATATCTGTAGATCAATACATACACACAAGGCCGGATTTCCCATATAGATTTTTAGGCTAGAGCCTAGGACGGCAGGGTGATAGGGGCAGCAGTTTATGAAAATGTTATTGGCCAGTGTTGTCTTTCGCGCAAAATTAGGCGCTTTTTTAGGAGATTGTGCGCTAAATTATCGAGTTGTGCGCTTTGTTAAACTTTGTAACAATGTTTAATTATGGATATCCTCATTGTACTGAATAACAGAACTATGGGCCAATGACATTGCCCATCACGAATTCTTTGATGTACTGTATAAATAAATCACTGCGTATATGTCAAATCATGCTTTTGCTTCCTTCTAGACCATAAGTTATCAAAAAAAAATCATTTATTTCATTTTATATAATAAACAAAGTGGGAAGGGCGAAGTGGGCTTGAAGAGGGGGGCCATAAAATTGTAGCTTATGGGCGACTAGCACAAAAACTCCGACACTGCATATACACACATATATAAACACACATATATAGACGCACATTCTGTTGGTAAAACATTTGTTTTGGCCACTGCATCTTTTATCTTATTATAAATCAAATAATAAGAAATAAACAAATAGTAGCATTTATCGATAGCCTATGTGAAAACGTATTACTTATTGCTGTTAATTAATTTATATAATGATAATAATAATAATCATCATCATCATCATAATCATTATCATTATCATCATCATCATTTATTTATTAATTTTCACTACTATTAAATTTTATCTTCTACTGTCGTTAGGCGGGCAGGACAGACTGGAATAATGGTAGTATATACTGGTTGTTAAAATCGATTTCTTATTAATTTTTGTAACTATCTTTTTTGTACCGACAGAATTAATAGTGGATTGACCAATCCTGGAATTGTCACGCCCACCGCTCTTGTAAGCAAGAGCAATTGGCTGAATATTGGTCACGTGCTAGAGTTTATCTCTTCTATCTCTTTCAACGGTCGTCAAGGAAAGTTAGTGATACGGATTGGTGATCTCGTGGCATTGGCGTGGGAAAAGCAATATTATTATAACTGAATTGAAGTATTAGAACAGCCTCAGAAAGATAATTAACACCTCCGTAAAGAGGAATTAGTAATAAACAAATAACATCGCTTAGTCATAGCAATATCAAGATTGGCAATTGTTTTGAAAGTTCTTACATCGGACAATTGTCTTAAACCATGTTGGAAGAAAGCAAGATTATCATGAATCCACTGAATGCGATTGAATTTATAAACGGTGAACTGAATCATAATACCGACAGAAACAACTGTGCTATAAGTGACGACTAGCGGTGTACATGCAAAACAAACCAAAAATATACACAATTTTTTTTACTTTCGTACCTGTTTAATTTTTTTTTTTTTAATTTTTTTTTTTTTATACGGAATAAAATAAAATAAATAAAACGGCATATACTTTTCGAAAAGTAGATCGGCCTTCACTAAACTTTGGGTTCGATTATGGAACCTTTTCAGCGTGTACACCGGTTATGACAATAGCATGGTTGAATGTTATCGTTTTTGAAAGTGTGGATGATGTATGAAAAAGGGTTTGCTAAGCATTGAAACTCACATTTACTGATTTGACAAGTGAAATATGTTTTTTCTCAGAATCAACAATATGGTGGAGACAATATCATGTAATTTATTAGTTTCTCAATGGGAATATTTTATATCATTCTATTTTATGTAGAAAAGGCAATAATCAAGTTTATGCATTAACTGATTAAATAAATCTGTAGACATTTTGTCCCACATGTGTTAAGCAGTTTAGTGTTGGACAGTAAACTAACAGCACTGTGTCCATTTCGTCATGTTTTAACCACACAAATTTCTTTTTTGAGATGAAAATTATATACCTTTCCCCCAAAAAACTGAAATATCTTAAGTTGAACAAATCAGGAATGATAAAATTTCAATTGTTCAAAACAGTTGAAGTTTGTAAAAAAAAAAATATTATATTTTTTTATAAATGTAAGTGCAAATCTTGAATATAAGTGTATTGACTTTTCTTTCCTACACTTTTAACAGAACTAAGCATAAGTGTAATAATAAATTATAATTATAATTTAAAAAGTCTAAAATTTAATAATTTAAGGTTACATTATTTTTGTTTTCCCTGTTGTGATTATAACAAAAATATATATAAATATAAAAATAAATTAAATAAACAAATTATTGAACATTTACATTTGTCTATTGTTAAATAGTTTAATAATATATAATTATTACATGTTTAGACCATGTCACTTTGTGTGCCTTTTTGGCTATTTTTTAAAGAAATTTTTATTCAGAAAGTGGATTTAAATGTGAGCCTGGGCACACAAAACAATACAACATATAACTTATATTTTACAGATCGTCTGTATTAGACAGCTTTGACAATGAAGCCAGCAGTGACTGTTGATTGCCATTTCTTTTCTATTGATGAGGAGTTTACATATAAAATTTCTGATCAGATTAAGCAATGTAGTTTTATTGGTAGCATTTATTACTATTGTTGTTGTTTTAATTATACAGTGCTGTTTGTTATTTATAACTGGAAATTGATTGTTTAAGTGACATGAGGATGAATTTGAAAACCATATTTCATTGTCAGATAAAACAACTAACATTATGTAAATATTTACACGATTGTTGTTATGACTTTGTATCATAAAGCCAAATATTATTTTAACATTTGTTTTAGGCAAATGTATTGATAAGGATATTTACATAACAAAGAAAGTTAAGTTTTAGATTTCCAGAATTCTCTATTAAAACAAAATATCATCCCCCAAAATACTTATGTTGATTTATCAATTTTTATATTTGAACAGTTCATATGTTATTATTATTATTATTATTATTATTATTATTATTATTATTCCTCCATTACTTTGTTTTAGATTCAATGGAGATTTCGGAAAATCACAAATGCAACATACCTTATTGCTTGCTATTCAGTAAGTATAATTATATTGTATATATTTCATTTTGAGCCAAGATAATAATAATGTAAATATTTTCACACATATATAGGTTTTCACATAAACCTTTTGATGTGAATGCATACTAAGTCATTATTCAGTCAACATATAAATGGAAAAATGTCATATGCAACTTCTGTTGAAATTTTTTAAATGTTGATTATTTTTCCATTTTTAGATCTTATATTTGGGGAAAACACCACAGCAAGCTTACCGTTTGGTTCAAGTTAACCTGAATATACCATATATGCCATACTGGTAAGACATTACTTTGACAACAGTTTTTAAATATTAATCTAGTTATAAACTGTTTAACTTGATAGAACTTGGCTATGTTTCAGTTCTATAGTCTTGGTATTACCTTGGTAATATGTAACTGTTAACTGTCTTCATAATTGTTTTTGAACATGATATAATCACATAAAACATGATGGGATGTGATATAACTGGCACAGAAGCAGTCAAAGCTAAAATGCTAGCAGAATATTGATTTTATGTATTTAGCAGAGTAATAAATCTGTATATTGATTTATGTATAGCATGTAATTTAATAATTGCGAACAGTTTTCAATAATCAACTCTTTTGTATAATTTTGGTTTAATATGTTTTATGACATTTCATTAAACTCAAGATAACAGATGTCTTAATAAGTAATGAATTTATTTTTTTCAACAATTACATTATTTCTAGATAAATTTCTAAATGAAACTAAAAATTCCAGTAATGAAATGAACATCATAAAATATTCTCCTTCATCTACATTCATATTTACCCAAAATTCATTTAATTAATTAATTAATTAGTTGTTCATATTATTATTACATCTTTTCTTTTCATTCTTTCTTAATGTTTTTTTTTTTTAAATTTTTAAACTGTATATATATTTGTATATTAATTTCACTATATTTCTCCTTAATTTACAAGGTCAAATACTTTTTCATTAAATATATTTTTCTTTTCAGAATAAAAAAAACACCACAAAGTAAAAGTTTAAAATAATGTGCAGTAATGTCTATAGCAATATAACTTTTTTTATTTCTCTTCCAGAGATTCAACATTCAACTCCAGCGCCTATGACCTCACCTTGCTAGACTGTCTCCAGGACATAAAAAAGGTAAATATTGTATATAAGACAATTAAGTTTTGAAATAAACTGACTTGTCTTTTTTTATTTACCAGAGATGAATTTTATAGGAATAGGAATAGGAAAAAAATTAACGTGCTAGTCAGAGCAAGCTGTTGTGAAGCATGTCTGCGACGGGCACGCTTTCTGACAGGTCAGCGGGCGTGTCCGTCGCAGATGAATTTTATACAAAATCATCATTTAAATAGAATATTAAAATACTTCACATTGAAATAGTTTAAAAATTGTACTGATAATAATTATAATTTAAACTTACATTGGATAACTGTTTGACTAAACAGGTTTTGACAGTTTAGTTCAATTTTTATAGCTTATTAATTTTTTTAAATAGTAATAAATTGCAATTAAGAAGTAACAGTGAAATGTTTTCCAGTGTTAATAAATAATGTTTAAATTAGAAATTATTTGTTGAATGGAAGAAATGATTTTCTTAATTGTTATATGTGTGTTGTTATTATTATTGTTGTTGTTGTTGTTATTATTATTATTATTATTATTATTATTATTATTATACCTTGAAAGAAATCAAGTCTTTTTCACATACAGTGAAAAAGAAATATATATATTTTTTTTTTTAATAATACATTTTTTTGTTATAAATAGCATTCATAATTTTGAAACAACAGAAAGATGTATAAAGGTTACATGAAAAGAATAGTCAATTTTTTTTTTTTTTTTTAAATAATAGTCAATTTTTCCTAAATTTTCTTTCTGTCATTTTATAGTGTTTGTTTTTAAATATATATATATTCCAAATTTGGAAACTCTTGCACAATAAGTTTTCATACAGCATCTTTCCAAAAATGGTAGGATAGTTTGAAAAAAAAGATTAATGATAAAAAAAATGAAGTTTTATCAACCACATTTCCATTTATTATGGCTATAGGTGTGATGTTTTGCATCATTATTATGTAATCTGTGTACATGCACTTTCTTTTGCTAAAAAAGCTGAAACATTTATCTGAAAAAGTATATTTTTTATGTCCATTTTCTATATAGTTCATTTTTGTTTATAAGTCAAATTTTGTAATTTTTTGCCTAGCGTGTCCCTTTAAAGATGTAAATATTTAAAATTATTGTTCCATATTATAATTTTTTGCTAACTGAAACTTTGGAGTACAAATGATTTATATTTAACATCCTGGTAACATGGTGTAGATAATATTTAAGCAAACTCTTGTTACTTGGTGTAATATTAACAGTTGATATGAGAGAGGAAACATGCTGCTGCCACCCAGTGAGCAACCATTATCACTACAAAAATCTTTAAAAGTAAACAGCCCAAAACCATCAGGGACAGAGCTATTTTATTAAATATCTGCATTTTACAGATTATTTTAAGATTAAGAAGAAAAACCACATAGATCCATAAAACATTCTGAGTAAACATTCACCTTTTTTTAAAATATATTTTGGGTTATTTTCAGCATGTTAGATAATTTATATAATATGTGGTGGGTGAAAAAACAAAGTAACATAGACATTAAAATACTTTGAAAATAATATTCCTTTGTGAATTTAGGATTTTAAAACCTTATATCTGTATTTTTTATATGATGAAACCAGTTGTAAAATGTCAGTCCTTTACACAACTGGACTTATTTTATTTTTTTACAGAAGATTGGTCACATGAACTGGATATTGCCTGGAAAATTGTTAGCTTTCTCTGAGCCTGTCCCTGCTTCATTGATAGACACTTGTGGTATGAAACTAATAATAATAATAATAATAAGGCATTTAAAGTTCCAAAATTAGAGTTCATGTTTGTATTTTTAATACTAACACCATTGTATGTCGTCTTTGTTTTGTGAAATGCATGACAAAGATTTTTATTTATTTATTTTGTCAGACAGTTTAATATTGTCAAGGAAAAAAAATCTGAAAATTAATTTAAATTTGTTTTTAACAACTGAAGAAATAATGCAGCCATCAAAGAATATTTAACCTCTTTCAAAAATATTCAAAATTTCACCAGATGTAAATATATATTTATTGTTTTTAAGAAAAGAAAAAAAATGTCTTTCTCTGCAAAAATTGATCAAAAACCATGTCTACATAGTAATTCCTGCCAGACTATCACTGTATTTTCTTTGTGATTGCTGAAACATTTACTAACTAAATTTCAACTGTTTATTTTTATTTTTATTTTTGTTTCTGTTGGTTTTGAAAAAATTACATATCCTGCACAATATGTAGTCAGCTTAACAAAATTTAATCTTTTATTGTATTGTTTGATTGAAACTTAAAATTCTGTGTTCATGTTGTTATCTTTTTCTAGGTTTATTTTTGGGTTGGATAGGTATTTATTTCTTTTCTAATTTCTTAGTATTTTATGCTTATTATTTCTGTGTTTCAAAAAAAAGAAGTTAATAATAATCATCTAGCTAACAATATAAACTTGAAATGCATTTCAGTAAATTAAAAGTGAGTGTTAGACGACACTGTTGATCTAATTTAAGCTTTAACTATTTCTGAGATAACAAATATTCAAAGAAGGTTTCTGGCAACTACTTGACAAAACAAGAAGGTTTGAATTTCTTATTGTGTTCTCTACCAAGCAGATTAATTGATGCTGAAGCTGTCCACAACAAAATGGATTTATATAAAATTAGTTTTGATTTTTGGAATACACATTTCTCCCATTTTTCATATTTAAGTTCTACTGATACCAGTACAAATTTTAATTAAGAAAAATCAATTAATTTTAAAGGATACCAGGGAAATGCACTCTAATTTAATACAGTTTTTATTTTTGTTGGTTTTGTTCTATTTTAAGTTTCAGAAATACATGCCTTAATGTTGTATATTTCCTTTTGGAAAGATGCTTTTGTAGTAAACGTTTAAAACTTTTCTCTTCCTATTTTTTTTTTTTTTTTTTAAATTATTATTCACCGAAATTGTTTCTCTAGTTTAAGGGATCCAGAACATCAGTTTAAAACCAAAACATTAAAATAAATAAAATTAGAAAATAATAATTATTCATCAGTTGTCAAAGATACATATGTAATGTCATTGTTTTATGTGAAAAAGTAAATAATTGTAACAAGTTTCCAATGAACATACTCAAGCAAATCACTCCAGAATGACATAAATGTCAAGAATTTGCTGTGCTTCAAAGACAGAAAATGCAATTTAACTTGGGAGACCAAAGATATTTCTTACCATTGTTAATAATTTTTCATGTATTCTGTTTCACTCTGCAGTGAGTAGAAAATGAAGATCTCAAGAGGACTGATAACAACAAATATCTACCTTACAGTGGACCACATACAAAGAGCAGGCTAGAGTTTGGTATGACTGAGAAATCTTTCACTTCAAATCAAGCTTTGTGTGGCATGCCTTTCCATATTTATTAACAGTGCTCTGTATTCATGACTATGATGCAGCTCTAAAAAGAGAAAGAAAAACAATATAATATTTGTTTTAATACTTTTGCTTCATGTTGCCAAAAACTTTTTCTTCTAGTCTGATTTGGTGCCTATTTATTTAACATCATTGCAAATTAAAACATTTTTTGATTCACCTTAACATTTTAAAAATATTCCTTAAAGATGCATTACAGAGGGAAGTTAATTGAATGATATTTAGGAACATTGGTACATTTAGTCATAAATGGTTGATTATATGTGTCATATAAGTGAATAACCCATACACAGAAAATAACTTATTTTAATTAATACTGAAGTGAAATCTTTGTAGTGCAAAATGTCACATAATTCATAAATAAGCATGCTTTTTCAGATGTCTTACTTTAATTTTTTCAAAGGTTAATAACTCATGAATAGAGATACAATGGAAAATTTTCAAACACTGGAGCTGATAATTTAATTTTAATAAAATCTTAGAAATGATTTTTTACTTGGTAAAGTTTATAGAATATTTGTTTAATATTCTGTGATTGCTGTAAACAGTGTGTCTGAAAGACAACTTTATCTTCTTTTCAGGTTATGATTAAAAACTCCGGAAGACATTATTCCATTTTTCAGAATCAGTAATGTCACAGACATAATACATATTACAAAACCTATTTACAATTTCACAAAGTTTTCTGAAGGTTTTGAATTTAATGACCTCTACTTTGGAGCCGCTCCAAGCCATCCGACCATCCTGCTATTCCTTGACATGGTGGAACATTCCAAAGGAGCAACAGCTGTTCACTGTAGAGGAACAGGTTTGGCTTTTTCTCTCATTTATTCAGTAAAATTTGTTCATTTACTATGTGAATATTTAAATTTATTTTCAGATGGTTTGGGTCGGACAGGCACACTAATGTGCTGCTATTTGATGAAACACTTCATATTCACGGCTATAGAAGCCATAGCATGGAATAAAATACTGCGTCCAGGATCTGTGATTGGGCCACAGATGACATTTCTCAATACATATGTTTACATTATATATGTGTGTGTTTTGTGTGTGGTTGTGTGTGTGTGTGTGTGTGTGGAATTAATTAAAATGTGTATGTCAGTTTGCAGTATGTCAAACCAGACCGTTAGTAAGATGTGATAAACGATCTTGAACCATGTTTCTATGAAATAAAATGTTTTATTAGAAGAATAAGAAAGAAAGAAGGAAATAAACATTATTTATTGACAAATAGTTACAAGTATAAAGCTATTGTTTCAGAATACAGCATTGACTTTGGAAAGAAGGTGATTTGTATCGAGCACATAAGAAGAGAAGCAAGCTATGGTTTTCTAGAATGTTAAAATGGATTTCTGACCACATCATTAATCCCTTGATTGAAGATAATGTAAGTATTATAGCATGATTAAAAAAAAGGCATATTTGTTGAAAAGAATATATTTTAATATTAGATCTGTTTATCACTGTGATGATGTTAGCATCAAAGAATCAAACCTCATTAATAAATCATTTCTGAATTGAAGCATTTGAAGAAAAAATGGTACAGCATCTTTAATGTATTTCGCTTTGATAATATTTCTTGAAGCAGTTTCTGTTTTTTTAGTTATTTCTCACATAAAAGGAAATTAATAAAAGTAATTATTAATAAGTTTTTAAAAGTAATGTATAAAAAGCGAGGCATTGGTCCATTGAAAGAGATTTATGTTACAAGTTATCATTAGAAATGAAAATAAGATTATTGGATTATAAAATATAATTTTTTCAGGAGGAAGAAGTGCAGGGCAGGAATAACAGAAAATGTCTATTGTCTGATGTCCCTGAGTATGAAACTTTCATAGCTTTGTAATAACAGCAGTCTGTGTCCATACATGAAAAACACGACAGATAAATACTCTTAATTCTGAGTAGCTAATACAAATATTCATGTACTCCAGCTATTGCTTTGAATTTTTTTTTGAAATACGTATAATTTAGATGCTTTAGATAATAATATTGTGTGTATGTGTATAAATATATATATATATATATGTATGTATTGCATTAAATTAGTGAAATAACAGATTATTTTACTTTATCTCCATGGTAACCCTACAAAATAATAGTTTTCTGCAAAAAGGTCTGGGAAACAGGACCTGACAGTTGACGTTTATTGAAAATGTTATGTAAGAAAACTGTTTTAAACATTATTTTAATAAGGTGTTTACTTGTGTTATTTTTTATCATTTTGTTCATGAGTTTGATCATTGTTTTCTAATTTTTGTTTCAGTGATAATCAAATGAGAGGGCTTAGGAAAAGATTAAGAATTCAACAAGGTATTTTTTTTTTTTTTTTTTTTTTTTTTTTCAATACAACTGATGTCACAGTCATCTTTTTGCTGATGAGTGAAAATAGTTTGAAATTTTTCTTGTATTACCAGTGAACAGGTGTAAATTGGACTTTGTTTTATGAGATTTTAATTTTTTATATACACAACTAGGTTAAATGTTGTCAGCTTTCTTGTGATTAGATACAAAACAAGACATAACAGGCTATCAACCAACATCAAATAAAATATAAAATTATAACAAACAACTTGATAGTGTATGTACTATTAATAATCTTCAACTCTTCCATTCATGTACCTTTTGTTTAAAATATAAACAGCAAAATAAATTTTAATCTTTTATTTCATCCTGTTACTGGTGCATCTTGGGCAGTAGAAAGAAAATAATGCAAAAACATTTGATAAGATGTGATTGCCACATAACGGTAGTTTAAGTATTTTCTTTATTTTTTTTGAAAATCATATATATTCTGGCTAGTTAGATTAAAGTATTTTTTATATTAAAATGTCTAAATGGTATATTCTTATTTATAACCACCTCCCATACTGTTGAATACTCTTCAATAACATTTGTTATACAGTTTTAGGAATGGATTTCAATTAACAGTGTTAATATCTTAAAGTAATTTTTTTTACATCATGTGAAGTTTTCAGTGACTGCTATTAGAAGAGAATTTATAATTGTTATTTCTCATTTCAGATCACCACTTGCTTCTTGCTCCTACTAAGAATTTGGATTTATGACAACAAATGATTTGGCTGAATTGTGATTTCCATCAGGAGCTTTTAGCACTGAAAATAATGAAGTCTTACTTTTTTTAATTTATCATTTTTTCTTTTGTTGGTTTTGTTTTGTTTTGTTTTTTCTTTTTATTATTACAATTGTTATTTTATATTATATAAGTTGTTCTAGCATTTAATTCATGTAGGCACTGGGTACAGAAACTTTTAAAATGTCGTTATAATATTTTCTATTATCTTGTTTTATTGTTTAATATCATACAGAAGAAGAAATTCATTGATAAAACTGAATTAGTATTTTGTTTTTTAAAAGTGATTCATTTTATCAACCTGATCATGTACGCATGTAATTATATGAAAAATACATTTATATACTATTAACTTCATCTTTATTGTTAAAATATTCTTATGCATCGTTATAATGTACAAGTGATTTGTCATTATAATACTTTTAATTAGCTTGTTTTTTGTGGGGTTTTCTTTTTTTGTTTTATATCGTATAGCAGTGGTGTGTAAATAAGAATATGAAATTCACTTTTAAAAATGAAATAGCTTGGTCATTCCATTTTACACACACATATTTATATATAGATTTATATATAAAATGTATGTATATATGTGTATGTATCTATTTTTATATATGTGTACATACACATATATACGCACATATTTTTTAACATCATTTTTTTATTGTTAATATATCATTATAATGCACAAGACATTTTTGATAGCAGCTATTCTTCATATGTGGCAGAACCTGTCTATTAAATGTCTAAAGACTAACTAAGCTTTAATAGACATTTTGCTAGTTCTGAAACTGCACTGAAAATGTCATTCCAATATTTTATTTCATTTCAATCTTTTTTTGTTGTTGTTCTGGATCAAGTAGAAAATGTGTATAAATGTGTACAAAATTAATTTTTAAGAATTTCAGATTATGACAGATTTAAAGTGTTCATTTTCAAAACCACCAAAAAATAGATAGCTATAAATATTTTTTGCCTCAGACAAGTAATTTCAAATTTTGTCTAGAAAGTTGATAAAGTAATTAAATAAATATACACCAAGTTTTAATTTATTGTAAGGTTTGCCAATTGATTGGTTTTTATAAACTTTATCATGTTTGCTATATGTATGCCTGCATGTTATTACATACGTCAAATAAATTAATTTTTAGAGTAATTATTATTAATTTAATTTTTATATGTGTTATTATTCTTGTATCTTTTTCTTCAGTCAGTCTCTGTTCTTACTTTATAATTTAATTTGCTTGTTAAAAGACAGCATACTGGTTATGAAAAATATCTTGACATATATTTGCATTTGATCATTAGCTTTTTCTATGATCTGTTAACGTGTACATAATCATTTGTTAACAAAACTAAAATTCCTTTAAATACTTATATGCATGGGAATTTTTTTGTTCATTATTGTATAGAAAATGTGTGCAGTACTTGTTCATTTTAAAAGTTATAAACAATAGCATGGTCATTCCTTTATTAAATATGTCTGTGTGTGTGTGTGTGTGTGTGTATGCATGCCCATGTTTTATTATTATTATTGTGTTGTTCTACAGACTTTATAGATTTTTCTGGGTTTTTGTTTTAGGGTTTTGTTTTTTTTGTTTTACTTTTCTTTCTTTTTTTTACTGTGGTTGGGGTTTAACCTTAAATTCTGACCATGTTCATGCACAAAAAATTAAATTCTTTTATACCTACAATCCGAGTTGTTGTATCTGTTTAATATACATATATGATACTGACTATTTCATTTAAGTTAAGTTCAGACGTTTGAATATTTGTTGTTATATTTCACAAGTATTAGAGGAACTCAGAATAACAAAGGTTCAAACATAATCCACATTTTATCAATTTATAAATTCTTAGTGATAAACTTACATATTCTTGAAAAAGTACATGACTTGGACACTAAGAATGATCATTTTTTCTATCAGTTTTTTTTTTAAAACCACCAACATTAGCTTTTTTGTTATCTGACACAAAACTGAATGTTTAACTGAATAATGCAAACATTTTAGAAAAACCTGAATTACAAAAAATTGCATTATCTGGTGAACAGTCACTTGTTAAACTAAATAGTTTCTTTCAGACCTAAGCTCTTTACTACTCTATCCCAACATTTATTGTTATCTGGATGGTGTATTCTTGTTTGCTTAAGTATTGCACGCACACACACAAGAACACACATCATTTATTGGGAGATATAAGAAATAAATAAAAAATCTTAAAAATGCCAGAACTCTTTACTAACAATACTGTGACATCATATGGAGAGTATTGAGAAAAAACAAGTAAAACTATTTCTTATGAGAATTTACCTATGTGTCATTAACTCTCCCAATTGACTGAACAATAGGCCCCAAAAAGAAATAAAAGTTAATGTCCTGCTTCAAGTAGCACAAGAAGTACATAATGCTCAAAAGCAGGTCTCTTGTGCATGACATCTGATCAGCTGACTGTAGCACTATTTCACTAGGTTAAAAAGTTAAATCACTTTTTAATATATAATAATACTTATCACTATTCATTTTCCTTCTTCATACTGAAGTTGTATTCATCATTTTGGATCTAATAATTTTGCTTTTTAATTTATTATTGGGTTTTTATTATGGTTTGAATTATTTTTCTTTTGTTATTGTTAGGATTTTGATTAAATTGATTTTTAAATTATTTTTATTTATTTATTTGCAAAATATTCAGCGAGTCAGTAACATTAATACGCAGTGTTTTAAGTATGTCTCATTTCCTATCATTCATATCTCCACCAATTAAAGATTTTTTTCTTTAACTTTCATTTTGTAAAATAATCTAACTAATCTCGAAATTTCAAGCCATCTAATGATCTATTTTTGTGTACTGCATACACGAAGTCCATTTATTTTGTGGTCTGGACCTTGAGAAAATTTCTGTATTAACAACGCCAATCAAAATTATTTATTTATAACACAATAATTTTAACAAATACAATAGTGATACATGTAAACGTATTCAACTAATTCCGTAGCAACCTTACGCTTACATTTAAAACGGAAATAGTATGCTTCTAACATAAACGCAAGCAGGTGCGCCTGAGAATCGTTTTGGGCCAATCAGCGAACAGTGATACTCTGGCGAGTCTTATCCAGTTTTAAGAAGCCATTTCAAGTGCATTTTGGGATAGAAACCTGTTCAAAATGGCCGCTTCAGAAGCGGTGCAAACTTCAAATATTGAAAGTCAAATTGAATCGTCTGGAGATTGTGGAAAAAGTATTAAAGAAGATACAATGGACCAAAATGATACAGAGAAAAAAGCAGACGAAGAATGCGATGAACCACAAACTAGACATCCATTATCACTTCAAGCTGAGTCTGAATTCAACAAGCATCAAAAATTACTTATCAGAAATATGAAATCACCAACAAATGAGGTATTCTAGCGGCTCAGTAGAAGTCTTTAATAATATAGCATAAGAAACTTAAGTTAATTTTTAACCATTAGAAATTTTATTTTAGTTTCATGTTCTCTTTTTGGTGGTTTTATTTTTTCCTGTTTTTTTTTTTTTTTTTTTTTTTTTTAATTATTTTTATTTAAACTTTTTCTAAGTTTTTTTTAAACAAAATTTCAGCCTAAAAGTTTGGCAGTGTACGAATGGTACATATAAACGTGTAAATGCACGTACGTAACAAAATTTTAATTTTCGTCAAAAAAAGACGTACAAATTTGAAATTAAGATTATTTCTGCACTGACCGTAAAGAGCAAGGACTCGAAGGAGGAAAACAGAATAAAATATTTATATTAGTAACTTGAAAATTAAAAGTAAAATTCAAGTAATTTTTGCGTGTATTTCAACTTTTGCAGATGCAAATCTGTGATTAAAGTTCATTAAATTCTTTTAACATTCAAACATGAGGCAGTAATAGTTTGTTTAAAGTCCATACTGCCAAATGATAGAAGTCTGTCTGTGTTGATGAATGTTGATGGTATTTGCACATTTTTGGAATTGATAAAAGAACTCACCTTTTTTCACCTGGAAGATTTTCTGGGAAAATTAAAAATACTTTTAGAACAGCAAAAGGAAATATTAAACACCAAGCAATAGACAAATATAATTACTAAGGTTTTATTCCAGCAATATTAAAAATGGATGAACTATGACATTAGTTCTACTTATGGTTCCTGTCAGATAGATGAAAAATCTAGCACAGACTCGGGGTTAGGGTCTTGGGTATTGGTGGAAAGTAGTTTTATCTTAACCTACAGTTGTTTCTTCATAAAGGCAATTCAGAAATTATGAAAAAAAGTAACCAGGCCATTTCTGGAGATTCACATGCAAAAATATATTTTCTTGTTGCACTGAGGAGAAAGGAAACTTAAATACAAGTAAGTTTTTGAGTTATCAGTTCCCATCATTAGATGATAAAACTGGAGGGGGGGGTTAATAAAATACAGAATAAAAATACTTTCCACACTGTTGTATATCTATGAAATTCACTCTTTTCCACCCATTTTGAACTGCAATTGAGATGTATAATAGAGACGTTTAAAACAGCAGCTGGCATAATGGTTGATGGCTATTACCATCCAGATAAATTGGTTTTTTAATTCTAATTATTATTATTTTATTTATTTTTTACAATTTTATTATTCAGTAGGAAAAAACGAAACCAAATCTAAAATGTCCCAAGATTTGTATATTGTTCCAAAATATGACAACCAATATATTTTTGGAAAATGAAATAATAGATATTCCAAAGTGTGAGTAAGTGTATTTTACCACTCTGCCTTCTATATATCATTATATGGTTGAAGCTGGATTTATCCAAGCTAATTTATAATGTGGAACTTGGAAGAAAGAGAAGACTTAAGATCAATGTTTACAAATCATCAAAATATATTTTAGTTCAGTATAAAATTGTCATATTGCTTAATTGTAAATGTTGTAATTTGTAAATTTATACAATACTGTAATTACTATTATTCAAGCAGATTTAATATTAAAAAACAAATATCAGTTGGGAACTCCAGATTTTTATGACATCATGAAATGGACTGGTGATATAGAGTTCGACAATCCATTGATAGTTCCTTTCTCGGTTGCAGTTGGGACAGGATTGCTACCAAGTAAACTAACATAATGTCAGCTGTTACAGAGTTTATCTAAAATACACTAGAGATAGACACAAACATATTGAACATATTTATTACTTTTTACTGGAGTTTATATCTGAAGAATTACTATAAGAGCAAAAACAAAACTATTCAGTCTGAATTTTGTACAAACTTTATTATGAAACACAACTGGTTTATAGAATCAAAAATCATGACCACCTTTCTAGCTTGTCTTGTATGTGAGCTAGCTTGGTGCTGATAATTCCCAATATAAGTGCCAGATGTTACTAAAATGTTAAGATAAATGTACACATTTGTAAAATTGTTTTAACTAGATCAGATGATTTGCATATCTTCACACATGTAACAAAATATATCTGAAAGAGCAAAATATTCTCTGAATATTAGACTTTAATCATTTGTATTTGGTGATTTGTGACACATTAATCTATTTTTAAGTCCAACGAGTCTTGAATAAAAGCTAGTAATTTGATATTTTCAATACATTTGTCAAAAACTGATGTTAAATGAAATTTTAATTGTTTCAGTGTTTGTGAATTTTCCATATCTAGATGGAGGTATTTATAGAGAAAATTTGTGCTTTTGCATGCATTGTTGTTGTTTTTTTGTCTCCGTTTTATATATTCTCTCTCCATCTTGTATGATTTTGGCCATAAATCACCACTTTCAGTCACAATTTGAAACTCTTGTTTGATTTCTTGGTCAGTTCATTTTTATTAGTAATTTTTTTTTCTCTTAACATTGTGCTCTAGTTTCTTCTTTATCTTGTTTCATAGCTTCCTGGAGTGACCCCTGCTAGCTTATGTGCTAGTAAAATAAGGAGCATTAAAACTGATAATACAGAGATCATATTTGATAGCAATCAAGTTTTAAAAAAAGCATTTTAGTCAACAGATTGTTTAATTTTAAGAAAACTGAGTTGTATATCAGAAATATTTAAAAACAAAATGTTGGTTAAATTGAATATCTTCATGAAAAAATTGTTTTTCAGAAAGTTGAAGAATTCTTGAAAGGCTATGAATTTGAAGATACCATCATTTCTGATTTGACATTTGAAGGTATGTTGCATTTTTTTTGTATTTAGATAATTGATATGTTTACTCTATTTAAAAAGAAAAGAAAAAATTGTTTCTATACATTGAAATTCATACATTCTTTTGTGTAAAAATAAAATAAGAAAAAAAAAAGAGAACTGTTTAAACATTAAAAATTAAATAAACTACTTAATACTTTGTGCTGATACTTACGGAATAATTTTCTAAAGTAATAATAATTATATATTTTAAAGTAATGGTGACTTTGAAGAATGGTGATCAGGCTGATGAAATCATTAGTAAACTGAATCAGAAAGAGTTTGAAGAACAAGAAGTTACTATTGCAAAATGTCTGAACAGCAAATTGGTTTGCGTTGCACATTTACCACTGGATTATAGTGAAGAAAATTTCCGTGAGCTTGTATCCCCACATGGTTCAATTGAGAGGTGCTTTCTGATGAAAACGGATTATACCGGTAATTTAAAATGTTATAGATTTTCTTTGATTTTTTCATTAATTTTTAGTTAAAAAAATTTAATTGAAAAGAGTAGTATCTGAAAATAAATCTGTTTTGTCTTAGTGTAAGGACTGAAGTAAAACGAATTTGCGTCGCTGTTTCTAAAAAAAAATGACAGATTGTAGAGAAAAGCTACCAATGACTCATGTTGCACATTAAATTACAAAATATTCTGTGATCAGATATCAGGAGATTCTTTAACCCTTTCAGACTTTCATTTTGATGAGAGAAACAATGCTTGTGTACTCTAATATGGCTAGTTAATAATTTCATGCATCGCCATGTTATGGAATGGCAGAAAATTTCATTTGCAGAGCTGATAATTTGATACTTTTTAAGTAGGCATCCCAAATACAGAATATTCTGTAAAACATTCACACAAAATATTTATGTTCACTTTTTAAAGACAGATGTTTGATTTTATAAAATTAAGTATGTTTTGAAACTTGAAAAAAGAAGGAAAAAAAGGTTTTGAAAATAATTGATTATTTTTTAATTTAATATTAACAGTTGAATGTTATTTATTATCAGGTGAAAGTAAAGGATATGGATTTGTTGAGTTTTCTGAAGATGGCAGTAAAACTACAAACATGTGTGATGAACTTGACTGGAAGGAAATTCAGAATCATAGACTGAATGTTGACTTTGTGGAAGATCACCTTCAAGTGTTCCACAAACTGCATTCCAGATGTCTGCTGATTGATAATCTACCAACAGATTTTACTGATGTATCGAAGCTGAGAGAGATTTTCAGCTCTGTTGTTAGTCCTGTTTACTGTCAGGTAAATATTTACTTTGAACGTTTTTATTTTATAAGTAAGCAATTGAATATTTATGATTTATGGTTAGAATGTAGTGCAGAATTTTGACCATAGACCATCTCAAGCTGTTACCATTAGATCATTAAATTGTCTTCAGTGTGCCTGAAATAATTTAATAATTAAACATAAATGTTTTTCTTAGAATGCCTCATAAAATGAAACTGTTCTTTTATTAAGAAGGTTAAAGGAATTTGGTAGTAATAGAATTTCTTTGTTAAACTAATAGCTCATTAATTCCTGTGAAAAAATATCCATGAAATGATACAATACTGAGTTTTCTGCAGCTGATAGTAAAACATTTAATACAACTGTATTTTAGTAATTTGTGGTATTAATACAGTTTTTAAAAATCTAGGTTAACATTCCCAATTTATTTTAGATATTGATGCAAGACACTGAATCGTTAGGCTATGGAATAGTAGAATTCCGTCAGCCTAAAGAAGCTGAATTAATGTGGCAGAAACTTCAGAATTACAAAATAAACGACACTGAGATTTCCCTGACATTCTGCATACCTGGCAGACATGCTGTTTCAATATACAACAGAATTATGTGGAAAATTGTAAGCTAATTTTGGTTAATTTGTTTTCACACAACATTATAATGACCAGATTTATGATTCAGTTCATTATACTACTGGCTTGATGGGAGATGAATATAAATTGTCAAAATAGATTTTTTTGGTGTATCATAAAAGATAAATAGTTAGGTTGTTAATTATATGTATCAGTTCAAAGTGAATGAGTTAGCTTTCATTATATTTATTTATGTGAATTAATTATCTGTTGAATAGAATTATAGCACAGCTGTAAGCTTTTGCTAAATTAATTGATGATGTAGGTGATAATGCATAAAATGGCTTATTAGTCACTTTCAGTTTTTAACTTTTAACATAGTAAAACTTACGATAAAACATTTTGAATTTCATAGAATGATAAGTTGACAGCAACAGACAAGAACAGTTTGTTACCTGATCCAGTATTTGTGAGTCCATTGGTGACAAATGCACCTCTTGTGAAAAGTCTCACTTCACAGTATCCACAGTGTAAGTGTGTTTTTTCTTTTTATCTTCAATAGATAGTTTCTTGGTTTCTGTAGCTTTACATAATGTACCACAAATAGAAAGTTAACTGAAAAATACATTTCTTGTAATATGTAATTATTTTATATCATTCATTATATTTTGTTATTAATATGTAACAGTATATATTTCCTGTTTCAAGTTTTTAGTAAGCAGAAATTAAAAGCCTGATGAAATGAAAACATAGTATTCTGTATGATTTGCAGTCTATTTTAAACATTATTTTTCATTAGTATATTATCAGTTTTTTTTAATTTTTAATAAAGAACATTCAGATTGTCATACACATTTTTAGAATTGATATTTTGGCAGGAAGATATGATTTGATTTGATTTTAATTTATTTTTCCTTCAGTGAATGATAACTTCACAAAAGTGCTGCAGCATCTACATGATTCATATATGAAGCAAGTGATGTCTCGTAACTGCAAACCAGGTTTTTAAAAAAACAATTATCATAAAAAATCTAATTTCATGATGTTTTTATCCAGTTATGTGATTTTTATATGCTAGACAATTTGTGTTTGATAACAACTATATTAGAATTCTTATTAGCTACTTGGATTTTAAACTCAGATTTTTTATGTGATTTGATTATTTTTAGAATAGTTTACTGGATGGTTCTGACTTGATTTCACAAAAGTTTTTATCGCATCAGCACAAACTAACTATCCACTATTGGTTATTAGTTTCATTAATGATGCAATAACAAAGTTTAAGTCGTTAGCTAATTGTTAGTTGTTGGCAGTTGGTTTTTCACTTAAGACGACAAATGTTCTCCAGTTATTGTAATTGCTTTATATCCTTATAATAGTTAAAAACTAATTTTCACATTTTCAACCCAGTAATTTCATAAACAAAAGATCAGAACAGCATTAGGTTGTTGGTATGTTATATTTAAGAGTATCCATTCTATTAGTATGGTTTTAATCTTGTACATCTGCAGATACATTGTTCCAGGAAACTGGTATAAAATCACATAATTTTATCTATACATGTCCATAACAAGAAACCCTTATCTACTGAGAACTACTAAATATCACTTGAATTATACTGACTGTAGTATTGTTGCATATTATGTGTCACCATAACAACATAATCCACCTTCTGTTAATTTAAAAATAATAATTTTGGGACCATAGTTGGTGAAAAAAAAAAAAGAACACCAAACCAGAAAATAAAAGTAACTGTTATATGGTTGTTTTATCTCTGAGCCAACACTTAGTCACAATTTGACAGAACGTACTGAAAAATAATTAGAGTATAGATTGGACTCTGTATACTTTATTAATAATTGGCTCCTGAAATGAAAACCCTTTCATTTTACCAGTTAAATATACCAATTGCTCCTAGCTGTAACAAAGATTCGGCTACAAAAGAAAAATAGCTAAGTAAATAAAAAGCATCACATCATGAAGTGGAACATTGCTCATGTTTATGCTAAGCACAATGCATATAGTTAATTTATTAATGATAATTTCAAATGTGAAAAAGTTCTGCATCTGCACGAGCTAACCATTTTCATTTGATGGTTAGTTTCACTTATGATGCTAAAATAATGTCAGTGTCGTTAGCAAGTCAGGATGCATTATTGACTTGTTTTTCACATGGACAACAGTTTTTCTAAAGTCAAGTGAAACATTTTGGAATTAAGAATTCTAATCTATAACACTTTCCGTGGTACCTACTCATATTTGGCAGTTAAAAATTTAATGTTTGTTTTATTTTTATTTTTTTTATTATTATTTAATATTTCCCTAAATGTGTTACAGGTTGAGATTTTTAAAATATTTTGTTTTAGGTTTGCTTGGACCAGCACCTTCCTTACCCATGAGTCCAATTATGAACCCTAGCATGCAGCTTGGCCTCTTTGTAATGCTGGCTGTACAAACAATATCTCAGACCAAGAAAGCAGTAGGTTTTTCTTTCTAGATATATAATTGTGAAGAAAAAAAAATTAAATTTTGTATTAAATAGCATCACATTACTTCAAAGGAAAAAAAAAAAAATTAAAAAAAAATTTAGACTCATTTGGCTTGAAAACTCATTTATATTAAGATGTATACATAAATAGTTAAAAGCAACATTTTAATTACTTCGTAATCAAGTGTATAAATATGTATTTCCTTTTCAATATTTCAGTGTACAGGGCTTATGGCAGCTGAAATGAATTTGCTTAGTGGTGTTGAATCAACAGAGACTCAAGTGAGTTATGTTCTTACCTTCTTTATTCCTTTTGAAAATTGGACGTTTTACCACTTCACAAGGGTTTCAGTGTTTCCAGTGATAAGCAAGAATGTGCATATTTTTAATATAACTCTTGGAAACCTTCTTCTTAAAAAGTATCCAAAACATAAGTCTTTTTTGTCTCAGCCTCTGTATAGTATTGTAATTTAATTTTAATTTTATTTTTTCCATTTTCAGGTTAAACCTCAGACTACTGCTAAGCCATCTCTTCTTGGTGACCCCCTCACTGCTAAAGCTGGAATTATACTGCAGTGCTTGTCCAATCAGCTGATGCCACAGCCAGTTATGCCATCAAACACTCCAAAGCCACTGATGACAATTGGCCAGCCTGAACTAAAATTTCCTGCAACAATGGACCAACTGTTACAGAATATTCGCAATATAAACATAAATTTGCTTATCAACATGGGTCAAGCACTGAGTGCCATGCAGAACAATTTATCATTAAAAGAAACTCAAAAGCAGAGACCTCCTGGCCAAAGTCCTCACAGTTTGCTGGGGGTTCCACCAGGTGTAATGGGTCAGAAAAATAGTTTGTTAGGTTTCGGTCCTAATTACAGAGAAATGAATCCAGATTCTACAGCTAAAGGTCTTATGGAGTATGGTGCAGAATATGGAACAGATTCCATGACCCAAAATTTGGATTCAGGAGCAAAAGCTTTATTAGGTCAGAAACCAAAAGGTCTTATGGAAATGGACTTTGGTGGCAGTGGAGCAGCTGGAAATGCCGGTATGTTCCAAGGTTCTTTCAGAAATGGGCCAGTAAGCAATTTTACAAATCAAAGAAGCGGGAATGGTTCGACATTTGCTAGTAATTTACAGTTCACAGGACAGAAAAATCCTGATTTTAATTTCACTGCTATGTCAAGTACAGCTAAAAATCTTGACCAGTCAGGCAATAGGAGAAAAGGCTCACTGTTAGGTGTGCCTTCAAGACAGAATTACAACGATGATGTATGGTTGGCAGCACCACCATTTCAGACATACGACAGAAAAGACTGGGATGCAGCTGATGTAAATCAAGCAGCTGCAAGTGAAAGTTACTCCACCAGTGCAGTTGGATCATGGGATTACAATGATTCAGGTTATGGGGTAAGTGATGTATTCCAGTTTATTTTCAATTATATGAAATAAGACTTTTTCATGACTGAATGTTTATTGGCTTGCATAAGAAAGTAAAGTTTTCTTTTGTACTAAACAAGGTATTTTGTACTTAGTATTTGTTTAAGAAAAAAAAACTACAGAGAAAATAATATTGAATAAATACAACAGAACACCAGAGAATGATTGTGTGACATTACAACCATTATAATTTACATAGTTTCCCCCTTCAGTCATTTTCACAGATCAAAAATATTTGTAGTTATTAATGGTACATAGACATCTTTATTTATTTATTTATTTTTTGTTATTTTGAAAGAAATGGGAGAAGCAGAAAGAATGAGTAGGTATGCAAAAATAGAAAGAAAGAAAGAGGCATTATAAAGGGAAGTTTTAGACAATGTAGATAACTGAATAGGTAATGAAATAGCAATGGCACATAAAATGTGTGTTTCTGCTAGGTAATTATAATGCAGATTGTTTATTTCTGTGTTTATAATCATGTAGCAGGCTGACACATCAGGCTATGATTCCTATGGTAATAGTGGATCTTATGGTGGACAGTATCAAGAAAGTACTCCACTTGGACAGGGTGAACCATCTGATCCACAAGCCAGATTGGCTCAGGTATTATGAGTTAATATTTAAATTTGTCCTGCAGTTGTCTGTTCGCTGTTAGGAAACTGAAGACATTAATTTCACAAAATACACTTCAGCATTACTCAAAGACTTGTGTCAAAAGGATAACAGGTTTCACAACATACATTTTTATTTAAAAATTATTTATTTCTTCTCATTTTTCCCTTTGCCTTGCCAGCAAGTATGAATGAGGTGAAAGTTTCTGTTTTTCTTTTCTCTTTTGAGGGTTGTGGTGTCTGAGACATGTTTTTATTAAGAATGCAGATAAAGGCACAGAACATAGCTTTTTTTTTTTAAATCTGATTATTTTAGAGAACAGCATTTTATAATAACCAGAATGATTCTTTTTTTGTTATCTATAGAACTGAATAAAAATGTAGTGTGATAAAGTTCAGTTGAAGCAATCTGTATTTGTAATGGTTGGCCTTGTACAGATAAACCATTCTGATAAAAACGGTATTTTGGTGGGGGGGGAGTTCATCTGCATAGATGTTAAACTAACAAATATTTAGTGTAAATTGTAATTTCAAAAAGTTATTTTTAAATTAATGCTTTTAAGTAAGAATAAAGTGAACAAAAATGGACATATACATATTAGTATTATGGATCATTCAGCAGATTTCAGAAATATAATAATTTCGGTGTTTTTTTCCTCAGAATTGTTTTAATTTATATTTTAAAGATTTGTCGAGTTGTAAGATTTCCATGCCTGGGTTTTTCTACTGTGTAAATGTTTTACTAATTGCTAGGTAATTTTTTTCTTCACTCCAGTAAGATTTTATGGAATGGAATTTTATTGATTTAATTGTGATGATTTCTTCTGTTAATTTCTTTTTTTTCTTTTCCATTTACAGTGATTATACCATAAATGAAATGAAAAGTATATTAAGAAATTAATTTTAATCTTGATTATTAAGTGCACATCATTATAATACAATTTAGTTTTGTTACTCTTTAAATGAATGTGCATGTTAAAAATGAATTTTAGAATATTTTTGAAAAGACATGCCAACAATAGTTGCATTGATTATCTCTTTTCACCTGTTGAATATTTTTCATTAAAGTCTGAAATAATGTCAAAACTATTTTTATTTTTCTGTGTACAACATGTATATTTGTATATCACAACTTTTTAAAGGAATATTTTCAGGACCTCTGACCGACTGTGGAACCACTTTTCATTTTATTGTATTTTAATCCTGTTTCAGCCTTTTTTTAGTTCAAGTTGATCCAATTCGGTTATTTCAGTGGTAAAGAGAACAGAATGATGAGTGAAGTTTTTCAAAGAAGGCAGCCAGCTTCTATTCAACACAAGCCATAGGCTTGTACCCATCACTGTAAGGTGTACATGTTGGAGGTAAAACGGTCCAGCCGTTTGAAAACCATGCATACATACATACATGTACATCTGACAGAAATTCCCCAGCTCTGTAGTTTTTCTTCACTATTGCAAACTGAAGACTTGTTATCAAAAAATTGATTTAACATTTCACATTTTCATAATTTCAACAGGCTGATAACAAATAATACAAAATAAAAATCTGCCCTGAAATAATGACAGAATAAATACACATAGGAACAGTGTGTTATCTGTCTTTGCACTTTTCCAAGATGGCTTCTTTTAATCATGAATTTTTACAATTACATTTTCAACTTCCATATTTCAAGAAATTCTGTTGACATTCTTGTTAACTGTAAATTCTGAGTTGGTTTTAAATTTTAGAAATTGTCAGTCTTGTTTGTCTTGGTGGTTTATTAAATAATTATTTAAAGATATAAATTGGATGAAATCACAATTGGTAGTTCAAATAATCGCTAAATTTCAGTATTCATTTTCGTTTCTTTTTCTTCCTTTTTTTTTTTTTTTTTTTTTTTTTTTTTGCTGCTAATAAATCTGTTACTTTCATGTCAGTTATTTGTTTCATGGAATTGTATGTATTCAAGTTTAGGCATCTTTTCTGTTGCAACTTTCTGACATTAATTACTGGCATTCCCATTGCTGTCAAATTAATTTTCAATTACATTATATGGTTCTTCAGTTCACTTTCTAGTACTATCTGTTTTCCAAGATTCATACATGGTATCTTTTCCTTTGAAAATTTGTTTTTATTTTAACTAAGGAAATCTTCTTATTACTAGTGGATTGTCTAATGTTAACTAACTTATTTATTTTTACTTTTCCTTGATAGACAAATAAACACAAGTTTCTTTTTCCTTTAAAAAAAAATAATAAAAAAATAAAGAAATAATATTTTACAAATTCTCTACTGTTTTTAATTGCAGGAAGCCCGTGAATATGCTCAGTATGCTGAACAGTATTATAATCAGGTAACATGAACTTCCACTAAGTAATTAATTACCAAATGTAAAGGTTTGTGAAAAAGTTACCAAAGGCCTGTGAACCAAAGGTGTTGTGTTGTGTTTTTGTGCTTGGTTGTGTTGGATCTTCAGCAGTTTTCCTTTTCTGTCTCCCTCAACCCTTTATCTGGTCTTTCTAGGAATAAAATAGCAAATACCCTTTTAATTAATATTTTATACAATGTTGGCAAATGAAAAATAATAAAAAATTAAGAACAATAAAAAAAAAATGAAAATTGAACATGCATTAACATTTAAAAAAAAAAAAAAAAATAAAAAATATAAATTATATTTCTGCATTAGTATTTTTTTGCTTTTTAAAGTGGAAAGGTATTAAATACATTACCTTTTGTTCCAAAAAATAAATAAAACAAAACATTTTTTTTTTCATTTTTGTTTCTTCTGTTTTGCAGGAATAATTATCCAGAAAAATCCCCTGAAGTTAATGTGTGTTCAAGAGAAATGATCAGAAACATAAATAAATAATCCTTGATTAAAAACCCAACACTTTGTTAAGTTTTCTTTGATATTAGATATATATCATTATTTTATTTTATTTTATTTTATTTATTTATTTTATTATTTATGTTTTTTTGTTCACATTTTCATAAATCTCCCAGGCCTGTGCAGTAAAGATAAGTTACAAATTGAAGACAAACAAAGTTTTTTGTTTTTAAATTAAAGCATCTGATAAACATATCTACCATTAAGCCAAAAATCGAGAGTTGTGTTCAAACCCAATTTAATTTCTCACATATTGTATATATCTGTGTTACAAAACTGGTTATTTGAAATTAAAATTGTGACCGTTTAGCTGTTGATTATTTCTAAGTCACTCTGAGAAAAACAGATGTTTGCCAACATTTATTCCTTAAGTCTTCAACTACAGCTGTTTTCAAGGTTGAGATGAATCTGGTGTGGTTGATTGCTTCTAACAGAAGTATTCAGTTAGTTTTAGAGATTTTGTATGTTTTTACAAAAGTAATTCTTTCAGAAACAGATGGAGTACAAACAGTATAAAGCTGAATTCATTAGGAAAAACGGTATATGCTACCAAATAGTTTTTAAAATTTGGTTTATAGGAGTTAAGGTAGCTAAATAATAAAACACTAAAATTTTGTTTTAACATCAGCTTCCAAGGACAGAAGCAGATAATGATTACTTTATTTCCCCTTCTTCAAACAGTTATCTTTGAGTAAGGTGGTGGCAGAATTAATAATATAAACACTTCAAGAAATAATAGCTAGATAATCAAGTTGTTCATCATTTGGTTTTGCTTCTCAGATGTATAGTGGATATGACCAAAACTACAACTACTCTACAACAGATTATACCAACACATACAACCAGCAGATGCAGCAAGCGATTCAAGGAAATACAGATAATAATACTTATAATGTATGTATGTGAAAAGTTAGATATGAACTAAAGCAAAAATTAATAAATTGACATTTAAAAAACCTACCCTTTAAAAGTCTGGTACATCATGTCTTAATATTTTAATTTCTTCCTATTCTGATACAAAAATACAACATTCATACATAAACAGTATATTAAAATGTGCTTCAAACAAGCCAGAATCGTAATACCTATTTCACAAAACTGATCTTACTGTAAAGACACATTTCTTTCATCAAGTTGCACATGTATTTAGATAATAAAGACGTTTTATTAATTATATTGTTATTGCTATTGTTATTATGAAACTGCATTTGATGAAAACTAAGTTGAAGCAATTTTATTTAGATCTAAATTATTTCAGCTGATTTATAGATAATATATCAATAATATAAACAACATTTTTAGATGTATTAACTATGTTTAAATTGATAAAATAACCACCAAAAATAAGTATTACAAAAAGGTGTTTTTGTTTTGTTTGTTTATATAATGTTGATTCAGTTATGGTGTCTAGATGTAGTTTTTCCAAAACTAATTGTTGCAGATATTTCTATATTTACAGCAGCCGTATGGAAATGTAGCAAACACAGCGAACACATCCGTGCCATCTCCATCAAAGATGAAGAATTACAGCTCTAAACACCCAGCTTTTGGCCAGATATATGATTCCACAGGTTTATTTCGAAACCCCAACAACGTGAATCAAGGCTATGATTCTAACTATTCCACCTACAATGCTAATAACTCGCAATACAACTACAACTTCAGCCAAGGATTTCAGGTCAGTTTGTATTGGAAAAATATATATATTTTTACTCTTTTTGAGATGTTAGTTTGTTGTTTTTGTTTGTTTTTGGTCTTTTTTGAGGGCTGTTTTTCATATTATTTTGATAAAATATTGATCAGCACTGCCACATAAGCTGTTTTTACAAGCAGTCATTTTCAATATTGGGATTGGAATATAGACTAGGAGTTGACATAAAAGAGATGCAATTTTTAATGCAGCATTACTCGATAGAATTAATGTACAGTGCCTAAAAATTATTTTTATTTATTACTTCAGTGATTAGATTAACCTTCCATAAGAACCTTTGATTTATTTTATGTAGATTTTGAAATATGTTTTATTGAAATAGTTTTTTTTAGAAATTCATGGACGTCTTATCAATTTAGTTTATGTCATTGTGAAATCAAGCTTAATTAGGAGAGCATGTCAGTGATAGAATTAATTATTTATAAACTCAGTTGTAAATTATAGACATTCGTTGACCAGTATTAAGTTTATACTATTTATTAATTTATATATTATGAGATATATTGGGATTATTATCTATTTCTATGTTAATAAAATTAAATATCTAATAATAATGAAATTACAATGTTTGTATTACAACAGATATATTATCAATGTTTGTGTGCTCGGCTAAAAATTATTTCCTCTTCAGTAAGAATTCTTTTCAGTAACTAATTCATTTTAAATTGTAATAATTGTGTTTGTTATTTCAGGCCACCCCAAAAACCACAGAGGAGACTGTGTCAGGACAAGCTCCTCAAATGACAGGTGAATCTACAGCTTACACCCCTCCAAGTACAAACGCAGCCTTGGTGAGATAAACAGATTATTTTAGCCGTTACAAGTATTGGTTACTAGGGTCAGAAATACCCTATTGCAGCAAATCATTAAAAACAGTATTCAGTCTGTCAAAAGCTTATGATGACGTTTTGTAAGAGACATTATTTTTTAAATTTCCAAGCAAAGGGAGAATTGTGACATACATACATTATTAAAACGATGGAAAGGTGACTACAAAGCTTTTATTTATTTATTTGTTTGTTTATTTATTTATTTGTATGTTTATTATATTAACATCTTGGCAATATTAAATTGTTAGACTGATCCCAGAATAAAAACAAAACCTGTCAGCAAACAGCAGCATGTATAATATTATATTTAGTTTGATGAAAATTTAATGTGCATTGTATTATATCTGGTGTGGTGGTGTCTCAGTATGTATAGTTGTTTTAGAAACTGGCATTTTGTCAAACATTTTGTATTTTTCTTTTTTTCAGTACTGTCAATATGTGTAAATTCTAGCTGAAAGAACTGCTGATACAACAAAATTTCAACTGCAATCCTTGACAGTAATTAAAGATATTATTTGTTGTGATTGTGTTCAGAGTTTCATTATTATTTCAGAATACTCCAATAGGCCAGAAGCGAAGCTACAGCCATTTGCTCCCACCCCCTGAACCAAGTCCGGAGGGAGACTATGTTATAGGGCAGCACTCACAAGGAATAGGGGGCCACTATGCTACATCCTATGTCAAGCGACAGAAACTGGATAACAAGTTTTCTGATCAGTCATTTTAAGATAACTTCATTTGACTGAACTGCTGTTGTTAATGGCTGTCTTGTTCATGTGTCAGATGAGCAAGTAAATGTGGGTTCTTTCTGGAAGATGAATATGTTAGACACTGATTTTAAATGTGTAGGTTTTATTTGTTTGTAGCATAAATGTGATCTGTAAAATTAGGTATGGTGCATATACAGTGAGAATACTTGTTTTGTGGATAAAAAAAAGAAATGATCCTGGTTTTTTTATCATTTTATTTGATTTTATTACGTATCATCGATTCAATCAAAATATATTTATAGAATACTCGAAATTAATGGTGCCTTTTGTGGCATGAATTGTATAGAAAATTACATCGAGAATGCTTCAAGAGCAATAATTTAATATGTATATTAAAAATTAGCTTTTTCTATCAGAATTACTACAAGAAAGACTTTTAAAGTGACAAAAATACAGAGTGATTAATCATAGCAATCAGTTACCAGATAAGAAAATACCCTTACAGAATTAACATAAGATTCAAAGTTCAGTTAAATGGATAAGTTTAAAATGTTTATTAAACAGTACATTTTGTAAAATTTAATTATTTAAAACTATTTAGATTTATTTCACCTTAAGAAAAGACTGCATATTTTATTGTTTAGATGTTATTTATTTATTTATTTATTTTGGTGTATGGTATATGGAAAATAACTGTTTGCACATGTTTAATGATTTATTATTTTTATTTAATCAAGTTCAAAGTTCTGATTGAAGTCTATTTTGGTGTTACAAACTTTTTAAATTATTTTATATATGTATATTATTTTTTTGTTGGTCTTTGAATAATTAAAAATCAGTGTCTGTTATTGGGAATTGAGGTTATGTTACATTTGTAAACAGTTGTTTGCTGTTTTTCATTTTAAAACAAATAATTGGTCATTTATTTATATTATTTTTTTTTAGAAGTTAACAAATAATTCTGACATTAGCATAATATAAAAAAAAAATATTCAAACTGATATATTGTGTGTATAACTTGAGCATTTTATTTACAAGTTGCAGTTGTTTTGTGGAAACACTAATCTTTTTCATGGACTGAATTTAAATTCCATTAAGGGACCAAATACATGTATAGAATCAGTGCCATAGAAGTTGTTCTTTCACAACTGTATTCTGATGGGGAAATTTTTAGATTCAGGTATCAAACGTGTAGTTCCTAATATATTATAATTCTTCTTGGTTTTCGTGAAGTCTTTCTGAAAACAAGTTACTTTGGCACTGTGATTTATCATCATTTTACATGTGTGTTTTACATTTTACAGTCAGACATTGCTTTGTACTGATCTTTATTTCTAGTTTAACATTATTTATTGTACATTTTAATATTGATTGTTAGCATACAGTATGTTATTATTTCCCTTGTTCTATCTTTCTATGGTGTTTTAGTACCACCTTTCAAAACTTTCACTTTGTTCTTTCTTTCTTTGTTCTCAGAATAAGAATTTATTCAATTTGTTCATTTATGTATTTGTTAGAGGTGAAGACAGCAACAACAGGAAGATTAACACCATGAAAAGTATTTTACAACCCATAACTGTGTTTTAGTATTTTTAAATTAACATTGTAGTGTTATGACTATCATTTTCTTCCAAAGCACTGATCATCCATCACATGACTCGTTCTTATTCTGTATATTTTATAAAATCATTTCACAAAAGATTTATTTTATCAGTGCTTTAGGAACATGTATGTTTTATTTTTTTTTTTAAAAGGAAAAAATAAATTTTAAGTATGAATTTGGAATAGAAAGGGTTGGATGTAACAAACAGAAGTGTATTTGGTTCATGGTTGTTGCTGTTAAATGTTTCATTAGCATTAAAGTTCAACAAATACATTCCTTTATCTTTTCTTTGCTATAATTACATGTGAATTATCTTCAGCTAGTCTTAACATATCTTACAAGATGCCTCCAATACATTTATTTATGTCCTGTTGTTGGTGTTACTGTAATATAATATTATATTTAATAAACAAATTTGAGAATTTGTAATGGTTTGCGATTTAACAGTTATCTTAGTTCTGCTTTAATCAAATTACAAAATATTTTCTTAAATTTTATTTACAAATTCATTGCTACTAAACTATTCAACTAAAATCCTGTGATTACTGGATAGATCAGTGGTTCTCAAAAAGTTTTGGGATACTGCATCGTTGATTCCCTAATATCATCTCCATCTCCACATGTTCATTTTCATTTTTATTTACAGTGCACATTTAACAAAAAGATAGTTTGTTGTCCATAGAACCACAGCTACAGATGATTGTACATTTGATATACCATAAAAATTGTATTAAATTTATTAAAATTACTGAATTCATCAGAAAACATTTAAAATTTGGTTTAGTTTCACTTAGTTACTTTTACCTTCCTTTTGCAATAGTTATAAAAATATAGTTTTTAATATTCAAAAGTAATTTTTAAAAACGAACGATTACAGAGTAGATGCTAAATTTTAAATGTGGCATTTTTTCATACATACATGACTGATCATCCATATGCCTAACAAGGTAACTGAAAGTTTAAAACCAAATAAACAAAAAAATAGAAGAACAATCATTATTATAATTTACTGAGTTGACTAACTTTTTATAATTAGTGTTATAATATTACTTAACATGCAGATACTGTCAACAATAAATCATAAATCAGTTTTCTGGATCTCAAAAATTAAAACAAACTAGGCAAGTAAAATGGTTTATTAAATTAATACGATATTTTGGAGAAATTTGCATTAAAAACCTGATGTCAGTATTAATAAAATAACTTGGAAGTTGCATTAAAATCTGAATTATATTGCCAGCAATGTACTTAAAATAATTTTCTGTATCCAGAAATTGGAAATTAAAATTTTAAAATCTCTTCTATTAATAAAATCTTGTCTTTTAACTGAAATTATTGATTAAGTTAGAGTATCTGTTTTAAGAATTACCAGGATTTGTTCATAAATTAAGTTTCTTTTTTTATTGACAAATGTAAGTGTTGGTAACCATTTAATTTCATTCTAGTAGAAATACATACTTTTAAAATTTAAAATAATTTGCTACGACTAAATAAAATTACAAAAAATAAGTAATAATTTTTAAAATGTATTGTCTTCATAAAAACACATTAGATACTATGAATAAAGTTTACAATAACAATGAACAGAAACTAAATAGAAAACAATATTATGATATATCTTAAAAAAGTCAAAATGATTGTGTGAATCATGTATATAGTTTTAAGATGTATTGGAACATTAGGATTCGATAAAGATTATGTATTTAAATGTCACTTATACAAACCTCTTCCACATAATGAAAAATAATATATGTAGTAATACATTCTTCAGAATCTTCCACATTAAACAGACTGTTTCCCCAATCTTCCATAAAGTTGACATGTAAATTTATCTTTAAAATGAGTGGTCAAAATTAAAGATAGATGGGATCTGTAATCCTTTAACATCTGACTTCTGAAGAAAATGCTGCTATGAACAAAATTTGTCAATCTTTTTTTTTTCTTTTTTCTGATATATGATGACCTTACTTAAAGTTTTCAGAAGGAAGATTTTCAAGCATGAAAACAGAAGAGAGAAAAAACTACAATCTATAGATGTTTTACAAACATTTGTTTATTCTGACAGTCAAAGAATTAAAAAAAAAATTAATGAAGAACCTTGGGAAAAACATATCCAGTAATAATAACAATGTTATTAGTTAATTCTATTATACTATTGTCAAAAAAGATAAATGATGGTTCTTGAAGAACTGAATAAGAATATTCTATTGAAATTATAAAATTCTAAATCATAAGTGAAAGAAGCCAAAAAAAAAAAAAAATGTATTAATGACACAGAACACATTTTTAACCTACATCCATACAAATGAAGAAGGAAATGTGCTGCCAACCCCAAACTGTTTTTTAAAAAGCTACAGTAAGGGACTGTTTACATTGATCTTGACTCGGAGAGTGGCAAAGTCTCCAAAGCCTTTGAAAAATTGGCCATGTAGCTTTGGCTGAGACAAGAAATGGCCCAGAAAGAAAGAGTTTTGATTCTGTTGGCCATTATACTTCAGCTCTAACTACACCTCAGTATGCAGAGCAGAACTCAGTGTTTTACATCATCAACCTCTTCACAAAATCCTTCATTTCATCAACCCAGTAATAAATTTCACTATTTAAAGGTAATAATTTCTTCATCCTTTTCCTTCATTACTCACTGTTAGCATGATTCATCTCACCTTCGTGTTTGGTTGTTTCCTTCTCGGTCCTATTTACCTGTTTTACCCCTAGACATTTACTGACCTCTTGGATAATGCCCACCACCATTTTGTTGACTTCTGATGTAAAGTGTTAATGGTACAAGCAAAAATGAACCTGTTACATTCACATTACAATCATTTACCGACTGCTTTTTCTTACAAACTTTTTAAACAAAAATTTAAATACATATACCCTATCCACAAAAGCATAAAACTTATTTGTCTGAATTAAAGTGCATCCATTATTTTAAGGTAGTTTATATTTTTTAAAACTTGAAACTAAATATTTGTTGTTCTTTGAACTGTCAGTGCACAATCTAGCCTGCTGAATTCAACTTGGAGCATTGTCCAGTTTACACTGTCAGCAAATCAAATGAAACAGTTGCATTCTTTTTCTAAATATCTATTCCATTTCAATTCTTTTTTAATTAAACAAACAGTTATTTCTAATAAGAAAAATTATATACTTGTTGAATAAGTAACATACTAAACAAACATACCACATAGGAACAATAATTGTTCAGTTTTAATCATTGCACTTGCTAAATATATTTAAAGCTATATACTTTAATATGGATAGAAATGTATGCTTGTTTTATTGGGGGAGGTTTGTTTAATTATTATTAAGTCTTGGAATCCTAAATATGAATAGTTTTGTAACGGTGAGTGGATTCTGTTCCGCTGGTTGTTTCTTCATCCTAAAAATGTACAACAATGGTTATCAAATTGTCTTGTTGTAAATAACATTTCAGTAAGTTGTAAATAACATTTCAGTAAAATGTAAAATTAATTTTAAATTTTACTTTGGTGATTTGAATAAATGGTCTAAAAACACATATAATTACAATATTGCATATATAATATTTTGATAAATTGCATATTTTGATTACTTCTGGTGTCAGGAAAAAAGAAAGAAATCAAGGCTATTTGATTAAGAAGCAATTATCCATTTTCAAAATTTGTATTGGTAACAGTTATTAGTAGAATTTCTTTAGGAGCATAAATATTTAAATGATTAATAAGAGGCCACATATGACAGTATAATTACACGTGAATTTTATTTCACATATTTTTGCTTGAAGAATTTTACTCTATAATGCAGAAGGTCTTTCCTTTATTATGTATTTATTTATTTACTTGTTTATTTTTTTTAAATTATTATTTTCTCAATAAAGTAGCTACAATAATTCTTTGACTATATATTATGATACTGGTATCTAAAAAGATAATGCATATGCAGTGACCTTACATTATAATAGCATTAGTTGCAGTCTGCAAATAAAGTCTAATAAATGTGGTTTTTTATCTTGTATTTTATAAATAACTTGTTTTAGCACATAATTTGAAAACAAGATAACTGTCTTTTGCACAAATTGCCTTGAAATATTTTTCTTAATCATACAATTTATGAAATGTAATAGATTTTTCTGACAGCACTAAAAGGAATTTCTACAGCCAGTCTTCAAATTACTGATGACATCTTGAGTACAGAAAAATTATAGTCCCTGCATATTTTGTAACAGTACTATTTTATTAATATTAATTGTTGATAGGAAAAGAAAAACTGAAAACAGTTAGCTACTGAAATTTTGTCCGTGGACAATCTATCGTGTGGACATACTGACCACCTTGATGGACATTACAAGGGAATCCTATAAAACAGAAAATAAATGCTGAAATATTGGTATGACATTTCATTACCACGTTATACTTTGATAGTTTTGTTATTTTTCTGTGTTGTACAAATCTGTGGATTATTTTTCTTATTTACCTTTGGTTTCCTTTCTTCCTTGAAGCTCCTCTTTAAAGAAGAGGTAAAACTTTTTGTATCTGATGTAGTGGGTTTCAAAGATCTGCTGTCTGATTTAAGACTTCTGTCCTAAACAGTAAAACAAAAAATATTACTAAAAAAAAATATTTTAAACATAATTCAAATTCATCTAAAAAGTGATTTATGTAAAACATCATAATATAATTATAGGATAATTATAGGATTTACTGTTATGTTTTATTTCAGACTGCTCTGTAATCAGATGTATATTTATATATATTTTGTCTAGAATGGTGTTTCACAAACTTTTCATTACCAAGGACCCAGTTTATTTAAATGATTTTTCCCAGTAAAGTATCATTATCTTTATCATTGTTATTCTGAATATTTATATAATACACACAGGAGCAAATTGAAATTTTGAACTTGGGTACACATGGCCTACAAAACACCAAAAGTTTCTGTTTGAGGAAATTGGTACATGATTAAATATTACAAAGTTGTAACTTTATAAGCTATGTCATGACTTTGGTAATAGCAGAAAAAAAACCCCAAAACTTTGCTGCAAAACGTAATATGACATATAACATACCTTAGTATGTTCTGTCACAGGACTGGATTTTTTTTTTGGAGACCTTGCATCACTAGATCTTCCAGAACCCTTGAAAATTAATTGAAATTATTGAAGTTAATTAAACACTAATTTTAAAAAATCAAGTACAAATTTTCACTGACTTTTTCAACAATTTTGTAAATATTGATGAAATGGTGATTAAAGTTAACAGCATTGCAGGTTGTACAACTATCTGACATTTGCTTGAAGTTTATTTGACAGAGAATGGCAACTGCAACATACATTTGTAATAATGTTATTATTCCTCATGCTTAATATGTGTCAGAGGAGTCAATATTACACTAAAATGTGGCTTTAGGAAAATAAAAAGGTAAGGATTCTGCTCTGTGGTTGAATAGCTGCAGTAAGTAGCAACATATCTGCAAGAGCTACTTTGTTATCTAGTGGCTACAAGTGTGCTGCACATTCCAGATGCATGTTCATGATGTCCTTAACTTACTGAGATCAGAATTCTGAAATATTGTTATCTTATAGAGCCATATCAAAAAGAAACTTGGTTTACGGACTTTGCTAGACACTGGAATTAATTCATTTATATCTAATAAGTCGAAATAAATTGATCTGAAACAATTTCATATGCAATAACTCAAAATAATTATATACACGAATGCAGACATGTTCTGATGAACTGCTATTTATTTTCTGACTGCTTGTTCTGTAATTATTTTGTAATGCTAACTTTTATATTTATGTTCTAAATCATAGTTAGTTAAATTGTATATGAAAAAACCAAACAAATCACACATTAAGAGGCACATCAAAGATTTAATGCTATTCAATGAGTAAAGACTAAAACACTCTGTGTTTGTAAAATCAAGAGAATTTACTTTTAACAATTTGTTTAAATATAACAATGCATGTTTTTGTGTATTTTTAAATCTTGTAGAAAAAAAAAAGAAGAAAAAAGAAAAAGGTTTTTTAAATTACCGTTTGTTCGGACAGTTCAGTAAATGTTTGATCTACGGTTGGATGTTGCTTCAAAACAAGAAGAATAACATTTATTCGATTTTTTTTAAATGTATTATTATTTTTATTATTATTATTTTACATGCTGTTAACTTGAACAGTTCTTGTAAACAAATAAATAAAAAATGTATATATTCTACAATTTAAATACGTTTATAGTATTATTATAGTGATCTGGAACAGACATAATTAGTGTCTCTTATTATTATTAATAATAATTTATTTATTTATTTTTAATTTAATGGAAAATAAGATATTAACATGATGGTGGAATTAAATTTCTGGAGATAACAATTTCCCTGAATTTTGGGGGGTTATTTTTCAATGTAATATGTACCTGTTGTCAATATCCAATCCCTTTAATATGTTTTAGATTATTGCCTAATCTAAAAACAATTTATGCTAAAACCATAACCCTTTCCTTTTTCTGTCATTTTACACAGAAAGATGAAGTATAACATTCACTGATTAATATTATTATGACAGTTTATTCAGACTAAAGTTGTTCTTGATTTTTAACATTTGTTTGCCATAATAAAAGATAAATGTTATCCTATATGCTTCCTTAGGCATTTCTAGTTTGATTTCTATACTTTATCAGTACTGAAAACTGATTTAAATAAAACAATAATTTGCAAAAATACAAAAGTTCTTAAAGCATTTTAAATGCAACATATAACAGGACTTTGATAAACACTACTACTTTACCTCACCGGTTGAAACTTCAAGTTTGATAAAAACCATAGAAATGATCCATGAAACTGCAAATGCAACTATTAACCCGTAGCATACTAAATCCAGAGTTCCCCTGTGGCCTGTACGAGCGTTATGAAGAGCTGAGGACTGCACCATAATTACACTCAATGTTGACAAAATCTGCAAATATATCATTATAAAAATATTTAAAAATAATAACAGTAAAAAAATATATAAATAAATAAATAAAGTTTATGTTTTTATAATGGGTCTATTCTTAGATTGTAAATATTAGATCATTAAATAGTTTATCTGTATAAAAACATTTTTTTTTTTTTCTTTTTTAAATAAAATTTGTAACATAAATTAAATAAACATATCTATACTAGTGACACTTAAAAAGAAAACTGAAATTTCAGATTTCAAATAAGTGATTACAGAATTTATAAGTTTAACCCTCATTTTAAAAACCAATACATTTTATATGACCAAACACTTCAATCTGTTTTCTAATATGGAAATTTAACAATAAAGTTCTTTTCTGAAAAATGTCTCCAAATATGTAAATATCATTGTTTTTTTTTGTTTTTTTTTTTTTAATATGGCAACACTGTTGAACGTGTTAAATAATAATCATTAGTTTAAATAAAAAGATGGAAATATAATTAACTTTATCAGAAATAAATAAAAATAAAACAAAGAATGTCAGGTATTTGTATTTAATTAATAGTGTGTTTGAAGACAAACCTCAAGAACAAAATTGTTATTAACAAGTGGGTGTATCCTCACCCAATGACAGTTCCTGAAAATAAGTAAATAAATTAAACAATTTTTATACATTACCTATTATTAAAAAAGAAAAATTATTTATTATTTATTTTACTGTGCCTGTATTAATTAAAATTCTCAAAAATGTGTAACAAAATACTCTATTATTGGATATAAACTGAATATTTATACAAAGTAAGGCACATTTTAAAATTAACAATTGAAAATTATGTTAAATTAAACATAATGTATAACATTTTCTGCTGACTGATTGGTAAATGCTAATGTTATTTTCTGGTTTTACTTTGAATTAAGATCTCTTTGTTTATTTATAAATAACACCAAATATGTGGATAAATATATTTAGTGAATAAAAAATGGCTAAAATCTAAATGTATGTGTATATATGTGTGAGTGTGTGTATGTGTGATCAAAAAAATATATATATATATTTTATTATATTTAACTTACTTGTATGGTCTTGTGGCAATTAAAGCCAAGACATAGATGAGTGATATAACAAGCAGACTATAAGCCTGTACAAATGGACTGAAGAGAATATCAAGTTAATTTTATAAATATAAGAATACACAAGATGCAAACAAATTGATGGGGTTTTTTAGGGGTTTTTTTTTTGCTTCATTTATATCAACAACAAAACAAAAAAAGCACCAAAAACTCCCCCACTAAAACCCCCCAAAAAAAACAACAACAACAAATAACAACACAAAAAAAAAACAGCATCAGTTTAAAATCAGACACAAATATTATTAATGGTCTGTAAAGCTTAATCTGTTCCTTTATGGTAAAACAAACTAAAGAAAACAAAATAATAAAATAATATTTATGTTTACTGGACAAAATGTTTTAATTTTTTGACTGATCAATAAATATGAAAAATAAAATCTAAGAAACAAAATGCTTACTCAGTTAGAAGTGTATCAGTAACAATAATACTGATAATCTTACGAAGAAGAATTAAAACGTCCCAAAAACAGAAATTGTTGTTATAGGAATCATAGATATATCTGAATGGAAAGAGAATAAATAAGTATCACTTGGGTGAAAAAATTACATTTAGTATTATTGTTTCTTTATTTGAAAAACTCCCAAAACACATGAAAATACTTAAACCATTTCTGCATTAAAAATTTGGGAAAGATAAAGATTTTAATAACATGACAGCAAATGTTTCAGTATTTGTAACTGATAGACAGCACCTACCCATACTTCAATGAATCTTTTTCCAGAAGATCCCATTTATGCTCTCTTAATGTGAAAAACAATAATCCCAGTGGAAATGGTACAAGAAACATCAAAGTAAATATTGCCAAAATAAACTGCAATGTCTAAAAACAGAAATTAAAATTAAACATTATATTATACTTTTAACACTTTTTTTACAACTAAATCATTTCATAACAAATTATATAGGGAATAAAGTAAATTCAATGATAATTTTGTAAGACTAGACCCAGATTTATTATTATTATTATTTAATTGTTACTTTGTTCTTAAAAACCATCATCACTGAGCAACCCTAATGTCCCATTGTTGGGCAAAAGACACAGCATGTTGTTTTAACATTTTCCTGTATCCCTCTTTTCTAGTCTTCTCAATAATAGTTTCATGGTAAATATATTGAGATCTTTCTTATTTTTCTTCTTATAATATCACAGACTTTCTGTTCTCTTCTCTCCTACCAATTCTCTAGAGTTTGTTTCTTCCCCTGTCTGCACACTGAAATCTACTATTACTGAGTAGTGAGAGAGTTTCTCCCATAATAGATTCATGTCACATCTATTTCTTCTTCTGAGTTTGGGTTTGGTTGAATTATCATCAGTTTGTAGTGTGCTTTCTTACTGGTAGGGTCAGTTCACTTCTTAGTAGTATTCTGACACTGCATGTTACTGTCATTAGTATGTTAAAAAAGTTCCCTTTATGTTTTTTGGCAGCTCATTTTGATCCAGATATTCTGAGCACTCCATGTCATAAAAATGTTCAAAGCTGCTAGGAACTTTGGGGCCTTGGCTTTGTAATTCTTGCCTAGCTTTCCAAACTAGACTGTGAAGCTAGGAAGGGATTAATATAAAACTATTTTATTAGCCAAACAACACATCAGTCAGAACAGGTTCAGTCAAAAAGAACCCCTCAGTTTTGATAAATTTTTAGATGTTGGTATTAAAAATTGAATAAACAAACACAAATAAGCTCACCTGAAACATAAAATCTTCACAATCCACAGATAGGTCGTACAAAAAGCAAGTATTTAACACTGTATCTTGTGATGCCAAAGCCTGGAAAATAATTAGGATTCTAATTCATCTCTTTTAATATTAAACATTATTTAATTTGTGCTTAGATCAGTAACAAAATAAAGTTGGTAAGATGACTGTAATGCTGTCATAAAATAATATTACAAAATATTTATGGCTTTAATAACACTGCAGTAAAAGTGTATTTCCTAAAGCCATTCTTTTACATCACAAAGCACTGTAGGAGATTATTACATTTATTACAACCATTTATGTGCACACACACACATACATACACACACATATACACATATCTACTGAAAATTTACTTACAAAGTAATATACACTGTAGGTAATATATTAAATGTCTAATAAACTTATTGATCAGGAAATCAAAATTTCAACTGAAAACCTTTCCAAAGTATTCTGTGCATGAGAAGCTGTGTGCAGCTGCTATACACAGAGGCATGTAGTAAGAGATGAGAATGAAGTAGACCACATGTCCAATTCTTGATCCTTTCTGACTGGCCTCAAGTTTCACTGAATCAAGACCCAGTTCCTGAGTTATTGTTTTCTGAAGAAACAAATATGAGGTAAGTGGAAAATTTTGTCAATAATTAATTATTAAAATAATTTAATTTATAAAAAAAAAAAAAAAAAAAGTATATTAATACATTTTGCTTGTAACATTAATATGAACTAACATTAAATGTAAATAAAAAGTACATTATAGTGTATGCTCCTTAATAAGTGTTAATTTAAATGCTAACATTTTTTTATTTTTATTTTACAGAGATATTTATAAAAAAAAAATAATTATAAAAAGATTTATATAGATTTTCAAAAGAAATAAAAAAAAATAATAATAAAAATTAAAATGAGAAAACATGTAATATAAATATATTTTTATCATTTCTAAGTTGGAATAAATTTAAAATTTTGTTATTTTAGAAAATCTTTTTGGCCTACCTTTTGAAAATTCAAACATATCCCTAAAATTAATGCTGTTGTTGGAATAAGAATTGTTGTAAACCATTCAAGATAATGATGATATATACTCCCACTAAGAGTGCAATCTGTCAAATAACAAAATCTGTTTTATTTTGTAAATTGAAAAAAAAAATAAAAAAAAGTCCTAATCTATTTGATAATAGGCTGTCTAAGAATCAACATAATGTATACATACATACTGCATCATAACAAAGACATACAGATGAAAATGTATTAATGGTGTAATTTTACCCTAATAAAATACTTTCAAATTAAGTAATAACTATTCATTTTAGAACATATTAACTATGTATTTAATTTTTATTATTATTCTTTTTTTTTTAATGTGCTCCTCTGATCTGTTCAGCATTGTTTATGCAGATTACAATGACCTGCACATCTATGAATTTGGACTCTCCAACATATGAACCATGTTTCACCATACATACTGTACTGCTATGTTTTTTTTATTACTTGTGAATATTGTTCTATAGCTATATTAATTTCATCCATTTACAACAATCAGTGGATTAATTTTAACACATAATTTGTGCCCAACATGAGATTACCTAAACTGAACATATCGGTGTTGAAGGTACCCAGCTTTGAAATTTCACCCACAAAAACAAGGGCTTCTGACCAATGAACTTTAATATGGAAAGACAGGAGGATAAACTGAATAAAATCCATCATAATCTTGAACTGAAACACAGATTTGAAAGCATACTGTATTTAAAATAATGTGCATTTGTATTAAAATGGAGGTTAATAGATAACAAGTTAGACTATTAAAATAATAATTAAAAAAAAAAGTAATTAAAAGAATTAAAATTTTTATTATTGGTAAAACCAAAATAAAACAAACACCAATACAATTTTTTTTTAACATTAAAAAGAAATACATTTTTTTTTTTTATATTATCCAATTTATATATTAATTTGAAAACAATACACTTAAAAACTGTCTTTTTTTTCCATAGATAATACTTCATCTGACTGAAATAACCGTTTTCAGCCCAGTAATTTAATATAGTAATAATGCAGTATTTTTATTTATCATGCTAATCTGTTTTCATGAAAACTGAAGTCCAAAACTATTGTTTTTTGTTTCATCAAAGTGAAGTTCATGTTATGATGACTTGGATTCAGCTCACAGAAATGTTGTCTTCACATATGGAGCTCTTCCTCCATTTGTTTTTAATGTCTTCTCCAACATCATGATCATACAAGAAAAGTACAGTTGCAAACTAAAAACTGTTAATATGCACGGAGGTGTCATTAAACATTTATTTATTCATTCAATTTACCTTTGTATATATAGATCTGATGAAACTGTTATAAAACAAAGTTGAACCTATCATTACTCCAAAGATTAAAAATCCAGTTAATGACCAGGGAAATATAGGACATTTTGAGCAGAAGTTTCCAACAAGATGATGATCTGAAATAAGAGCAGCAGGATTTAAACATTTTACAATTCTGATTTTTTATATCTAAGTTATTCGATACAGATATCATTAATGCAGTAATGACAGACATTTAAGATCACTCATTACAAATAAGTGTTCAGTTTAAGAAACACATCAGCAATAACTGACTTCCAAAAAGTTATGCAAAGTTGTTATTGTTTAAATTAGCATTATATTTTAACATAACATATAGTTTTCGTCTTTTTTCCCCCTTTTTTCAGAAATAGTAACATCCATATAATTATTTAAAAAACAAAACAAAAAGAAAGAAAGAAAGAAAGAAAAAATCCTACATCTTAAGAAAATACAATGTTAAATTTAAAGAAAAAAACATAATTTTTTAAATGTTTGTGGAATAATACATAATAGAGAAAATCTACAAAAGAAATAGGTGTGTAAAATAAAAAATATCATTTTTGAAAAATATATATCACATCTGAACTCCCCTTCTTCCCAAAATAGAATAATAATAATTAAAAATAAAAATAAATTAAACTAAAAAATAAAAATAATAAATTGAAACAGTTCTGATAACATGCAGACAGCCTATATATATATATATATATTTTGCTTATACCAAATGATTGTCATTTTCATTTAAAAAAAGAAAGACAGAAAAAAATATTCTAACATACCAAGTTTGTGATGTTGTACAGAGTGTGATATTTTCTTACTTTAATAATGTAGTAAGCAGAAATGCAAAAAAAAAATAGAAATTTAATTAACACATTGACAGAATGGTTATCCAGATAAATTTTGTTTTTAATTTCTCTATATTAAACAACATGAAGAAATTAAATAGTTATTATTTTATTATTTGAGAAAATGGTTATCAAAACAAATAGAATAATATTTATGAAACAGTACATGAAAATGTAGACTGTTTTTAATTCCAGGACGGTGTATTTAATTTCTAAGGCTTCATATACCTTTTTCTTCTCCAGCTGTTCCACCACAGCGTTCACAATTTCTGCCTGTTGTACCAGTTAAACAAGAAGTCATATTATAGCAGTGTTGAGGGAAAAAACATGGAGCACAAACAGTCTGGCTAACATTTGCAATATTTTTGTTCATGAGAATTGCTGTGAAAATAAAATCAAGTAATGAAGTAACTCTTTCATTTAGACTTAAGAAAGGAAACAAAGAATGAAATTTTGAAAATTTAAATATATGAGGAACAAACAGAATTATTAATAAGAGAAAGTTCAGTAAATTAAACTAACGCCTTTTTGAGGTGTTTGGGTGTGTGGGTGTGATCAATATTATATATATGTATTTTTTTTTAACAGTAAAAGAACAAAAAAAATAATACATACTTGTGTCAGCATCTTGATAACCTTCACAGAGATCACAATGCCTGCCTGAGTTATCTGGTATACAGTATGTTTTGTTTATACATGATTCAGCATAAAAGCAGTGACTAAAATTTTCATGAGAAAATTTGCTGAATACTGAACTACTGTTGCTGAGAACTAACCAAATAAATAAAAAAATGAAATAAATATATTAATAATAAATAAAAATAATAACAAATAAATAAATAACAACAACAAATACGTATAAAAAATAATACAAACAAATGATTGGTTGCCAGTTGGTAATTCTTTAAGTAATGAATAAACATTTATTTAATGACATCTCAACGTATTTTATTTTCAAATGATACAAAGAGTAAACATATGTTTTTAATATAACAATACATCTTACATAGTATTATATATATTCTTTGTATTTAATGCCACAGATTAATTTCAATACATTTTTAATGATAGTTTGATGAAGTTACAGAACTGTGAAGAAACATTCTGCAAAGAAAAGAATAAAAGCTGCTTTTACAGAAAATAATATTTTCTGAATACTAATGTCATAACCAACATAAAACATAATTACCTAATGTGCTTACATTGGCTAAAATAATGCAATGCACTGCATTAGCAAGCTGATATTCACTCATTTTAACCAAAATTCTAGAGAGAAAAAGAAAAGTAGAATAAAAATGAGAATGGAACAAAAAGTAATAATAATAATAATAATATTAAAGACCAAAAGAAATATATCTTTTTTTGTAATAATAAAATGTCAGTGAATTTTATTTATTTATTTATAAAATCAACTAAAACTAAATTCATCTAAAATTGTCTGGCATTTTAAAATGCTCCTTTTCAAAAACACTGTGAATGAGAAACACTAATGCTCTTAATGTAATTGCATATAACAAAAATAATGCAAAAGGATGGATGTTTTATATAAATAAAACAAAATGCTTTATCATTTATTTATATTTAAAATAAAATTTTACAAAACAAAAATCTGATGAAATTAAAAATAAAATTATGAATTAATACATTTTTTTTTAAGTGGTATAAAATGATCCTTGATGATCCATCCTTAAAAGATTACTCCAATGTATAAATTTATAAAACAAAAATACTGTTCCACTCAAACTTTTGTTTAAGTTCTAAATAATAATAATAATAATAATAATAATAATAATAATAATAATAATAATAATAAATAAAATAAATAAATAAATAAACAAATATTGACAATAACAACATTCATCTCCTCTGTAATTACGTCCCAAATTTTAGGACGTTAGATACGAAATAAAACGTGTAAAAATTTTAATTTCGAGTACATTTATGTTAAATTATCATTTATGATTCATGCTTTAAAAATTATTACAAAGCTGAAATCACAAAACGCTGGGTTAGAAATGTAAGATGAAAAGTTAAAATATGTATACATCAAGAAACTATTTAAACACTTCTTATTAATATCAATCTGTTGTCATTTTGCAACTTCCGGTTTATTCCGACATCTGTTCTCAAACTTGCAAGAAATTATACAACTTCAAAACAGCCCGCTCTGTGAACTACATTCATTGCTATTTCGTTTGTGATTGGCTGAATCGATTGCCTAGCATTACACATCACTTGATTAGTTGAAAGCTAATACACATGAATGGAGTCAACAAAAGCTATTGTAGGCCTACATTACCAAAAGAATCTTGAGAGATATGGCAAATAGAGGCCCGGTTTACGGATTAAGCCGTGAGTGCCATTTGAAGGTATGTATATTTACTGAAAAATAATACAAAAAAACAACAACACTAAGGATGCATTAAAATACCAATGACATCCGTGTCTTTTTTCTTTCCTTTTTCTTCTTACTTTTTTTTTTTTTCTTTTTTCCCCGTTTGAGCTGCGATCGCTATTGTTGAAAGTCGTTTTCCGATACGTTTGTTGAAACTCACCATGTAATGAAATACACAAAGTACACAGTGTGTAGCATTTAATTTAATTTATATATAACTAATGCATGCATATTTATCATGGATGCACAGTTCTGGATGCATGATGTCGAAAGTCAACTGAAATCTGAGATAATATTTTTGCAGTAACTAAATTCGTACAGTATTTGAAATCGATTATTTAAAAAGTTTTAAAAATTATTATTATTATTATTATTATTATTATTATTATTATTATTATTATGATTATTATTATTATTATTATTATTATTATTATTATTATTCATTAATAATACTGTGTATTGGAATTTTTTTTAAATGATAATAAAAAATAATAATAAATAAATAAATAACGAAGTTTTAATGTCCAATTTCAGAAGCAGTCAGTTACATTTTCTTGATTCACATATTACAAGTGTACATTCAAAGAATATTTTGTACTCAAACCTATCAGTATTTAACATCTACACTAAAGCCAGTTGTTTCACCTCAGTTTGTCTATTGTTCACAGTGGTCAAGCTTCCACAATTTTATCTTCTGCTTGACAGACATTGTATACACACAGGTAATTTTATATTTCTTGATAACACAATTCAGATACAGTTACCAGGTAAAATAATTTACTGTTCTGAGTTAAGAGTGAATATTTGAAGCAAGGATATAATACAGTGACATAAAACTGACAAAATCTTGGTGATCTAACAGAGAAAAATAATTTTCAGTTAACAAATTAAATGAATAATCACATATATTGTGTCATTAGTTGATCTCTGTATTTTTTATGTTCAGGAATTTAAAAAAAAGAATATTTTTAAATATGTTTTAGTGCTTTTTTTAACTGTTTTTTAAGTAAGTTTATATACATAAATACACAAATATACAAACACACACATAAAACTGATTTTCTATCTCTACATGTTTATGCTTATTAAAACATATTAAAGTAAAAGTTTTATTGAAAGTATATTCTTTCTCCTACCATCCTAAAAAATCTATATATTACATTAATGTTGTTTCAAGTGTTATAATAATAACCAAAAAAACCACCAACATATTACACTTGAAAGAAATAGAGTCAGAGGTGATGGTGAAAAAGAATGAACAAAAACCAAAATGAAAATCAATGAATGATGTGATATATCTGTGAGATTGATTAATAGGATTATTTTAACGTCCACTGAAGATAGAGTGAAGAGAAAATAATAACAGGCTTTAGTCTTGTTTGGCATGTCCATCGTATGAAATGTTGCTATTTTCAGTAACCTTTTGTTCAGATAAATAAACTTATTTGTTGTTGATAAAAATCTGATATCAGCTTGAGTTTGAATAACATTTTATAACTAATAATTTTAAAGCAGTTCAGTTAATATATTGTATAAACAAAATTATTAAGTATCTGAACACGTCATGTATTCAATTATTTCCTAGTTTATCCACCTGTCTGCAAATTCTAAATTATGTATGATTATGTTTTTGTTACATGCTATATTATTAATTAGTTCATGGTCATCTTAAAGACTTTTTTTTAAAATTTCTAATAAAATGCAGTTATTATAAATAACAGCAGTAGTCAACCTGAACTGTTTATTTTTTTGTTTGTTTTATTTTGTTTTATATTTTTTTACTTTTGTTTTGTTATTTTATTTTATTTTATTTTATTAAAATTAGTACAAGTATTTTTATTTTTAAAAATTATCTATTTTGAGAAATAATAATTTAAAAAATAGCCTCATTTAAATTTAAAATGTGACTTTGTTAGTTTAGATAAAAAAAAGAGATTATCCTACTTTTGAATATATTTGTCACTCATGACTTCATCTGAGAAAAGAGGTTACTTGATAAAAATAACAAACTGCTCCACATATTGTAATTCACACAACACATGAATATAGTGTTGCTGTTGTGTGATAGTGTTTGTCAGTGTGTCAGGTATGTTTCAGTATGTCACGTACACATTTTTAGACAGAAAACACACAGTGAGAACAACAGGCCACAAAACATATTTTTACTTGACACAACATCTAGATAATGTTACTCTAACAATATTTACTGGGTCTCTGTAACAAAATGTTTTTTTTTTGCTTTGTTGTTTTTTTCTTTGAATATTTAGTGATGGCTAAAAAAACTTTTAATTTTAAATTAGTAAATAAGACAGACTGGGGAAAATATTTTTTAAATTATAGATTCCAGGTACTGGACATGTTGAAAGTGTTAGATATAAAATGTTTAAATGTAACAGTTATGTGTAATTAATTATTAACTTACTTAACATCAGTTTCATTCAAGTACTGAAGTTATCTTAACATAAAAACTCTTTATTTTTCTTTCATAATATAAAAAAATAACTTTATATAGTTACTTCTGGTGTGCAAATATATTTATATTCATACCTTTTCCTGAAAATTCAGCCTTATTTTATACATAAAGATCTTTTTATTTTCTCAGAATTTCCTGTTTTATAAAAAAAAAAAAAGATTTCTTAATATACATTCTGTTTTCTCTCAATCAAAAGTATTAGAGAGAAAATTAAACAGTGTTTACAGAAAAATAGCCCATCATGTGTTATTTATAGTATTTTTTTATTGCAGACAATTAAATACTTAATAAATAATTTATTTTGCTTGTTTATTTGTTTCATCCAGCTAACCATAATACAAAAAGATTGTTGTTAGGCACATTGCCAGACTGTTCAGTACCAGTAGCAGAGGAATGTTTTTCTGGTTTAAAATTTGTTCATTTAATTTTTATTAGGTAGTAAAGACTACAACCATTTAGGATTATTTATATCAATATCACAGTCATAAGAGATAAATGTTAAGACTCTTACACATACAGACGTACATACAAACAGATGCACATATGCATACACACACCAAAAAACCCATAAAAATTATAACTTCTCAATTATGTCAGGATATTTTCAGTAGAAAATTAATCATTTACAAATAAAACTTGGCATTACATCTGTCAGTCTACAATTGTAGCAATATCAACGACAAAACATCATCTTCATCAATAATAACAATTATAAAAACTTTTCCAGAAATATCTGTAAGGTGCTTTTCACAGAATGGGCCATTTCCAGTCATAAAAAGAGATTATGTCGGTTCTTGCATTTATCTGTTATAAAAATATCACAACAGACAAAATAGAGAATTGAACTGATTGCTTTTATTGATCTGCCAGAAGCTGATATAAACACTTAGGATCATCAATAACAATTGAGATATTTGTGTCAGAAGTGATGCAAGTATTTATGATTTTCAGTGATATCTAATCAGTTTTTGTATCTGAAATGCAGATCTTTAGAAACAGAGAAAAACTTACAAACTGTGAATATTTGTTTTAGATGTGTTGTTTTTTGGGGTGTTCTTTTTTGTTAATTATTTTTCTTCTTCTTCTTCTTCTTCTTATTATTGCTATTGTTATTTTTGTGTTTTTTGTTTATTATTATTAATGTTATTGTCATTTTGTTGTTTTTTGGTTATTATTGTTGTCATCATCATCATCATCATTTCAAACATGCTTTCATCTGCTGAATTTCCAAACCCTCTTGAGCAGCCAGTCTGTTGTTTATTTTTATGTATTTTAGAGTGATGTTACACACACACACACACACACACACACACACACACACACATATATGTGTGTGTGTGTGTGTGTGTGGATTTGTCCATCAAGAATATTTTTTGTTTTGTTTTTGTTGTGTTATTAGGACTCTTTTGTTTTATATCAACATGTTCAAATTCTGATTTTGAAGCCAAAAAAAAAAGTTCATGTTAACACACCTATCTGCAAATTTTAAAAAACCCACTCATATTTATATATATAAACTTTTGATTGAAAAACAAAAGGAATGTAAATTAAGAAAACATTAATAATAATAATATATATACATACACACATACATTTTATTTGTTTAATTATAAATAATTATAATTTACAAAATGTATTTTCAGACAAAAGAGAAGTTTAATCTTGATCAAGCTAAAGAAGCTGTTTTCTGGATAGAACAGGTCACGGGTCTGAGTCTGAAGCCCAGCCGAGGGAGATTCCTGGATGAATACGATGTTGCTGAAGTGTTAAAAGATGGTGTAGCGCTGTGTGAGTAAGTGGTTACAGCTGGAGAAGCTGTTGTATAAGATTGAATTAGAGAGGAGAAGCTTGTTAAAAAAAAAAATCCCTTGCTACATAATAATTCAAAAGGGTAGCCAGTTAATTGGTAAAAGTTGGTTTTTCTCTCGTCTAATTTTATTATGTAGTAAAATATATAATTTACATCTTATAGTTGTTAATATTAAATATGTTAAATTGTTGTTAAATCTTCATTTAGCAACATCCCTAATTTATCCTGGTCAGTAATATCATCCTCAAAAATATGTCGTTAAGTAGTTATTAGTGATAAACATAATGGTGGATTTAATTTAAAAAACAAATTAATTTTATTGATGTTTAGATTAATCTCATCAAGAGGTTGTTAATTACTGAAGTTGATTAAATATTTATTTCATCTGGCATGATGTGTGCATCTCTGATGTAATCTTATTGATCTTTTTTGTTTCCCATTTCAGTGATGTAGATTAATATGAGAGAGAGAGAGAGAGAGAGAGAGAGAGAGAGAGAGAGAGAGAGAGAGAGAGAGAGAGAGAGAGAGAGAGAGAGAGAGAGAGAGCTATCTGAATGTATTTAAAGATCAGATTCGATCAATGAAACATAATAACAACATTTTTAATACAAGATTGTTTTGGTTTCTTTTAAATAATGGTTTTGAATGTTTAGTGATAGTTGGAGTATCATGCATTTGGCACCTGGATGCAAATACATATTTACATAAACTATAATCAATAAATATTTGACTAAGAAACATTTCACAAATTTGATGTAACATAACTTGAAATAATCAGTAAATATTTGATTATGAAACATTTCTCATATTTGATGTAACTTAACGGGAAATAATCAGTAAATATTTGACTAAGAAACATTTCTCATATTTGATGTACTGTAGGTGGAAATAATCAGTAAATATTTGACTAAGAAACATTTCTCATATTTAATGTAATGAAACTGGAAATAATCAGTAAATATTTGACTAAGAAGCATTTCACATGTTTGATGTAATGTAACTAGAAATATAAAGTAAATATTTGATTAAGAAACATTTCACATATTTGATGTAACGTAACTAGAAATAATCAGTAAGTATTTGATTAAGAAATATTTCACCATATTTGATGTAATGTAACTGGAAATAATAAAGAACAAAATCATGTGCATAAAAACTGCATCTAACACATATCTTGATAATCATATGATATTCACATTTATTATACAAACATGTAAATTTATTTTATTTGAAAAAAAAAAAGAACAAAGAAGAAACAAGATGTTGATGTTCATATGGATTTTTGAGATATTCAGGCTTTATTCTCAGTTATTATTAATTTTGTTTGATCAGTTCATAAAGACAGTTTATCTGTCAGATTCAATTACATCCATGAACATTACTGCTTTCTTTTAGCACTGAAGAATCAGCATCAGACAAATACTTTTTAGTGTACTAATTCATAATTATTAAAAATTCTTGTTTATTTTAAATTAAAAAAAATTAAAGTATGTAAAAAAAAAATAATAAAAAATTTTCTCCTTAAATAAATTATAATGCATTGTTGTTTTCTTTTAAAACAGGTTAATGAACAAAATAAATCCTGGAGCCATAAAAAGAATTCACAAGCAGAAGACAACATTCAAACAGGTTTTTATTAAAAACAGTTTTGTTGATTTAGTATTAGTAACACTTGTTCATTTGCAGTAAGATTTCATTGTTGGTTATACCTTATCAGAAAACTAGCACCACAACCACTGATAACTCAATGTGTAGGTATTATAACGTATTAGATACTGAATAGATTAGGATTAAATAAAATGCTTAATGGTTTATTAACGTTTGTTACATTTTCTTTTGTAAATTTGCTTTTTTGTTTCATATTTGAAATTGCTATGACTAAAGAGCTAATTCTTAATGAATATAATTTTAGATATTTTTTCTAAGATAAAGAACATTGATAAGTCAGCATATAGGTATTATAAAATGTTAGATATTGAATAAATTAGGATTAAATAAAATGCTTAATATTTTAAGCATTTTTTTTTTGTAAATTTGCTTTTTTATTTAATATTTGAAATGGTTATGACTAAAAAGCTAATTCTTAATAAATATAATTTTAAATATTGTTATTTCTAAGATTGAAAACATTGGCAAGTCTGTGTGTAGATATTATGACGTGTTGGGTACTGAAAAGATTAGGGTTAAACAAAATGCTTAAATGTTTTTAAACATTTGTTTTATTTCCTTTTGTAATTTTGCATTTTTATTAAATATTTGAAATGGTTATGACTAGTGGTCTAATTCTTTGTAAATATAATTTTAAATATTGTTTTTTCTAAGATGGAGAACATTGAATTGTTTATCAAAGCCTGTTTGAATTACAACATGAACAGGGTGGACATATTTCAGACTCTGGACCTGTATGAGGCAAAGTCTATGTATACAGTACGTTCATCTTCTTAAATAGCTTCACTTAGAATAATTTCTATAATTGTCATAAATTGTCTGTTAGTTATGTCAGTTTTCATTTTCATATAATTATAGTTATTTAAATATTAGTATCATTTTTAATTTGGAGAAACAGTAAATGTTTATTATTCCTGAAACAGTGAGTTTTGATTTTTATCACGTCCTAGAAATATACAGTGTGACTATACTGAATTTTTCTTGTTATTTAAAGATTATTATTATTATCCATGTTTTAAGCAGTTAAATACATGAAAATAAATGGTTTCTTTCAGGTGGTAAATGCTATTCATGCTTTAGGATCACTGGTAAGAGCTTGATCAACATAATCATTATAACTGAACAGATACAAAAGATAATTTTTTAAACAATAACATTTTTGCTGTTCTTTTTATTGTGTTTGTGGTAAAGAATACAAAGGTTATAAAACCTATTCAAATGTATGAAAATAGTAATGACTTACATTAAATTTTAAAATATTTCATATATTCATTTCATTTAAGACACAAATAAGACAATTATATGAATGTGTGTCTGTTTCAACAGGCTCAGAAGAATGGCTTCAATGGTCCAACAATAGGTGTTAAACTTGCAGAAAAGAATGAGAGAACATTTACTGAAGAACAGATAGCCGAAAGGAACAGAATAATTGGTCTGCAGTACGGAACAAACAAAGTAGCATCTCAGGCTGGCATGACTCCTTACGGTTTGTCCAGACAAATTCTGCTGAATCAGACAAGTGTAGAAGAGAGAAAACAGATGGAGACGCAGATGGAGGAAGAAAACTCAGGAAAAAATCAGCTTGACAACCACATTGGCAACAATGCTAATCTGTTGAACAATACCTAGCTTACTCCTTTAAAATTAACATTTTATGCCATCAGAAAATTACATTTGTAAGCCTGTTGTCTGAAGAAAGTTGGGTTGTAGAATAAGTAAATTAAAAGCATTTTGTCGTGTTTGATCCATGTATTCTCAGATCATTGGTTATGTTGTTTTGACTGGAAAAAATGTTTGTTAGTAAAAAATTAAATTACCATGTTATAACTTTGTGAAATTTTTGATATTTTATTTAGGTTTCTATATAGAAAATTCTTAATGAAAATCATTTCAAAATGTATCCATGTTACACATTATTCTTCTGGTTAGCCTCATTCTCCTTAAAAAAAAGAATAAACTTGATTATGGGAATATGTATACTTGTTTTCATTATGAAGTCTATTATACAACAAAACCCCCCAAAAGTTCATTAATTTACTTTTTATTTTTCTTGGAAATTAGTTAAGTTGTACTGAAAATAGTTTTTCAGATATATTTTATGAAACTTATTAGTTACTAAAATGTGGATGACTGTTTTATTTGTATTTGTACCAGGTAGTATCTAATAAAACGTATATATTTTATATCTGCATTACTTTTAAACAGTATTTTATTTTTATTGCTTTTAACCAATTTATCTTGCTAAAGTTATTGATGCATTTAAAAAAAAAAAAAATTATAAAAAGAAAAACACAAGATTGAGAATCTGACTAGATCACCTAAGAATTTTAATTTTAAAGTATTTCTCTTAATTACTCCAGCTATTTTAATTGCTGAGAGTTTTCATCTTTAAAACAATGTCAGCTTTTTATTATTTTTAACATTTTTTATTTTCTTAGGATATTTTTGGTTCTTAGTTCAGTGATGTTTACATGAAACAGAATTCAAATTATTGTGTTGAATTAATTTTCATACACAATTTAAATAAATATGTATTTCACTTCTGTAATAAGTGTTTGTTCTTTAATTACAAAAAGAAACACCCAACATAATTTTTAAAGATTGGTGAAAATATAGCTTTACATTAATAATAATCTGTGGAAATGTTTTATTTGGTTACAAATTCAGTTTTATTGTAGTTGTGTTCTCAAGTGCTGTCATGTCTTTTTTAAACTTGTTACTGTATATAATCTTAACAACTGAATGTGTACCTCCATGTTTTTAGAAAAAAAAATCAAATCAAATAATAATTGAACATAACAACATTTCAGTTTCATCATTGTGTTTTATTACAAAATATGCTAATGCAAAAAGAGCATTGGCCAGATTTACAAAATGTAATAATAATAAGCATCAACTGTCTAAAGTGCTGGTTGATCTAATTTTTAAAACCCTGATAGGCACATCTCTGGGAGAATTTATTTGTAATATCAGTGAAATCTATGAGAATTGGAGGTAAATACCACTGATTCATTAGATACAAATAACCAGGAAAACACTGATTATAGTACAATACAGACTGAAGCAAACTGAGTGTTTCCATCTATCTAAACCTTAAAACATTTTACTGAGGTGCTCAGACAAACACATATGTATAAAACTGGGGAGCATTTTATATTTTGCCAGTCTGATCCACGTTGCCCACATTAGGCTAACCATCCAAATTTTTTATGTCAACCATATTCATCCCTCCTTATGAATTTTGGGTTTAAAACCATCTCCATTCTGCCATATTAGCTATTTATTTTACATAACATTTGTAGTAATGAATAATGTTTGATGAATATAGCATTATTGTGCAGTTGTTCAAATATTTCACACTGCATGAAAATTACTGGTATTATATTTAACATTAAAAAATAAAAAAGAACTTTCAACTCTGATCTATTTTGTAACAGGTTGAGATATAACAAGTTTCATTTGACAGAAACTGCAGATGTTGACAAAATTAATATCATCACAGAACGGTTGGTTCTGTTTTCTTAGTTAAGTGTATCTCATTTGTTTTTACAGTATTATTAATTTTCTTTCTGAACTGCAGAACAATGAAAACACTGATTGGAAGACCTATACTGAGAAATGTGGGAATCGTCCAAAGTGTTTAACTTACTTTTAAGACTGATAACAGATGTTTGCACTATAAAAGGTGTAACCAATAATTTTTTTTTTTTTTTTTTCAAAAACAATTTCAGGCTAATGATTGAGAAATGGTCCCAAATTGGCAGAAAAGTGCAGTTCCCCACTTCTTAAATACATGTGAGTGTCTGAATGTGTGTTTAATTTGAAATTTGATTCCCAGCATTCACTTTATTTTTTTTGAATTTTCTTATTTTGATTAAATTGACCATACTGGTTTACAAATTTATTGCAGTGATACAGATCTGCTGACTAAAAGAAGCACATATGCCAGAGATTTAATGTAATCCTACTGTAATGTGGTGGAACCAGGCATATCTAGCAATACATTTCTAAACTCTGCCTTTGTATGTACATATGTACAGATTATAAATTTCTATGGTAACTACTTACATTATAGTAGATATTAATATTTCCTGTATTAAACACAAAATCATTTCATTCACTGAATAATGGTGTTATTTCACTGAATAATCAGTAATGTAAAGGATTCATTTGCCACCAGTTGGTCACAGATTAAAAAAACTGAATAAAAAAAAAAAAACCCATTAAATTTAAAAGCTGTTTTCTGTAAAATTCTTATTATTATATGAAAGACATCTTAAATGTGGTACATATAAACATAAAAGGTAAAAGATAAAATTTATTTTAGATTATATTCAAGAATTAAATTCAATTCAGTTATAAAAGAAAAATTTCTTAAGATGCACTAAATGTTTGTGTTCTTTCTTGTACTGATATATAAAATGACTTTTTCTTCACTACCTCAGTGTAAAGGTAACAACTAATCTAACTTGTAGACACATGCCAACTATACCGTTACACTGGGCCAATGTTTCCTACAAAAACTGGTATAATTAGACTACAGATTCTACATGCAATGTTTTACATTTGAAAAAATCACAAATATTAAAGACAAAATCATTTATTCTTCTTAACAAACAATGATCTTGTAATTTATAATTTTGATATGCTTTTACAATGCATAAAATATTTTTTTTAAATAAAAAATGCCCACGAAAGATGTAGAGAGTGAAGAGAGTGTTCATATCTGAAATGTAATATTAGGTTTTCATAGAACTTTGTTTTTGAAAAAGAATATTAAAAACATTTTCTGCAAGTAAAATGCAAATAAAAAACACTGAAGTTTTAAACATTTCATTTGTCAAAAAAATAACTATCCTATGCACTATCACACTGTTGTGAGAATATAAAAAAAAATCTATTAAAATCTATATTGGAAAACATCAAGAAAATCTTTCGTTACCTGACTGAAAAAATTATAAGGTGGATTCAATCCATTTTTCAATTGAAAACAATGGAAAAAAAAAAGTAAATGTAGAAGTAAATAACATCTAGAGATTTCCACTGAAACATGCCATTGTTTGAGCAGACAATAGGGACACAACACTCAAGGACAGTGGTAATAATTTATGGAAGACGTCTACCTAAGAAAGTTAAACATTTTAGCACTATAAACAGCTTGCAGAACTTATAAAAGGTAATTAACAATACAAATAATTCTCATCAGGACTTAACAGTCTGCATTCATTAACAATTAATAAAATCTAGAAAAATGTGAATAGTGTATTTCTAAAATTTAAAATAATGCTAATCAAAAACATTTAAAATACTGATGCAAGAAGTTGAAAGAAGCAATTATGGTTGCATCTTTCATTAAGACTAAACATACTTAAAGCATATTCTGTCATTAAATATGCTTTTAATTTTAGTTTAAAAAATAAAAACTAATTAACTTTATACAGATCAACCATCACTGATCCAGCCATTACTAATCTAGTTCCATCAATTATCTGGCACAAATTTTAGCTGCTGTTATTTCAAATTTCCTGAGTTACAGCATAAAACTTACTACTAATATTTAAAGATGCTTCTTGCTACATAAATTCAGTTGGCATTATTTGCAAGCATATGCAAGCCATTCCTGTTTGTATTTCTGCTTTTTGTTGTTACGATCTTCTAACATTTAACCTTAACCATTGTTTCAATGAACAAAAGAAATGTTTTTCAATGTGTGAAGTGCAAACAATGTATATTATCTGTACAAAAAATAAGCCTAATCATTAAAAAAAACACATTTAATTGGATTTAAAATAAGTGGATAAGGCTGTGAATTGTTGAATTAAAGAGTATTCAAATCTGTTATCTGGTTAATTAATCCACCATTCTGTAGAAGCCAATGTGGATTAGTGATGGTTGACCAACATATAATGTGCTGATACTTTTTCTGAAGCTTTCAGATAACATCCATTTTAACAATTTTAAGCAATTGATTTTCTTTGGTTATAAAGTTCATATCACAGTTTTGTATTTAACACTGATCTGTTTGAATAAAATAATAAAGATCTTTTAGGGCAGTTACGGGCAAGTCCTGATGAGATTAAGCACTCAAAAATTTCACATAACAGCATTAAACACTGTCGTGTTATATACAATTAACAACAGAGCTTAGTGTGCACGTATTAAAAATGCACAGTTAATGTGGTTTTAATGAAATCAAGTTTTGCACATAACATATATCCCAGAGACTCAGATTCCTTATATCAAAGACTGACAAGATTATCCATACAAAGCATGTTTGTACTTATCCATGTCAATAATGTAAATAAATGCATTTCTCTACAAGAAAGCACATCTGTAAATGTCATTGGTCCAGAACTCTGCCATTTTGACAAAACCCGCTTTAACAGAGACATTTTAATTTATTCCTGTATTTTTTTTAAAAAGGACATTCACCTTTTAATGCTGTGGTATTTAATGGCTTTTAAAATTTCCCCATTAGAACACCAACATGGTTTTACCCATTTACTGACTGTACCCTTTTCCCAAAGCAAATATCCTTTAAGTTACTTTTTTTCTTTCTTTCTTAATGTTGTATTAATCAACAAAAGAAGAAATCTATTTAATAACAAAACATTGTCTGTTCTTTTGTTTGTAATATCATGCACACTGAATTCTAATTTATGCCACTGTCAGATTCCAGTCTGTGATCTGACAAGCCAATAAATTCACAGATACCCTTTCATGAACAGTCAAGTGCTCTGCCTGCTTCTTCTGCCTTATAGAAATATCCCTGAGAAACTGACTACTGTATCAACATCGTGTCTGAACACATCTACATTTCTGGTTTTTTGAACACATCCTTGCTGGTCGACATGTTTCAGTACCTCTCCATCTTTTCACATGAACACAGAGACAGCAAATATACAACATCCGTGACGAATGAAGAAAAGACACCAGTCTATAAGCAGACTAGTCCTTTGCAGTGGCTACCTCTACAATTCCTGGATGAACTGAGCACTAATTGACACCCGCTTTAACATGGCTTCATCGGGAATCCACCATGTGCACTTGAACATTGGCTATTATATTATGAGGTGCTTCAGGAATCACTGTTGTTGCACCCAAGGTGCAGTGTTCTGACGGGATGACAGTCTGTTCGGGTATTGGCATGTATGTAGAAAGTCTTGTTTGTGGCGGTGTCGGACTGCGACTCCGCCTACACAAACTAGGGGGTGGTGGCAGCATGGGTGCCTTCGTCATCCCATGAGGTGTTGGTTTAAACCGGTCTTTGCCAATGAGAAGCGGTTCCAGGCAGGGAAGACTGGCGTGTTCACTGTCTTCGTGCGGTGTCATTGTGCTGTATCCGTGATCACTGTCTCCACCCGCAGGACGTCTGTATGACGTGTTCACTCGATACGGGGAAATGCTTGCTGGATTGTCATTGAATGTTGCCAGCACAAAGTTTGTGTGTCCTGCAATTTAAAAAATGTCAAAATTATACCTAAAGAAATTGTATTTAAAACAAATGTCTTTTGAAAATTTTTATTTCCAAAATATCAGCCAGAAATAAGACCTATATTCTATTACTTAATCATACTACCTGACTAGCCCTTTAAAAAAAAATAAAAATAAAAATTAACAAAAAGACGCACCAACTTGTTTTTATCTTATACCTAATAAAGCTTACTGCTAGAATTGATAAGAAACAATAAAACAAAAAAGTAATGATTATTCAGAAAATCTAGTATTAATGTATTTTTATTTTACCTTATTTAAAAAAAAAAAAAAAAAAAGTAAAGATATGATCTGATTAGATTGTTTGCTTATTATAAAAGACATCCTAAGAATAAAAATGAGTAGATATGTTCAGATAAAATGAAGCAACATTTAATTCAGTGACTCACCTGCACCTGGATCTTCTACAGGTTCTATTTCATCAGGTTCGTTGTAGTAGTGAGACATGCGGTTGTGGTTCTCAGGCAGAGTGCTGATGTACTGATGTGAGTTCCGATGTACATGATGTCGATAACAGTAAACACCAAGAGCAACCAACAGAAAACATCCCATAATTCCACCTGCCACAGGACCAACTGGGGTGCTTTTCATTTTCACAGGATCAAAACCATGAGCCATTGCTGAGAAATAAGAATCACAAGTAGCTTAGAATTATAATCAATGAATAAGTGTATCTGCTAAAATTTATTATTAAATGTTATTGTTATAGGATCAAAAGTATGAGACAGCAGCCATTGCTAAGAAATAGACCTGTATTAGAATTAAAATAAAGTACATTAAATGCAAGCAATTTGTGATAGTAGTAATATTTAATGGACATGATACAAAGAGGATAAATTATAAACCCAAGAAGTAGCTTTAAATATAAAATGTAAAACAAATTCCCATGTGGACTTTATTCTGTGGATTACTTACCACTGACTTCATCCCCATATGGAGTTGCAGCTCCTATGACACCACCGAAACAAACCCTCTGACTAGCACAGTAAGGTTTGGAGAGTGGTGTCTTCCCATCATTCCGTAACTGACACCATTCACAATCCAGCACTCCCATACAATCACTGAAAAACAGACATCATGATAAATTAACTCATTCTTCATCTTATGTTTTTGTATAAACATATTATAAACCTCGTTTGGCTTTACACTTGGATACTGTACCTTTATTATTAACTAAATACATTTACTAGTGACCAAAGGGAATTAACTATCTTTTATTGTGTTTGGGGTAAACAGTATTTATCAATGATACTTTGTGAGTTTTGTTTCAGGTTTCTAAATATTAAAAGGTGTTAATGGGAATACTCACAGTCTGGTTTTCCTTTCACTGCACACAGGTTTGTAGCACTGTTCCAGATTCTCTGTGTCTGAGTAATCAGCAACTATCAGTCTCTGCTGTTCTGGCTCATGTGGACAGCTTGGGTTTCTGAAAGTGAGAGACCAAATTGTTTTTATTAACAGAAAAAAGAAAAAAAGAATATATATATATATATATATATATATAGTTCATGAATTTTATACATATTTGGTTTAGTGGAAAAGAATATATACAAATATTTTAAATGTTTATTTATCTTAGATTCAGTTATGTCAAAATGGTATATAACTAAAGTTTACTTAGACATACTAAAAAAAAGTTATTTCATACTTAATAAGAGTTAATTCCTATTTAAACTTTTTATCTATTGTAACATTTTTAAGGTATACAAATATTATCAAATATTACATATTCATAAATTAAATTTTTTTTTTTTTTTTTTTTTTTTTGTTTTTTTGTTGTTTTTTCTGTCTTTCTCTCTTTTTTTTTTTTTTTTTTTATTACTGTTTTCTTGGAGGGCATAGAGTAAAATCAAAAGACTTACAGGTCTTCTTCGTCAAGCAGCTCTCCTGTACAGAAGTTCATCTCAAGTGGACACTCACACGGACACTCACACTCACTCTGCTCCATGCGGTTACAGTTGAGACAAAGTCTGTCAACCTAAGTCAAATTAAAATTCAAATGATTATTCCTGTTTAATTCCTTTATTAGTTAACAAGATTTCGCATAAAAAAATTAATAAAATGTTTTGGTATAAATTAAAAGTACCAGTATAATATAAAAAACAAAGCAAAACAACATTATAGATTCATTTCAGGCCAATATTTCTGTAAACATTAGAAACAATTAAACCTAAATTAAATGAGGTTTATAATACTTTTGTTGTGTATTGGAAAAAAAGGAACTCAGTTAATCTTTGTTTTGAAAATAAAAAAATGTAAAAATTCTTATCAATGAAATCTATTTTGGTTGAAATATGTTTGAAATGTTATTAGCTATTTTAACATTAAAACAATGTATTGACACATACCATACTGCAAGGACAGAAGGTAGTTGCTGTTTCACATGTGTGGTTGACAATTCCAAGGAAAGCGTTGGTGCCAGGTATGTGTGTTATCTGATAGCGAGCACAGTGTTCTCCATGTACCATGTTAGTGAGAACACCATGCAGACTAGTGTTAAACTGTAAATAAAAACAATAGTTACTTATTACACATGTGATCTATCTAACAATATTAAACTAAACATATACACTGTACATGTCCTGTTTTTTCTCAACTTATATATTTATAAAAATATTAATATTGTTAAAAGCACTAATTAAAAGTCTACTTACATTATAAAATCTCTGTACAGTCCTATCACCATATTTGTTGCAAAGCTTTTTCTGCACAAATCCAGTGTGGTACAGAATGTCATTAGCAACAAGTGGTTCCTGTAATTTTTTCAAACATTGTTAACAACAGAAAACAACTGTAAAAACATTTCATTTTAAAGAATTGAGGACCAAGATATAAAAAGTAAAGAAAAGAAAATAATTAAAATTTGAAAATTTTGAAATTTAAAAATAGTAGAAAATAAAAACTAACAAAAACAAACAAAAACATGTCTGATTTATTAACAAAATATTTATACCTTGTGTGTGATATGCTGCTGTTCTGCAGGACCTTTCCCATTTGGATCAATGAGAGCTGGGTGAGCAACCAGGTAGCCCTTGTCATCCATCAGAAAACACCTGATACACCAATATTATTTATTTTAGTTTACCACAGATGCAAGAATTACATACTATTCATTTAAATTTCAGTAAATTTTGTAAATGTTAATTAAAATTTTTATAATCATTTATTTAATTTTATATTTTATTAAAACAGACATATCTAATTTTAATGTGTTGATCAAATCTATTTAGTATATATTGCTTTTGTTATAGATATAAACAGGTTTTTTTTTTCATACATCATTATATTTATGGGTTAATTAAATAAAAAAGCACTCTGTTGACATTCATGTTTTGATTACTTACAGACACAAAGAATAAAATGTTAAAATACTGATATTCATGATTTAAATTACATTTATAACAGTAAGTAATGGATCTACATAATAAAGCATAAAAATATTGACTTACTTGACAGTTGGCTGGTCACAAGCACTGATACTCTCTGACAACAACTTATGAAAATAGCCCAGAGTTAGGTCCATTCCCATCACTGCAACCACACGATCCTTTGGACTGTGTAATGCTGCTGGTCTGTAATAAACATTCACATAAACAAGAAGTTAGAGAAAAATCTATATCACTTGAGAATTATTAAGAATTTTTAAACACTGTTCTTGTTTGATCCATAACAAATAACTGTGTTGGTCTAAAAATTACTATTAAAAGACAATTAAAAATCATTATATTAAAATGAATAAAATTCAAAGATGTACTTAATAATCATTGGATTACAATTAATAATTTATATTTTAATAAGCATTGTTAAATCAATTCTCCTTCATCAACAATTTAAATTAGAAATACTGAATGCAGATATGCTAAATACTTACTTTCCCTCAAATATTGTGTGACTGATAGTAACAATGTATCCAGCACCACCCACATCCAGATAAGGAGCTGTCAGTGTCACATGTCCAGGAAACTCCATAGCTCTAGTATACCTGAAACAAACAAAACAGTACTAGTAGTTTATGTGGAGAAATGTATTAGAATAATATGTCAAATAATTTTTTTAAAACAACAAATTTTGGAAGCAATTTTGTGTTTCCCCTTTTCAGTAATTAATGAAGAGATATCTTCCATCAAATGTAACAGAATAATCCATCAATTTATAAGAAAAAATGATAACTGATTCCCGATGCCAAAAAAATGTTTTATTTCCTATTTACAATAATTAATGAAGAGTTATCTCCCATCAAACTATGAAGAATTATTCAACATAGAAATATAAACAATCTTCTGATGTTAAATAATTAAATTTAGACTAAACCCCCCCAGAAATATAACAATGCAGAACATTTTAAATTATTTTAAAAACAATAGCAAAAACAATACACGTAAAAATAATGAAAGTATTTACCATGCTCTCTTGGTGGGATCAAATGTTTTGTCAAGCAGAGTGCCTGGGTAAACACGGAATACTCCACTGGGTGTTGCCACATAGCGTCTTACAATGAAATCTTTCAGTATGCTCAGTTCATATCTTCTTATCCACTCAGAGTTAATTCGTCCTGTTGCAGCAACATCATTTCTTACTTTGGTCTGTTTGAACAAAAAAAAAAAAACCAAATTAGTTATATCTTATTTATAGAGAAATAAAAAAAATAAAATAAATAATAATAATAATAATAAATAAATAACAGATATAATACATTTTTGAATTTAAAATGCTGAAAAAAAATGTTGCAAAAGATAAAAGTATCAATATAATCTTAAAGTTAAAATTTTAACACGAAGATTAAACTGAACACATCATTTTAATTCTAGATATATATAATTTTTTTTTTTAAATGTCCTCCTACCTCAACACCAGGATTAATAATTAGCTGGGTGTCATCTTTCAGATAAGCCATGTAAATCTGAACAGTTCTTTTTGTTTCTTTTCTACTCAAGTAGTCGTAAGGATTGTTAAAACTGCTGGCTGACAGGAAAATGGTGCTGATATCTATGAAATAAAAAAATAAAATAACTTAATCTAATATCAAATTTATTTAAATGAAACAGAAAAAATAATAATAATCTTTCCGCTAAATCTGATTTATACTATTTTAAAAAGATTTATACTTTGTAAGATGAAGATTACAAAAATCAAATGAAAATGTGCTGACTATTTAAAATTATATTACATACAAAAACACAGACCCCAGAAAACTAAATTCACATATTAAGAAATCCATTTTTCTCTAATATCATTTTAGTTACATATTATCTGTACAGAGTGTCTGAAAAATGTAATACCTAGAGTAGATAACTGTTTCAGGTGAAGACACATTTTGCTGGTTGGTATAAGATCAATTCTGTGATACACAAGATCAGGTTGGCCATGAACTGAAATTAAAAGAAACATTTGTATTTAAACATTAAGTATGAAACTGTCTATGCTGGTAAAAAAAATTAAAAAGTAGAAAATAAATATAAAGTAAATTACATATATTTGTGTGATGTGTATGTATGTATGTATGTATATTTGTTAATTGTTTGAATCATAATTACTGAAATTCTTAAGCATGAAAATAAAAATTCTTGAAACAGAATTTGTCAAAGGAAATATTTATAATTGCAAAAATACTACTAAATCTGATTAATTTTCTAAAATTCCACCCATAATGCAACACGTTGATCAGTTAATAACTAAAATGGAAACACTTACTGTGTATGTTCTGGAGTTCTCGTACTTCTGAGTGATCTCTGATCATTTTAATAACAACAATGTAGGGAATGTTTGGTACCTGAAATAGAAAACACTAAATTATTTTCATTATATAAATAACCTCAATTATTAAATGTTTATAAATTACAGAAAATTTCCAACATTATGAAATGCAGCCACTGTATGAGAATTATTTTACTCTAAAGATGCTTGCATGGAGTTACTTCCCTTAGATATTAGACTAATCCGTCTTATGCAATAATTGAATCAAATGATAAACCTACAGCAGCTGAAAAGGAGACTACCTGGCTAACTACAACAACTATCCAGAAGAAGCTGTATAGCACAAGAAGTGATCTACAGAGAACAGTATTATTCATAGTCAATGCTGGCCCCAAAGTGCAGTCAAAACAAGTCAAGGAGAAAAAAAAAACACAAAAAAAAGACTGATAATCACCTTTTTCCATAAATATTTTGAAAATATGCTGCTCTCCACAATTTTTCCATCTAAATCTGTTGTATTTGTTTTCTCCAGTAAAACCATTGCTTCTCCTTCATCTTGGCTGTAAAATTAGAAAAAATTGGTGATATTGTTTTCTACACCAGTTTAGACATTTCACACTGCTTATCGCATAAATTATTAGAAATGTTTCTAATTATTCAGTATAGATAGTTAAAAAACAAGTTTTTATTGTTTAAATATGAATTTCAAACAGACCTGAGAATTTTCTCTCTGATTGTATCAAAGCCATTCACTGTTTCAAAATGGCGGATGTCTGTGTGTAATGGCTGCTGACTTGTTCTGATTGGACGCTGGAAGAAAGGATGCATTATGGTGTAACCTGAAAAAAGAAGGATAAAAACAAATTGAGAGACAAATTATTTTCTTTGATGCATAAAATAATTCTACCCCAAAAAGCATTACATTTTCAATACTGTGCACTTTGCAAACCTGTAAAATAATGAAGTGGGAAAAAAAAAAAAAATATATATATATATATATATATATATATATACACATAAAATCAAATATATAAAGGTTTTAATTGAATCATTTTTGAAAATCTAAGATATCTTAAAATTCTGTGGTTATAATAATACCCAGGGAATGTATTAATTTTTAATTGTTAAACATTTTTCTGTGATTATTAAATTACAGAATTACATAAAGCATTACCTTTTGTGGTAATCACAAAGGCATATGACCCATCTCCTTGACTGTAGTAAGTAATTTCCTGTACTATGTCCTCCATGTGAAGATCAACTCCGACCATTCCTATCAGTTTGATTATTTCTCCTTTCTTGGTGCGGTGAAAACATGGCTGACTCAAACTCAGAGTTAATGCTGAAAACATATATCATATATTTTCATGTATCATCAACAGACTTAAATATTTTTAAAAATTTTATATGAATTATGAAATAATTATTTATTATTATAAAATTTGTTCTATTTATTTGGTTGCTGGTATTTTTAATTCCTTTTTCACCTGATAATATTAATGATATAAACATCCAAACTATATATTAAAACTGGAATATATTTATCATGCACGTCTTTTTTTTTTTTTTTATCCTGAAAAAATAAAATAGTAAATGTGTCATCTATTTTATACTGACCTCGGTCAGCTTCATCAATATATGGCAAAGAAAACACTGGATCTTCTTTGGCAGTTTTGTTGAGTGGAAGGTAGAACCTCCCAACTGTGGAACTAAGATCCCTGGTTCTATTTATAGATAGCATCATTCCTTTCTGTAAAATAATAAATAAATAAATAAAATAAATAAACTTCTCTGGGTATTCGAAGCAATCATTTCTTGATTCATGTGAAATGATAATGAAAATAATAAAGCTTTTGTTTTTGTAAGATGAAACCGAAACACTGAATGATGTCAGGGATCTTTTCTACAGTAACAATGTAACTGATGTCAATGAGAAAGGACACATTCAGATGGGGTTTTGTAGGTTTAGAAAAACAAAAATTAATTAATTTAATTCTTAATAAAGAAAGCTGGCACAAACTACAATTTGAATATATTAATACATACACTATAATTATGATAAATATGTAAAATGACATGTAACCATTAATAAAATAATATTAATCTCAAAAAGCAATAAAAAAAAGATCTCTGTCTTACAATGATTGGTACATTTATCCTGAACTTGACATCATATTTTTCAAAGTTCTGATCAGCAATATCTTGTAAAAAGCTCTTTTCATACATTATTGGCTTTCCATCTGCAAAACAAGGTAATTAAAACATATATATAAAATTCTTATTAACATAGTGTTTCTGATCAGATCAATAACAGTCCTAATTAAATTAAACACACACACACACACACACACACACACACACACACAATAATAATAATAATAATAATAATAATAATAATAATAATAATAATAAAAATGATGATAATAAAAAGATTAAATTTAATTAATGACTATTAATGGTCTGAACAGAAACACTATGTTAATAAAAGAGTTAACATGTTTACATAAAAAAAAAAAAAAAATGTTATAAAAATTTGTTTATTTCTCTATCTGTAGAATAAACATCTTTCTTTCTTTCTTCTTGTTTCCCTGCCCAGATCACACACCCTGATCTAATTTTCAGCCATATTTCTTTCCCTTTTCCTTCCCAAAGTAACAACTTTTTATGGTCCTGCACACCGAGGCCCCAGTGACTCACCGTCTATAACAGCATATGTGTTGATGACAACTTTATGACCTGTCTTGGCATTGTTTACTGCAATAACATCCATGACTTCTCGAGCCTCAGTCAGAGATGACAGCAGTCCACGGCTGATGTACAGAATCATGGCTTTGTCTGAAAAAACACATAAAATGTTTTTCAATGCAGACAGGCACAACAGCTGTATATGCTGATAATTAATTCACAGAAACAGAAAAAAAACACACACAACACACACAAACGCACACACACACACACACACGGTGCACACACACACAACACACACAGACACACGCATGCACACACACACACACAACACACACATGAGTGCTTAATAATATCAGTAACATTTTCTAAAAGGGTGTCAGTATTGTAATAATAATAATAATTATTATTATTTATCTATATTTAAAACCGTCAAAATCTTACCTGAATATATCTGGCCACTAACAAATGCATTCTGTATTAACTCAAATGCTGTTTTAAATCCAAGTGTATGGTTAGTAGGTGCTGAAAAAAAAAAAAACATAAATAAACTTAATTAAATAATAACTGAATAATTAATAATAACAGTAGTAGAAACAATCAAACTGAACTTTCATGTACCACAAGTTGAAGGTTTTTTTCTTCTATAATAATAATAATAATAACATCAAAAAATAAAATTTACCTTTTTAATATAATTATTAGTGACAATAAAGCTTAGAAAAAAAAAAGTAACAAACAAGAAAAAAAAAAAAAAGCAGGGGAGGCTGTTGTTTCTTGTTAATTATAACCTATTTATTAAATCATAAAAACTTACTGTCTTGTTTTTTCAAACTATCTACAAACTTCCCAAAGTAAAATTTGGATTCTATTGTGGCTGGAACCAAAGCATGAGGTAGACATGTATCTGCTCTTGCATAAGAAGCTTTGGCAGCCATTCCTATAATCCCAATCTGAAAAATCAAAATTTTACTTTTAAAAACTGGTAGTTTTGTTAACAACAGTAACTGTATGTTTTTTCTACTGCTTTTTCCTTTCATATTAAAATTTAAAAAATTAAAGAAAAAAAATTACAATCTTAAATCCTAATCCCTAATAAACAGAATTTCAAACTGGAGACTGGTTACTTAAAGAGACAAACATTCCATAATACTAGTCATAAAACCACTTTATTACTGCATGAGAATTTAACAAACTGTATGAAATGCATAATTACAAAATATATAATAAAATAAAATTTTAAAAAATAATAAATTAGTAAAATAAATTAATTAAATCTTGAGAAAAAAAAGAGGAAAATAGTGATAAGAAGAATTTTCAACTAAAAAAATACCATGCTAGACATAATTTATTACATTTAAAAATAAGTTAACAAATACTCTGAAATAGTATTTAAAAAAAGCCACAATGTAATTATTCTGGGCATATTAATGACATTTACCCATTTGTAGTTTCCTTTGAAATTATATAATGAGGAAATATGTTGCAATGATCAAAAAGCAAATACAGTCACACCATATAATTACATCCCATTGATGTATAATTTGAACTCAAACATAATAAACAAGAACATGTAAGGTTTGGCACTGTACCAGAAAATAAAGTCGGGTTAATTACAGAGAATCTAGCATGAGATTAAAAAAAAAAAATAAAAAATTGTTTGAAGGGAATATGAAATGTCAGGACAAAAACATTGTACACATATTTAATATCCACGCAAGTAACTGAAGATATGTTAATAAAATAGCAATAATATTGTTGTTTGTGTGTTGCTGGGTTTTTGTTGTTGTCAATGCTGCATTCTACCATTTCACCACTAATTACATTTTACCATGTAGTGTACAGTATGTCAGAACTTGTATGCTTAATAATCAATGAATGCTTAAAAAAGTAAATTGGTTTTACTGCTGTTAAGTGTATTTTTAGAAATAATCTTATTTATTTATTTATTGTATGATAATGGATGATTTTATTTATATTTTCATTCTATTTCAAAATATATATATATATATATATATTATTTTATTAGCAGTATTACATGCAGACATCAGACTATATTATGACTGGCAATGTCATTACAGCTGAGCTCTAGTAAATAGGATTTACAACAGGACATATCTGTCTGCATTAAAACAGCATATATTGTTTTTGTTTTTTGTTTTTTTAATTTATTATTTATTTTATTTATTAACTCTAAATTTATATTTTTGGGTTTTACATTTTTTATTTTATGTTAAATGGTCAGTTATTGCTAATGCACCAGGAAGCATAGTTCTAACATGCCAGACTTGTATTTTGTCTGGGCACTTTTTTAAACATCAGAAAGCTTTGCCAGGACTTTAAATTATAATGGTACTTGATACAAAAAACAAACAAGTGAGATATGACTGAAACACATTATACAGACAACTGTAGGTAATGAAAACAAACAGCAGAATCTACTCATATAGCTTAATCCATTAGTAGTGTTGTAAGCACGGATGTGCACAAAACTGCTAATAATAAAGTAAACAAGCAGATTTCTACAACAGTTTAGACTGAAAACAGATGAGTAGAGAACATTTTAAAATAAATGACAGAAATGTCTTTCAACATAAAGCATCATGAAATATTTAAACAAAGCAATCGATTTGAAAGCAGGAAAAAATAAAAGATAATTTAGTTCTAAATATTATTACTGATGCTGGAACAATGTTTATTTTTTGCATCTGAAAAAGTGAAATTGAAAGAAATAGAGAGACAATGAGGAAAAAATAGAGTTTAAATTGTTAAAGGACATACTCTATCATTTTCTGTAAATGACCCCAACAAATGAATAGCAATGGCCTTGGCTGTCCGGAGTTGAGTTGGACTCATAGAATTCCCATGATCCACCATAATGACAATGTGCTTCCTCTGGGGTTGAATTGTTGACAGAAATACATCCCTGCAAGAAAAATATGGCACAAATAATAACAGTGTAAAGCATTAATTAATAAAAGCAAATTTAAAAGCCTGAAAATTTAATCAGCATAAGAATGTAATATAATATGGAACATTTTGAATGAACTTGAACAAAGGAAAGTTTGGACTGAATTGATAGGGGATAAAGGAATTTTAACCATATAGCTGTCAGTTGTTTCATTTCTTCCTGTAATCTAATGAAAATGTCTTATAGTAGATAAAAATAAATTTGTATTATAACACCTAAAGACCAGGATTGTAAGCATTTTTTGAACCCTGTTTTTTTTGAGTCAGTAGCAAAATTTTATGTTTGAATTTATTTCTTTATATGTATGAAAGCAATTTATAAGGAAAACCATAATTTTACTAGTTAATGTAAGAGATAAAAAAAAATAATTAAAAAAAATTTAAAAAAATGTTCTGAGAGGCAAAATAAATAAAGAAAAAAATTCTTTTTTGTATCAATAAACAAGAAAAACAGTGTGGTATGACAGTGTAAGTATTAAATTTATATGAACTTCAAGACAAAAGAAGAAAAGAATTTGAAGGATGAAAAAGAAAGAAGAAAGAAATTATGAAAAAAGCAATAGATTTTTCTTTAAAATTTTATTACATATTGATTGCTTTGATGTACACACTTTCACTTTTGCTTTTATCAAATCAATGAAGTAAATACTCTAAATTTTTGTTTATTGATCTGCAGGATTTTCTATATGTTTTTCAGACTTTATTTTCAGCAATAAAAGCATCTTATCCTCTAATCTACCAGTGATTGATCTTTGATAAACACTGTTTATGGAATAATATAATAATTCAAGATGAATGAATACGTAAATTCCCTTAAGCAAAAAACAGTTTGAGAGTGGCAATAAAAACTGCAGCCTTTGATGTTCTGTTTGCATGCCAGACTTGAAACATTGCGGTCAATATTGAGTAGTTGTTAGATGAGATGAGCAGTAATTTCTATTCTATACTCAGTGAAAAAAAGTATATACTGTCAACTGCACAATATCACACTTTTAAACTGATTCTTTAAAGTTATACCAATTAATAGTAACCTCATGAAGTTAATAAAAGTATAATATTGAAAGTAACAGCCACTATTCTATAACTCTTGAATAAAGATTAAAAACAAATAATAAATAAATCAATAAATTTAAAAACATAATGAATGTAAAATACTGGCTAAATTATTCTCCATCAAAAATCTCGCCCACTCACCCCATCCACTATACATGTATACTATTTAAACAGAATATTTTTGAACGATACTGCTGCTCAACTAAATACGTTTTTCTATTCATTATATTCAGTATGTCAACAAAAATATATATAAAAAACAAAACAGAACTGAAACAGTCTAATTGCAACTTTTTAACATTGCTCGGTACTTAAAAGTTGAGCGGACTCAAAGCCCTGTTTGAAACAACGGCAGTAAGTCAATCCTAGTCTGAGATACCAAATCTATTTATTTACTTTTCTGGGCTTGTCTCTCCTAGCTGGCTTACTCCCAGCAGTTCTTTGATCTTCTGTGTCAAATAACGCCTGTGTGCACACAGTGACTAGTTGTCACTCTACTTGTACCACTAAGTTCTGAGTCAATTGTGCAACAATTGCTGATGTTCCCAAGAAGTGTGCCTACTTGGACGTACACATTTCTCAATGCATGTTTGTGGATCAGTGCCATTTTTTAAAATCGATAGACATGTTATTGTGATGTAAAGCAGATAAAATGTCTGATCCGACTTCAAAGGATTTCTTGAATGTCAATTCTCGCTTTGTGCACAGATCCGATCAATATGAATAGCCTACTGCTGGTGTATGTCAACAATGCTTTGGTGTTAAATCATATTTTGCTGATGGCATTGCTCAGTGCAACAGCAGTAATAAATTCTGAAAGGCTTGCAATTAAAATATTTCTGTCAGGGTTTTCTGAGCGTATGCACATCTTTTATTTCGTACCCATTTAATAGCTTCTGCAGGACAAATTCCAATATGTGTTCAAACATGTATTTTACAAGTACAAAAAGCTAAATATTTATCTCTTCTTTATCACTGTAAATAAATAATTCTGAAAAGACTAAAAAAGAAAAAAAAAGAAAATGGGGTGTTTTAATAATGCAGTCTTGTCAAGTAACATATATACTTTTTTTAATTATAATTTTAATTTTACCACTAATATCTAGTTTTATTAGATACACTGTTTCCTGAACTAAATGCATTAAATTTAAATTTTCCAAAAGATCTAGGATTATATAATAAAATCTACAGAATATAAAATTTATCTGAATGAAATTTTTTAAAATAAAGGTTTAACAGTTTACGGTTAGGTTCAGAGTGAATTAAATGAGGTATTTTGATACTAAACATACACACTCACACCAAACTACAATAATAAAAAAAAAGGCTTTACATCAATACAAGTGTATTATTTTAAAAAAAAACACACAAAACCCCCCCCAAAAATCCCAATAAATAAATGACTTATAAAAATAAAAACTGTTAATAATGTTTTATTTCTTTGTCTGAAAGCTGTGCCAGCACGAATGCATGCCAGTATGCAGGTCTTGCTTACATCTTATCAAACTTATGAAACATTATTATCTTCAAAGGATGACAGGATGTTTTTCTTTATTAACATACACTGCTGCAAGAATTCATTCCACATCAAAGAAATTATTTCTGACAAAAAAAAATATTGGTTTTCATGTTTTAAAAGCACAAGATGCCACAGGCGTGTAGTGGCCTGCTGCTGTTCAGCAGTTTGATGGGCAATATTAACAGTGAAGCGGATACTTACTTGAAGTGTTAGGAGAAACAGACTAGCAGCTGTTCTTATAGATTCTTGAGTTCTTGTTAAAATCACTTGAACAAGTCTTAGAAGGGACTCTTACCACATCTACTTGCTGATTATTTTAGTCTGTCAGTTTGTGGTTGGTACATATTATATATATATATATATATATATATATATATAAAATATGTATGTGTTTGTGTTTGTGTTTGTGTTAGAGAGTGTGTGTGTGTGTGTGTGTGTGTGTGTGACCATACCTTGTTTTTCTCCAAAATATACAGTCTATAAATAAAATATGTGCTTTTCAAATAAACCATCATAAAACATTAGCTACTACAGAAAAAAAAAAAAAGAGAGAGAGAAAAAAAAAAACCACAAATATGTTCAGCTTTTTTCAGTGTGGGCTCAAAATTCAACTGCTGGCTTGCTGCGCTAGTAAATTGCATGGCTCAGCTCCTGTGTACATTTGACCTACAAGCTGACAGTACGAACATGTTTTCTCTGCCTGTCTGTAACAGGCTTTTGGTAATAAAAATACTTTTATTACTGAAGATGTAAATGTGCAAACACAGTAGACCTTTACTTTAGTAAAAAAAACATAACACGAGAGTTTAAATTTTTTTTTTTATTCTTTGTCTGCAGAACAGGACAAACCATACATAATAAATGAAAAAAACAAAAACAAAAACAAAAATAAAAAAAACAACCTAATAATAAAAAAAAATTAAAATTAAAAAAAAAAAAGGAAAAGAAAAAACCCCAACAAAACAAACCAAGCAAACAATAAAAATTATCACAGAAGTATATAATTTTTTTACAGGATATACAAACTGAAAACCAAACTTAGGATGATGTTTATTTAGTAAAGTCTAAGGATATGTAGAAAATACGCTTTCAATAAATCAATTTTTTTCAGTAATTTTGCCAATACAGACTATATATATATATTTTAATGTTTTTTCAAATAATAAAAATAATAATTATTAATTTTAAAAGTTTGTAAAAGCTTTCATTTATTCTTGACAGTTTAAAGAATTATCAAATTAAAAATAGTAGGGCACTTTATTTCTTCTTTTGACAACCTCTTCCCTGTTTTTTAATTCATCATTATTTTTCTTTTTGTGCAAAAAAACAACCTGACAACATAAAACAAAAAAAAATTGAAAAATAAGGAAAACATACCATATTTTTTTTTTCCCTATGTTTAATTTGACATAACAAATTATTATTTCACTTTTTTTGACACCAACATCTATTCACTTGTAAAAATTCATTGATATTCTGTTTCTCTGGGTATGAAATTTAATTTTCTGGGATCAAATTATTATTTGTTCAGTCCAATAACCAAAGGTGGCGATGTTAACAGTAACCTAGAAAACTGATCTCCTTGAAGTCAAACATGAAAAATGGATTTTTAAATTTTTTTCTTTCTAATTTTATTTCAAGATCACAAGATCCTGTTTACTGAAACATGCTATAATGATGAAAAGATAGATATTAAATAAATAACTTGTGCAATCAGCATTCCATAAAAACTGTGTTTTTGTTTCTGTATTATTTTTCTGAGTCTAGACTGATAAAGTGTCAGTGAGGCATCAACTTAAAGATATGACTATGATATGAACTCAAAAGTGGAGCTGCCACTGGCACTGAAGATAAAGATCAGTTCAGCTGGTATTATTGTATCTTGTAAAGTGCAGCTGTAAGACTGTTCAGCCTAGTTCTGTAGATGGAACATGAACCATGGAGAATCTTGTCTATCTGCATTTCCTAAACTCGTGTTGTTTTTGATATGCTTTAACAATTTTATTTCATAGCATGAAATGATGGACGTGTTTAATAATTTGTAGAACACAACTATTTCCTTCATGATATACATGTTGCAGTATTATAAACAAGACAAAATGTAGAAAAGTAGCTGTAAGTTGTTATTTATATAACAGTAGGTTTAACTATTTTAAAACATCTTTCTTTATTGGTCTGTCTGTCATCTTCGTTTTTAAAATAGCTTTGTTGTATAAATATTTGCATATAATTTAAGAAAACACTAAAAAACAAACAACTCTATTAGAATGAATTTAGAATTATAAGAAAGAAACAAAGCATTCTAACCACACTCAACAACAAAGTTTGCCACACAGGCAAACAGATGGCTAAGAAAATGTATAAAAGGAAGAGTACCAATGGCAAAAACAAAACAGAATTATCCCTGATTTGCACACACTGATACAAGTGTGGTGTTAGTGGTACAACATGAAACAATGCTGGGTTGTTTTGACCTGCCAAGCAAGTACAAAAGAAGGAAAACATTGGCATGTGGGTTGTATCTGTGGGTCCTCTCTAACAGAGCCAAGCTGGATTAAAGAATTTAAAAAAAAAAAAAAAAAAAAAAAAAAAAAAAAAGGCAACAGCAGTATGGATCAACGTAACTATTTTTTTTTTTTTTTTTTTTTTTACTATAACTATGTAAATTACATTTATTCTTATCAGATGTTACGACTATAGAAAAAAGAAAAAAAAAAAAAAAAAAAAAAAAAGTTGTATAAACCTAAAAGCTACATTATATTTCTGAAATGGTAAGATACGACAAAAGTGCATTATATATTTGTAGAAATAATAATTAAAAGTGTGTGTGTAAAATAATTCAACATACGATTCCTATATTCTGTAAAAAAAAAAAAAAAATTTAAAACTCTTACCTATGTCTAGTATCATGTACATTTCGACAGTCATCTGCCCAACGGAATCCATTAGCTGGATATTCATTGTGAATGCCTTCAGTTGATATAAAATACTGCCATTTCAGCATTGGAAAATATCCAACATTGCTTCTCCATACTGAAAAATAATGTAAAATCTTTCTTTAATAATATTTAAAATTATACAAGCATCTATATTCTCATTATCAAATGTTTTATTAGTTCATCAGTCCATGTGTAGGCATCATGATTCAGTACAGTGTTTTAAAGCATACCATAAATCATGTAATGAATAAATGTTTTAATAAAATTCTTTATATATTTTGGTCGGCAACCTGTTACCATTCATAAATTATCACAAAAATATAATAGTTGTAAAACATTTAAATACCAGACTTTTAAGATGAATATTTTGCCAAAACTACTAAATTACCTACATACACAACATTTACTCCTCCTGACCATATATGCCTTGTATCATACTATATCAGTGTATTTATTTTAATTGTTTTTTAAGTGAATGGGCATGTGAATGCATCTTACATCCAATACAAAGCACACAACTGATAAAAGATCAAAACACTAAGAATAAATCTAATAAAAAAAGCACATGAAAATTATAAAAAAACATTTAAGTTAAAATATATTTCTTGGATAATTATATATTCGTTAGTTGGCTATCGTGTATGGTCCGATTCCTGTGTAAGTAGTTATTGATAAAATCAAACTGAAGCCAGCCACCTTAGTGGACTAATGATGTGTTTTTCTTAGTTTATTAGGTGCATGTGGCTTTCATCTGTCTACCACATCTTCAAAGCAGTGAAGCTGCTGCTGACTTTAAATATTGCTATAAAATGTCTATAAACTTTGCTCATAAAATCTACATCATAGCCAGATACCGAATTCTAATAAATAAGAAATTCCAAAATGTTTTTGATATATTTTACATTTATTTTTCTACTTTAATTTTTTTTTTTTTCATTGCTTTTTTTTATTACTGCTTTTGCTAAATAGTTTCCTTTAAAGATACAAAAAAAAAAAGTTTTATTCCTTGTTAATGTTTTTATTTTGAAATATGTTATATTAATAATTAGTTATATGTGTTTAAAAAATAAACAAATTATGTTGACTATGTCCTATTGAAAGTGAAATGGGAAAGGATTATCTTTTGAAATAATTCTGTGAATTCTTTAAAATACCACAAAACAATTTTAAACCAAATTAACATGATAATGGTTCTTACACTCTTGTATTAGCAGTTTCTTCTTATATTTGTAGTGTTCCTACTCAACTGCTTTGATGGGCAAGAGAACACAAATACCCTGTAATTGAGCTACATTTTCAGTCTGATAACAACAACAACAAAAAAACCAATAATAATCTAAAACAAAAACATTTTAAAATCTCAAACTCCAACCATTGTAAAAAGAAAAGAAAATACATCAGAGAAACTAAATTTCTGAAGGTTTACAGTACGGTTTAGTGTATACAGATGTATGTTACCAACTCCCAAGTAAATTGCTCCAAGCTGTGCCAACTTGTATCTTTTCATACCCAAACAGCTATCAAACATTACATAATCTAATTTACAAAACTAGTGATAAACACAGCGCTTTTTCTCCCTCAGTATTTTTTCTTCCATGTAGACAGTATTCCTGGTGGTATATCTTGTTTGATGTTGAGGCAATTAAAATAATAAGCAGAAAGTTATGGCTCAGATCAAATGAGTTCTTTTGCATCCTGCACCATGGAATGTCTTGTGAAGAAGTTATCATGCACATCAAGGTTCTCTGAAGTGTGTGTGCTTCAGCATGTTTATGACATCGGATCTTGAAAGATTAGCAACTTCGGAGGATTGCAGCATGAACATTAAAATTTGTCTCATATTCCTTAGAGGAAGGTTTTATTGCTTCTCAGAAGGACCACGTTATGGTGCAATAAAAAGTGAACCAGCACAGTTAATACCAGTTATCTCTGTGTACTTACACAAAGTGCAAATTACAGTCTCTACAAAGTATGATGATTCTTGATTAGTCTTAGATTTCATTGTCCATAAACAATAGAAAATGACTGGTGGTATTAAAAGAAACAAAAATTAAATTACAAAATAAATTAACTTATGTTAAAATGACCAGTTAATATCACATCAGCAGGACTGCTAAATTATTTTCGTGATAATTGTAATTCTAAAACATTAACACTTCCTTCCAGATTTAAAAAAAATATATTTTTACAACTGAAATGAAATGTAAACATCTGCAACTTTCCAATGAACAAATGATAGTGTCAGCTAATCTATAAAAATAAACATGCAAGACAACATGACAAATTATGTACATGAATGCAGTTAGTCAATAATTTTTATAGTCATTTCCCTTTTTATTAGTAGTATTTCAATGTTTCTGAATTCTAAAAACTGTAATGATTTTTTAAAATTAAAACAATTCTAGTTTTTAAAATTCAGCTTCAAGAAATTTAATACAATAAAAAATAAAGTTGTGTTTGTCTGTTTTAAGAAAACTTCAGTTTAATATTTATTAGAGTCAGGTTGTGCTGTATTTAAATACACACACAAAGACTGTAACCATCAACAGTAGATAACAGTTCATTTTGTAGACATCATCATCTAGCGTTTCTATCTCAGAAAATCTTCCATCAACAGAAACTTGTCTTATCAGAATGCGTCAAAAGTATGTTAGACCCTAGGTGAATCAGATATGTAGCTCTGGTATTAATATGGTATGGTCACATTCTTACTGCCTGGCCTTTTCTTTTTGATTTTGTGTTCGCACCAGTGACTTTATGGTATCACAAAATCTCACACCTTTAGCCAGAGGCTTTTGTATCAATTTAACTATCAAAATGCAAAAGCCAAGTGCTTTCTGAACCAGTAAAGCATGTACTAACAAGTGCAATATAAAATTAACCCTTTATATGTCACATCTGGTTCATTGCATTCTTATGAGATTTTCCTGAAGATTAGCAACTGAACAATGTACTAGATGGTGATGAGACTCATTAATGCTTCTTGTTTGCATAATACCCATGTTTAAAAAAAAAAAAATTGAAGTAATAATAACCTACTTTACATGTGTTTATTTTGAATTAAGAAAAAGAAAGAAAAGAGTAAATAATGATAAAAATAATAAAATCCATTAATTCTAAAAATATATAAACTTTATTTTTTTAAAATTTTTATTTTAATAAACATCTCGTAAACCTAGTTAACATACCATTTCCGTTAATTTATTTTTTGGCATTAAATATGTTAACTATAAAATAAATGTATACCAGAAATATTTTGCATTTAACAAAAAAAAAAAAAGATAAAGAAAAAGAACGTTATAATTATTAATTTCTAACAGTATAACAGAACAGAACAAAAATAATCTTTTATTTTTAAAGCTTTAAATATATTTTGTTTTCACAGTTAATATATTCAGTATAGTAGGGTGAAGCTGTATTTAAAAATTTGCCACATAAGCAAATCAGATGTACACTAATTATATTGCTGTGTAACAGTTATTCCAATAAATAAACACTGACACATTTTTAGAGATTATGTCAGAACTGATGGATGGGGTTACAGAGTGTCATTTTGCAGTAATTTGGTCACATTATTATCATTATTGTTCTCTTTTTAAAAAGTTTTCTTCATTTCAAAACTATTTTGAGAAAAATCTACTGACTGAATTAAATATTAAATACCTTCACATGAAATTTATCATAAATATTTATATATTTGTGAAGTTACAAATAACTGAATTTCCAAGTTTATTACAAGAGATTTTGTAATAAACTGTTTTTATCAATTTATTTTCTGGGGGGGGGTAACTTTTTGTTTTTTAAAATCACCTCATAATAAATAAATAACACAATAACTGTTTTTAAGAGTTACTTTGTACCAAAGTAGCTGAATTGTAATTAAAAAAAAATGGTTTTGCCTTTTTTTTTTTCTCCCTTCATTTCTAAACTGCCTACAGGTAACCTAGAAACCTAACAGAATATTCAAAACATTCTGAATAAATGCTTATTAATTTTCTAATTTAGTGTAATTTTGTAATAAACTTTATCAAGTAATAAGTTTCAATGCTGTACTGTATCAATGCTTTATCCTGCATGAATTATATAAATTTGATTTGTTCTGCAATAGGAATATAACATGATATTATGTTTTATTGTGTTGTTTCTTTTTGTGTGTGTGTTTTTTTAGGGGGGTTTGTGGGTTTTTTATTGGGTTTTTCTTGGCAGTAATCTAATACAAAAATCTGTATATGTGTATGCAAACATGCTAATATGCATGTCTTTTAACTTCCTGATGAGAAATACATTTTTCTTGAACCTGTAACTGAGATGAATGTCAATAAAAAAAAAAAAAAAAAAAAAAAAATACTTTTACTTCAACCAACCATATAACACTTGTATAATTTTTTCACCCATTCAATTAATTTTTATTTTTATATGGTAACATCATAAGATTAAATGTAAAGCATGTATTTAGTAGAGAAAAAATAAATGAATGAAATCCCACATGTATCCTATTTGACTTTTTATTCTGTACGTAACTGATTTAAAGAAATTTATTAATAACAACTGCTATTTCATAGCAAGAGAATATTCACAACTATTTTTTTAGCATGCCACATGATAGTGCAACTAAGTGTCAAACATAAACATATTATATAATCTGATTTTAAGAATCAGTTTATGTCTATAATAATTATAATAATAATAAATACATAAATAAAAATGTATTTAAAAAAACAAAATCCTGGTTATACTTTATTCCTCAGGTTAATTTATTTTAATTTATAATAATCTAAATTTATTAAACATTTGCACTTTCCATATTCAGTTTCTATTTAAACAATTTTATTTAGTCTTACAAAATTTTAAAAATAGGGTTTTAGAAAAAAGTGCAGATTATATCAAAGAAAATTATAATCATTTCTGAAAATGCTATAAAATAACAGAATTAAAAAAAAATCTAACAGAAAATGGCTGTATATATATAGTTACATATTCTAAATACAAACTTTCTACATAAACCACTTTTCTTCATGTACTTATCATTGTGATTTTATTATTACTTAAAGATTACATGCTGAATGAATGTATCAAAGGCTATAAGTCACTTAACACCAGGAAGACTGCAACAAACAAAGCTGTTCTTACAACAAAAGAGCAAAGACCAAAGAACAGATCCAGGCATGCTTAAATGTATCAAAATGTTGATAATGAACACTTTGATTGCTTTGAGACAGAAGCAGTAAGAACAAAACCTGCTGAAATGAACCTACAACATTGTGCCCAACATCAGGAAAATATTACTGTGCCTGTATGATTTATTCAGCGACTGCTAGTCCTGAGGTTTAGGTCTGAACAAAGAGTCAAGTATTTCTACAAAACATTAAATTGCTAGGACTGTTCCTTTTAAAAACATAAATACCTCTATCTTCAGCAAAAGTCAAAACAAATAAAAAGTGATCATGTAAATTTAATCAACAGGAACCACCTATGAAAAAAAAGACAGAAAAAAAGGAAAGGAAGAAGAAGAAAAAGAAGAAAGTAAATAAACAATTCAAAACCAAAGAAAAGTAAAAAAAAAAATAAAAAAAATTCTCTGAACTGACAGCACAAGTCCAACAAGGCAGCTGTGAACAGCCTCAAAAGTATTTCACATCATCACTGAAGCTCTTCATCAGGCAAGAAGAAATAAAATCTCTCTATTGATCTCTTTCACAGACGTGTACCATCATTGGCCCTTTTGCAAATATTTTCCTGCAAAGAGCTATCATAAAACAGCTGGAAATAAACCTCTGATAGTGAAAAGCAGTGACCTGTATATATTCTGTAACCAGCAGTTTACAGTGGAGCAATTTTCTCACATCTGAAAAAAATGGACCAAACTACAAAAATGTATTATTTGTGTCTGTTAACAAATACATTTAAAGCATTCAGTAAAGGTATGTGTTGCAGACACTATATTTCTTAACTGGAAATATTTACTATTAAAAAAACTATTTGACTTGATCTTTAAACTAAATTTTCCTGTTTTATTTATTATCAAAATATTATCAAACAATATAGAAGGACATCGATAACCATAATAACAAAATATCCTTAAACTCTAATACTGTCCCCAACACAGTAGCAAAGCCTTTGGTAGCTCATTTCAAAGAAAACTGGCTAGACGGAAACATCACTAGGATAATTAAATGAAGAAATAAACCATTTTACTTTTTAAAGGAGATGAGTTCTTGTACTAAGGACCAAACTGAAATTACAAATTTAATTAATTCTTTTCAAAGAATTCGGAATAATAATGAGAAGTATCTACTAGATCATAAAACTGAATTTCCTTTTTACATTTCAGTTGTTGCTTTTGTATTGTGCTTTTGTCTGGAATGCCGATCCCACCAAGTAACATATGCAGTCAAGCTAACAAATCACAAGCAAGTCAGCAAGAGAACACTAAAATAGCTAAGGAGAAAAAGCTTAAAGCGTCAGATAAAAGAACGAAGGGTCAGGCAATAACAGCCTGTTGAGAGATTTACAACCAAGCAGATCTTCCCAAACACAAATACACCAGTGTAAAATACTTTTCAGTCTGTGGCAATGAAAGAAACCTGAAAGCAATTTTACCTTCCATGCACTTTCTAATTTAATATTGTTGCCTGATCTAGTGCCAGGTTTTAGACCAAGTAAATAAACAAATAAAGAGCAACAGACGAAATTAAAATCCCCAAAGAGATGAGACGAGGCTAGGCCAGAGGTCTTCTGTGCCTAAGCCAAGCAAACATTGACAAAGACATTCAAACTGGGCAAACCTTTTCAGAAAGCAAACAATTGCAAATGAGTTAACAAGAAATGTATAACTCTTTACTAAGGACAGTTATTACAGTCTCAAAACTGTTTATTCTTTTTTTGGAAAGAGAAAACTATCTGTATTATGTCCAAAACTAAATTCTGTTTAAATAAATAAATAAATAATACTGACCTCATATAACTGAATTCACACTGTTTTTATCTACACATTACTTTTACTGACAGTTTAAACCAGTGCAAAAATTCACCGAATCCCATTTTATTATTATAGTTTTCAGGTTTCAAAGTTCATAAATGTGAAAAAGCCAGAAAACATGAAAATAATTTCATTTTCCCCTATTTTAAAAATCAACAACAGCAGCAAAAAAAAAAATAATAATAATAAAAATAAAAATTTAATTTCAGAATTTCAGGGTAAAGTAGGTGTATGATGTATATCTTGATTAGTTTCACTTTTCAAATATCCATAAAGACATCATTAAGGCAGTATGTTCTATTAATAAATACGTGAAAAATGTTTTTGTAATTATTGGCATTCATTTATCACCTGGCTTTCATATTCTGAAACAACATCATTTCCATATGCTAATTTGATTTAATTCCACATTTTTTCGCACAAATTGAATATTATTTTGTTTTTTAAACAGAAAAATAATGAACAGGCAATGATATTTAACAATAAGGCCTTTCCACTTTTTTTTTTTCTTATTTTTCTATTTCCAAATATAATATATAGACATACATAAATAAAAACCAAGCTATCCATTTTAAATAGCCTGGTATCAATTGTGCCCAAGTTATCCTAGATGTATTACAAATATCCAGGACTGTTTCTGCATGCCAGGCTATTATGTATATGCTATTACATGGTGAGATTTACTGATCTGAAAGCTTTGATCACAGGTCATCAATCGTAAATGTGATAGACTGTAAAATGAAACACTCCGTTATTTCTTAAAACATTTGGAATCCAACTGGTTCATATAACTATGATTCTTGAGAAAGTAGTTATCTTGGTGTGCAAGACATGGACTAGTTCAGTGACATCATCAAAGTTGTAACACAGTCTCATTTCATTTGCATACACACACACACACAACAGTATACAAATAATTTGATATATTTTTAATGTTTAACTCCAGAATATTTTACAACTAAACTGTTTGCTGTAAAAACTAAAAGAAAAGATACAAACATATCATAACCACATACACACAATACAAACTTAAAAATAGTGTTACTTTTTAAAAATGGTAAGAAAATGTGTGTGTGTGTGTGTGTGTGTGTGTGTGTGTGTGTGTGTGTGTGTGTGTTATTTAAAATAAAACTTTGGTAAATGAATAATGAATTGTGTTTATTCATTAAAAATTTATTTTGCACAATGCTGCCAACAAAAACTTGCATGTATTTAGAATATAGAAATCTTCTTCAAGTAATCATTTAGACAATATCGCTTTATTTTAGTTTTCTCACATTTTTCTAGTTTTTCTATACAAAACTGAAACAGAAATAATGACTTAATATGGCTAAAATTGTCTGAATATACAACAGAAGCAACTGTGCATGATCGTTGTATTACATTAAAACTGTCTGAATATACAACAGAAACAACTGGGTATGATCTTGTATTACATTAAAACACAGGCATTTAAAACACAAATATGGGGGAAATTATCCTTTGTTTAAGTTGTAAATTCAGTGATTTTCTTTTTTAATCAGTCAATTTATTCCCATCTTTATAAAACAATATTAATAATGACACAATTTTTTTTATTTAAGAATATAGTAAACTTTATGTAATCATCAGAAATGTTTGTTTATTTTTTCTTACTAAAGATATTTGACTGATGTTTTTTTTTTGTTGTTGTTTTTTTTTGTTTTTTTTTTCATATTAAATACCTAAATGTACTGACCAACATGCAATCAAATATTTATTTGCCTGAATAAAAAAAAATATATATATATACCTTCTGTGAGATTGCGACCAGGATTAAAGGATCCTTCAGGGACACTTGGAGGTATGAGATCACAGCTTGTCTGTCGGGCAACTTTACATCCAAATTTGCTTTCGGATCTGTAAAAAATATAATATTAATATAACAATAGTGAAATTGTTGAAAGAAGACAGAAATGTTCCCTCTTTTAACACCAGTATAAAATGGAATATCTTTGTTAAAAAACCGAAACAACAGCAAAGTACAGATTACAAAATAAAGAATACAAAGCTTGTTAATAATATTAAAACATATACATTAATTGCAAACAATTTATTTATTAAAATGTTTTCATGAAATAAATTTGTTTTTTATTTTTCAGAATGAATTATTCCTGCAGGACTGAAATTTTACTATTTCTTTTGCACAACTGCACACATACATACAAACATATATATGTATTAAAATATAGTTTTATGTGCTTGTTGTGAAAATTATCCTGCAATTATACAGGAATGCTTTTCTCTTAGTTTTAGTTTGGCCAAGGAAACGCTGTTTATGACAACATTTTTATGTCCTTGTAAGTTCAGGAATGTACTTATGTGAGCAGAGCCAAACTACTGATTGTGCAGTTTATGTAATACAATGTACGATCCATTGTACCTGTGCACTCCAATAAATTAAATGTAAAGTCTGAAAGGGCACTCTATACTTATTAATTAGCAGCACTAAAAGGACATACCATAGCCTTGAAAGCATGGTTTGAAGAGCTCACTGGGTGCATCAGGGTTTGATCTAGCAATCCCGTTCTTTGATAAAACGATTAGAAGATGCCACATATATTATTTTTCAGATTATAATTTTAACACGCGTATGCTTTTCTTCTATAACAGTTTTTTCTTCTCAGCATTTAAGTGAACTGATAGATATCTGAATACTGTAATGTGTTGGAGTGTACATCATTCTTTTTAATAGCAGTTTTATGCAAAGGAAATAAACAGAGCATAAAAAGTTTTAAACTTTTAATGTACTGACACACCCGTATCTAAGAAATAAATAAATTATATTTATATCCAACATTTTTCTTCTTTAGTTTTTGCACGTAATATGTTAATGCATATATTACTATTTGTAAAAGCAGTAATACTGTATAGCTTTCTGCTGTTGACATTTGATGCCATAACACTAAAAAAAAAAAAAAAAAAAATAAATTATGACTGTATAATTTTGTTTAACCATCTGACTATGTTTGTGTAATAACTGAATAAAAAATCCCCCAAAATAACAGTAATTTCTATTTTTGAATATTATTAAAATGTTTAATGTTTTTCACTGATAAATCCCAATAATTATAACTAATGCTGGATTGTACTGTATTGCTATGATATGAAAATGTTAACAAAGAATAACTAACATATAATGTCCATATTTATTTGCTGCATTGCTGCATCTAAAATGAATCTCACATTCATCACTAAATCATAGTACAAAGTCAGTTACACTTCATGTTTTCTCATTAATGGCTTATAATTAGAGATAATAGGCTAATAATTATCCATGCTATGAAAGAAGAGTACACATGCCCATTTTGTTTGTTTGTTTTGTTGGGGCTTTATTTCTTTCTTTTTTTAAATTAACTAAATCACAAGAAACTTGCAGGAAAGGCACCTTTGAAAAAATAAAATGACTTGCAAAATATCAGAGTTCTACCTGCATTCACAAAGGAACAGTGTCAAATGGGAAAAATATATATTGTGGCCATCCACATTCAATTTGAAAATTCAATTATTCATAATACAGGAACAGTGTCAAATTTATTTATTATAATTTTTTTTAAATAGGAAAAAAACATATACATTCAGTTGTCCATTTCAGACAGATTCCACTGCTGTCATGATGGAGTTAGAGAAGCCAAGGGTCAAACTGAAATAAAAACTACCAACTACTTCCTGGAAAATTTACGACTATACATCATCAAAAAGGTTTTATTACTTATCTTTTACACTAAATACAATGAAATACAAAATTACTAGTTCTGATTCCATATCATCATCTATTACAAGTCTTTGTTTGAAAATAATGTAAATTAGAATCAAAACAAACACAAATGTGATACTTAGCTCTCATTATATAAAATTGATAGCGTTCATTTTGAAATTTCAAAAGTTTCAAATTTTGTTAAGCATCACAGTGGATATAGCAATTTAAACTCATATTTTTAAATTCAAAAGATTAACACATTGCTTCTGAAATCATAATATATCCTGAATTAAAGGTTCAAGTTTTCCACTAATTATGTTAATTTTCACTAACTGAAGTAGGAAGATTAGCGACACATTTTCAAATGCTTTGTTTGTCTGTTCACTTTCCAAAAAATAGCTGCTCACATTTTAAACTGTGATACAACTGCATGTTTCAGACTACAGAGATAAATCACACTCTTATACATAATAAAAACAGATGTGGAACATATAAAGACTGGTTTATTCATCCAGGTGTATATCAAGCATGTGTATACATTACTTGTGACAATACAAGTGTATTAACTTGAGCAAAATTCAGTGCACTGGGAAGTTGACACATACTGTTATACAGTGGCATATTTGTTATTAATCACTTTTATTATCAGAGAACATAATTCATCTATTCAGTCTGCATGAAATATTACAACTGGTAGTTTTGTTATGTAAGGTTTGATATAGTAGTCTTTCATGCATATTGGAATTCTTCATTGTTATCAGTCCATACATAGTGAGTATCTTATAGTCCAAGTTTTACAGCATATGGATGTTCTTGTTTTAAAACAGTTAAAAGAACCTGCGTCCATATTCTGTAGGAATAGTATTAATTACTAATTAACTGGAATTGTCATCTGCATTTTGAAGTGTTTAGTTATTTAAAATTTATCTTCACTGTTGTTTGGACTGACCATTATCTTTTATTACTGTAAAAGAAAAGCACACTGAAAATCTATTTGGATGTAATTAAGTTAAATGTCACATTAGCTTCAATTTATGTAGCTGAAGATATGGTTTTAATGTTTATAATGGAATATATTAAGTATAAAAGAAATTTTCTGTAAGTATGCATGAACTGGTCATCTTTACAATGCATATGTCACGGAATTTCTCAAGTTACTGATGACTCAAAAGCTCATGCATTGACAAAACAATATATATTAAATTGTACTTACTTAAAATCACTATATGGAATACTGCAGCAATCTAGTTGTTGGTTTCTTGGTTGCTTAACAAGAAATTTATACAAATTTTCCACTGTTATTTTATTTGTTCGTAAAACTTGTAAATAACTTTTGAATCTGAGGCGTAATCTTTCACATATCTGTAAAGAAAAGAAAAAGACAAAATTTGTTGAATTAATAAACAAAAGATTTGTATTTATTTTGGTTTTTATGCTTGAAAAAGCATGTATTTATAAGATGAATCAGATAAAATGGACGTTTGTTACTAATTTAAAAGTATGGATTTATCTTTTAAAACATCTGCTGTGAGATGTTATTTTTTATCAAAGGAGCAACCAACAAATTAAAAATTTTATTATTACATTTATGTGTGTGTGTGTGTGTGTGTGTTGATTTTCATTCTTTGCTACTAATAGAAAAATGTAGCAATTTCTTCTGAAAATAATTCAGTAACAGCTAATGATGTAAATTAATCAAAATTTCACACTGATATTGCTGATTATACACAAAGATTAAATGAATTTACTTACTTGTTCTAATCGTTCTTTTTCTCTAGATGCTATATTTCTGTATGGTAATGAATCATAGATGGCCTGCAAAATAAGCAATGTTCCATTTTAAAGCTTTGTGGATATCATTTTCAATAAACACTGGTAGTTTGTTAAATGCTGTTTTATTAAAATGTATTCGTATTTTATAAAATGTGTCACTTTTATTGATATTAATAAACATTTTTCCTACAGTGCTAATTAAGATATGCAAATATATCAAATAATACAATTAATTTTCTCAAAATACTTTATCACACATTGTGATCAACATCCTAAAAATCAAAATGTATTTCAGAATTCATGGTACTACTAATTCTTTTAATTCATTTTATGCTGATCTTAAAAATGGATGAAACAACATATTTTCTAAAATGTATTTCAGAATTCACGGAACTATTACTAATTATTTTATTTGTTTGATTTATTAGTTATTCTGAATATTTCAATTACAGGGATTCACTTCTGCTCTGATCAAGCATGTAAAACTATGGCATCTCACATTTGTGTATGAACTTTGCAGAACATTAACCCTGACTGAAGATTATACTGCCAATATTTTATTGATTTCTAATTTAGTAACAGATAAGACCAGTACCCTAGTCAAACCCAACTCAACATAAAATTGGAATATCAAGGGCAAATTGGAAAAACCAGTTTCAGTTGTTGTTGGTTTTTTAGGTATGAAAATAAATAAACAATAACACAAATATTTTATTTGCATTCTTTAATACTGTTTGTATCACAATGTGAAATTTATGTTCTATAACAAGTTATTAATCAATTTTAGTTTTTATAAATTTCATTTTCAAAAGGTTTCACTAATGGCAAAACTTTAAAAAAATATATTTATGTATTTCCAGTTTTCCTTCTTTTTTTTTCTTCTTTTTTTATATTGGACTCAAATATTTACATACTACAGGAAGGAAACATGATTTAAAACTAAATTCTCTTTCAGACTAAAAATAAAAGGAAAAAGACATAAAAAATGTTGTGTTTATGGAAACATACGACAGAATAATCTACAAAGTCTGTTAACTTCCTTAAAGATTTCAAGGAAGAAAAATAAAAGGAACAAAGAAATAAAAAGGGGTGAGAAAAAAACAACCCCAAAACCTTCAAGAGTTTGCTGCAGCATGCACCAAAAATGTAACCCACAAAAGAGAGAAAAAAGAAAAAAAGAAAAAAAAAAAGTCTCCCTCAGCAGTCAAGCAGAATAATTCACAATATGCATGATGTCTTCTTAGAAAGGAAATAAGTGACAAAATAAATTTATGGACTATAATTATGTATCATTCTCTATGCATGGTTGGTTTTTATAGCCTGGTCTAGTTCAAAGTGGGATGGTATGAAATAGCTTGCATGGAGATGCTGAAGTAATTAGATGGAGGTAAAAAGATACAGTGCTGCAAACATTAAGGCCATAATATCAGGATAACTACACAAAGCAATGTCTCAAGTATGTGGGAAAATACTTAAATATTAGAGTAGGCTCCAGCCAGTCTACAGTTATGAAGACCCTATCAATAACTTTAAAAGCAGCCATTTCTGGATGCACAAATTTCTGGCAGCAACTCAAAGATATACACTAGTTCAAACATTTAAGATAGGCATAAACCAAAGTTTTGGCTCTGAATTGTAAGTTTGAAAATTTTACACTAAAAATATATACCCCAAAACCCCCAAAACACAATAGTAAATATTTTGCAAACTAATGTCACAGGTGCTATTTGGAAAACAAAATGTGTTATCATTTCTAACAAATATTATCAAAGGGGGTGGTTTATACTTTATTTATTTATTTATTTATACTTTATTTATTTTGTTTGTTTGTTTGTTTGTTTTAAATTATAATATTTTTTTTTTTTTAAAAACAACATTGTATTTAAAATATAAACATTTATTTTAGAATCAAGTTAAACCTATCATTCACACAGATCAGATCCAAAACAATTTTGTTATTCATACATTTGTGCAGTATCATTTAGTCTTAGTAAAATGAAAACCTGTCTTATGATGACAAGATTTGTGAGAGGTTAGTAGGTTTACAAGAACTTAAAAGACAACAAAACATCTACGAAGTAAGACATGAGGTGTGAGTAAATAAAATAGGAAAAAAATAATAATAATAAAAAAAAAATGTATTGTGTGTATATCAATGTGTATAAAAAAGTCAAGAAACTAACAGAAATAAAATAATGCAACATAATTTTTTTTTAAAAATGAAAGAAAAAAAGAAAAACCACTTGAATTTAAACAGTAGAAATTACTATATCAGCGTTTTTTTAAAATTAAGTTGTTAAACTGAAGAGTATGTACTTCAGTATAATTATACAAATTTATTTATTTTATTAATACAGTTACAGCCATAAAACAATCGCAATAAATTATATTACTTATTATTATGTAACACCCAAACAAGGCCTTTTGCAATGAACTGACAACCTGAATGATGTTACACAAAATCAACCTTTGTAGACCTCAACCAGTTTTAGTTTCAGTGTTATTCCTTGAATATTTGTGACAAAACTGGGGGATTAACTTTTGACATACATGACATCTGAACATAAACTAGTTTCAAAACCACCACAACACAGTAATATTCTCCATAATATTCACAACCAGAAATGGTCAGTATACACTATTACTTAGCCATAAAAAATTATTTTACCTAGAACATATTTATCAGAATTAACATTTTAAATTTAATAAGAAGAATAAAATATTTTTAATAATTTGTTTATAATTTGTAATTATGAATATATATATACATTTATATACACTTTCTAATTCCTGTCAGTGTTCTTTTTATAAAAAGAAACATAACTGAGTTTACATAAAATATCCTCCACACAGAAAAATAAAAATAATAAATAAATAAACAAATAAATAAATATTAATCCAGATACAATGCTAATTTTAATTAAACTAAATCAATAAATTTCATTCATAATAAAATAAATGATGAAAGAAGAGATAAAAAAGAAGAAAAACATCAAAAATGCTGCATTATAACTCTGTAAATTTTTTAAAAGGAAGCTGCTAATTTCACAACTGTCTTTTCATTCCATGTGTCATCTGGTCATAAATCTAGACATGAAAGTCAAGCTTTTTTCAATGCCTAGCACACAATTTTCACAACCAGTGTTTTCAAGCATTACTTTTAAGAGAAACTGGCCAAATGATCTAGAAGTTACCACACCACACCAAAGATCAGTGAGGCTTTTATCATCAACAAGAATGGTGAGACATTCGGGCTATCCCAATTTTTTCTTTGAAAAGCAATGTGTCTGAATCTATATGATAGCTAGGCTTTCTTCTTCTTTTTGCTAATTTTTTATTTTTATATAAAGGGGGTTTGGTGTTGGAAAGAATCGTATGATTAAAGCCTATCCGACAGAAAGTGCTAAATGGATCGTAACTATTTAACTAGCTTCGCAGAACAGCGTCAAGGCTGAGTTGACAATGAAATGCCCACCTATTCATGTTCTTTCAAATGACACTAATTCAGTCAGTGTGCTGGCACACTGGCCATGCAAAAGGCCCTCAGGTTATAAACACTGCTTCTTTTCTTCCTGAGAAGATCAATGAAACTGAGAACAATAGAGTATTGGGCTGCTAGTGCCTCCAACACCTGAATGAATGGGGCCCACATAAGGACAACACCACTTGTAATTAACTTAGTGAAATAAATTGAAGAACTGGTTATTGTTTCGAAAGGTTTCAAAATATAAAAAATAAATAAAATTTATCAATTTAAACTTTTTTGAAAAATCATTCAGCACTGCTTTTTATTTCTTCTCTTCATGTTTTTTTCATTTTTAAATCATATTTAACCTCACTCACACAAGGCCTCAAATAAGGGAGTTCAACACAAAAGGATAAATTCATACAAGTCATGAAATAAACACCAGTGTTTTCTGCTTAGAAGATACAACAGTAAACTTTCAACACTTGTCATTGCTGTTATCTGATTAACATGAACTTATTTAGCACAGTGTCTAGCAGATCAAAATTACCATTTTAACTAAAACAAATGAATATCAAAAGATGTTTTTAAAATTGCTGTCTGATAATATTATTGTGAAGATAATTATAACAAACCAAACAATAAATAAAATTTAAAAAATACTGTCCAGATGCACACTGCAAAATGATCAACAAACAAGTGCTTACCGGTGTGAAAGAAAAACATTTTAGAAAATTCTGTTTTAGTTTATTTATTTTCCTTTGTTTAAGTTTTAATTATAGAGTAGGATTTTCTTTTTTCAGACTCAATAGTTACTTATAATAATAGTAATGTAAGTAGTAGTAATAATAAAAATAAAATCTAAAGATTTTTATATATTTATATTAAACCAGCTTTCTACAAACAGTTACAAAATGCATAAACATCCATAAAAAACAGTAAATCACCTCAAACAGCAGTTGTTACATAACAACACAAAACAGGCAGCTACATGAAGCTTTTATCATCAGTAATAGGGACACCAATGGGCTCAATGACCCATATCAAGTTAATGAAAATTCACAAACTTGCTAAAAAGAACTCACTTTTTTAAAATTCTTTCCTGAACAAAAGATTTAAAATATAAAAAGAGAACAACAATCAAATTTTTAGAAAGGAATAAAGTAATTACAAAATTTACAGCAAGTTTTAAATTAGTAGTATTAGTAGTAGTATAATTAATATAAAAATTAAAATTGAAACACTTTCAAAATAAATTTTTGCTTCTGAACTAAATAATAATATATTGAGAATCAGTTATTTTAGACAATGGAACAGTTTGCTAAAATTTTCATCAACAGAATAGTATTTATTCTGAATTTTCAAGTAAAAAGCAATGAATGCCAGTTAATCTCTACCACACACAGGATTATACATCATGATACAGAGATACACTACCATATCACTACAATTATCATATCTTGAATGACCACTACACAAGTATCAAACTGAATAAAGTTTAACCTGTTTGAAAATAATGTGTTTTTACTAAACTGATGCATAATCATTTGTTTAGCAAAATGAATGGTAGAAGTGAAATTTATAGCAGGAAGTCATTTAAATTATTTTTTTTGAGAAAGTCATATATTATTACTAATGTTTTTTCTTTTGTTTAGTTTTTTGTCCTTACATTTTGTTTTATGTTTCTGTTTGGTGAGGGAACATTTGTTTTTCTTGTATTTTTCTTTTAGTTTTATTTGTTTCTTTTATAAAGGTTATTTTTCTTTTAAAACAGTTTTTTTTATTTTTTTTTTATTTTTAAAAATCCAACTTAATGTTTCAAACCACCTTTTGTTAAGTAATCATTTTTAGCAGCCACAAAAATTAATGATCAAATATAGTCTGAATTTAAAATTTACTTATACAAATAACAAAAGAATATTAATTGAACTCAATGTATATAATTGCTAAATAAGATTTTTAATAAGACGTTAATAGACTTTAGTAAGATGCAAAAACAGTTCTAATAAGTTAGACACGCATTGTTAGATTCCTTTGATGTTTTATTTCTCAGTATTATGATGCATATTCCATAGTCAAATTATTTTTTCTAAAATATGTGTGCAACACAGATACATATTTGGCAATACTTTATAAATATGTAGATACAGTTTCTAATTTAAAGGAAGACTGATCAAAGTAACTGCACCCAAAACAAATAGTATAAGGATCTAGTTATTGGCTAGTTTGGGTTCTGTCTTCAAAGCGACCGGATAGCTAAGCTTCTATAAACACTAAGAAAGGCAGGGGAAGTCAGACTGTGCAAAGCAAATATGCGATGGATGATTGGGTTGCCTAAGGCCATAAATCTGTGACCTTCCTTTTGTGAAAATACTAACCACCCTTAAAACAAATGGAAGAAGCGCTCAAGAACAAATGGAGACAATCAGGACTTGATTATGCATATACATCTATTTAGTGCCCTCTTCATCATGACACTAGTTTGTTTTTAAAACTTAAAAACTGCACTACTCTGTTTTTGAATAACTGTATAACATGATTAAAATATAATAATAAAAATAATAAAAAATGTCACTGAAATATTTGTAAATAATTAATGTATTTTTGCTAAATCCATGAACAGATCCAGTTGTTCAGAAGATTCACACTCAAGTACCGATGAAGATTCCAAAAAAAAGAGTAGCGATTGAGATGCAAAGAATGATAAAAATACTGCAAATAATTATCAGAGAAGTTATGCAGAACCTGTTGTATTCATCACTTACTGCTGAAAGAAATTACACATGAAAGATGACAAGTGTGAAGCTCTGTGAATCATTCAGTTTTCTTTTAACAGCAAGTAACATAAACTGGAGATGTAATATGTAATGAAGACTTCAAATTGTAATACAAATATTTTTCTGACATAATCTAAGGAATGAATTCAGTAGCATATATTTACACATCTGTGAAATTACAGGAAATTTGACTGTTTGGATTTATTAACAATTTTGCAATAACTGGTTTTATGAAATAACAAAGATTTTTATTTCTTCTTCTTATTATTGTTTAAAATCAACACTAAACCATTGTACATAATAAACAAATTATCATTACATTTATCAATGGAGACAAAATAAGAATATCCTTTCAGTATTTTACAAACTGATATAATGCAATTATGCCACTTCTTCATCTTGTCAATAACTTAGGTGCATTGTGATAGTTAAAAATATGGTCATTCAACTCATTGCTATTTTAACCTTACCCCCTCCTTTAATCAAATGCAATATTTGTGTGTATTAATTTAAAAGCTAAAAACAAAATAAATGACTAATCATTTAATGTGTAATTATTCAATTTCATTTAATCAAAATATATAGGAGATAAAAATGTTAACTTTATCAGTTTATGCTGAAATATTATTTATTTTATTTCTGGTTTTTATAATGAAAATTCTTTCACTTAGAATGAACATCTAAAATAAATTTAAATACTAAACTTAAAAATTTACTGTTCAAGATAATTTTAAATAATTTACGATTTATATAAGTTTCTTTACATTTTGTTTGGGGTTTTTTAAATTTGAACAGCTTAATAATAAAATTGTTAATTACATTTAATCGAAACGTGTATCTTTTTCATTACACCAAGTTTTTAATTTGTTTATCTATAAGTTTAGAAATATAATATATTCTGATTAATAATTCAACAGATTTTCTGGAATTTGTTTAAAAGACAAATTATATTCTAACCTGCATCTTGGTGATACCAATTTCATCATTTGTTATCCAACGCAGTCCAGCTGAAAGTCTTTCCGATTCTGTTTGTATCACAATTCCACCTAACTGTTTTGGACTCACAGCTTCTTGTCTATTATCTGTCAAATATCCTTCATGAAGTTCATCTGCAATATCCACTGTTTGTCTTTGATGCTTTAACCCAATATTTCGAAGTTTTATTCTTTCCGATGCAGCACCTGATTTACCAATCCAATTGTGCTCATCCTGAACAACACATATGAACAAGTTAAACAATAGCAATACTAAGAAAAAATATGAAAATGGTTCCTTTCCTCGATTAAATTTTGTTGACCAACAAGCTCGATCGGGCGCCATGTTGAACACTCTATGACTGAGCCACACAGGATGACAATCAACATAAAGATTCCACTCGATTCAGTTTTCTTACCTCAGTCGCCGAATTTTAGGCAATTGCAACAATAGTCTGTCGAGGCGTCTGCAAACGTGCAAAGGAAAATACGTCTGCAAACCCGTCATATTTTTCAACAGACTTCACAGATTGCAAGAGTTCACATTCCGAATGAGTTAACCACAACATCAAGCGATGAATGGTAATGCACAAAGCTAGGCGTTAACTGAGCTCCTTCAGTTTCGTATGTAGGATTTTTTTTTTTTTTTAATTTTAATTTTTTTTTTTTTTTTTTTTCATTATTATTATTGGCTGTCAGTTATTCTAGTTTAATGCATATTACTGTTCAAGGACCATTAACTTTTAAAATAAATGTTGAAATGTTATTTGGGTTTATTATTTATATAATCTAACATGAACAAGTGTACAATTTAATCACTTTATAAAGAAAAAAAATCATCATGAATGAAATGTAAAATAATTAATAATTAATAAATACTACTAATAACGTACGCAGCAAATATAATACAACATATATTATTTTATTTTACTTTTGTAATAATCGTATGTGAGGCTAAATATTCGTTACCAACTAAAATGGCTGCGCCCATGGCAGTAAATATTTGTAAGTGGTGTTTTAAGAATTTAAGGTTGACAGAGACATTTAGATGGAGAATTGACTCAAGATTCCGTTTTCTAAGTAACGGCAATACAACAATACTATCGAGAGGTTTCAAACATCAAAGTGGTAAAGATTACCGATTTACTCATTTTATTTACAGTGTCACCAATGCTAAGGGCTACTGTGACTCAGTCTGATTAGCATTTTTATTCTCTTGCATCATATAATTTTATATATACAGTATAATATTTTACACGCATATCTGACGCAACGTTTAAATTATTGTTTCTTTTCATTTTCTTAAATAAATTACAAACAAATTAAATGTGCAGTTTTTTTTAGAAATGTTTGTAACTGTTTTTTAATTGAATAATTTATTTCTGTACCCAAAACTGAATATGTTAAAACATTTTTATTTGATAGTTGACATCAAACATAAATGCTTTCTAAGTAAATATTACAAAATTGGAAAAAGAAAAAGTACATTTTTTTTAAAAATATAAGTAAAACATTAAAGAAATAATTTCAACACTAAATCCGCAACTGTCTCTGATTAATTTACATTAAAACATTCACACATATCCTATTTTTAGGACCTCTTCATGCAGGTGAATTTGAAATGCAAGATCCAAAATCTGATGATGAAATGTAAGTACATATGAAATCAGATTGAATTTTTCTACATTATAACCCCAAAATAACAATTATTTTAATAAAACATTATTACATTCAGACAGTAACCTTCTACTGAAAATTACACTTAATCTTTCAAATTTTTGTGATGTAAAAAAAGAAGAAAGTTTTTTCTGCCTATCTCTCCCTTCATCTGTTTGTTATTATTTCTCATTTTTGTATTCAACAAGATTACTTAATTAAATCAAATATAAAATAAATCACTGATACTAAATACATCTTTTTAAATGTTATATTAATGGAGAGATCATTATTATTCCATGAATTCTTGTGATCTTAGATAAAATAGCCTTTTAGAAAGAAGTAGCTTGCAAATTATTACCAGAAAAACAATTTTATTGTTCTCTAATAAGTATTTTAATATTATTACAGTGTTAACATTGTGTTCATAGACAAGGATGGTAAAAGAATTCCAGTTCGGGGAAAAATTGGTGATAATGTTATGTATTTGGCACACAGATTTGGAATTGAATTAGAAGGTATACTTGTTATGCAGTCATTTTTACCATCTTTTTTCTAAAAGAAAGGTTTTTATTTTTCAATATTAGTAATTAAATTTAACCTGAAGCATTTGCTATTTCACTTTTATATTATAGCAAATACAAAATTTGTTATTTTTCAGTGAGTGCGTCTTTGTCTTTGAGTTCAAATCAGAAGAATGCAGAATAACATTATAAATTAAAGTTTTCAAACCTCTCAAAATGATGAATTTTCATTACAAAGTTTATCATATTTTGTTTGAAGATTTGCTAGGTACACCATGTAAATCTCTTATTTTATACATTTGTGAAAGTTTTTTTTTTTTTTTTTTTTTTCAGGAGCATGTGAAGCCTCTCTTGCCTGTTCTACATGTCATACTTACATCCATCCAGATTATTATAATTTACTTCCAGATCCACTTGAAAAGTAAGAAATCAGTGTTTACCTTTTGGGAAAACAAGAAGAGAAAAAAAAAAAAAATAAGAAAAAGAACCAATACAGCAACATAGTAGTTATCAAATATAGCAGATCATTTTTTTATATTTATTCTTGGGCCTTCTCGATTCCCTGTGTATCATTGTACGTGTCAGAAATGCCTCCAGATTTTAAGAATTGCAGTATTCAGAAGAAATACAATCATAGTTTGGTATTTGAAAATGCTGTTTTATAGATGTAGTGGCTAATCTATCTCTAAACATAAACATCAAACATTGTTTGTATGGGAAGCATTTTCTATGTAATGATACTTTTTTGTAAACGTTAAGATAAACTTTTATTAATTACTTTTCTGTGGTCAGGCCATTTTTCTAACATTATGTGTTAACTATGTTTAATCAAGCTGAGTTAATCTATGCCTTTTATTAATGGTTCCAATTTCTAAAAAAAAATTGATAATTTCAAGCATGTACCAGATTAATTTTATGTTCAGTTTCAATGATATTTTTTTTAAGTCAACTTGATTTATTTTTTATACAGAGAAGAAGACATGCTTGATATGGCTGCATTTCTTAAAGTCAATTCTAGATTAAGTAAGTAAATCTACTGATCAATTTTACTTGTGATTTCAGGACTGCAAACGTGATTACTCAGTCTTTTGTCATTTGTGACCTGCGTTACAGTGTTAATGTCATACATAGACTCAGTCTGTATAATCGTTTGCACTTACCATCTTTAATATAAAAATAAAATGTAGATGAAAACGGCTGACTAAAAGTGAAAAATTAATATCTTTTTATACAAACTGGAGATTAATTGGTAATGTGGTGTTTATGATTTAACTATTTTACATCCAGTTTGCAATAAAAAAAAATCATAAGAGAACAAAATTTCCAGAACTTGGTCATTTTTATAGATGCTGACGTGCATTTATGAGGGACCAGTTACGTTTTTATAACAGTTGAAATTGGTTCTCTGTGGGAGTATTATGCATCTCAACAACAGTCAACTAGTGGAAAAAAGTTAATTTTTTATTTTCTTGGGTTTTATTGTGAAGTAAATTGAAATTAAGCATAAAAAAAAATGCTGAATTTATATATTATAATGTGAAATTTGATACAGCAAATGAAAATTAGACAAAAATAAATATTAAATATTAAAGTAGATGTTTAATAAACCTATTAATAAGTAAATAAATGAAATAGAGATTATGGTCAATATATTTGTATATTAGTATGTAAATCTTGGATAAATAATTCATTAAATGACTTGCTTTGATGTAGAAGATCAAATATCTTTCTCTAGAACAAAGTCAAATAGCCTAAAATTTACTGAAAACTTAATTGGGCAAAAATAATAATAATAATAATAATAATAATAATAATTTGTTTTTCAGGTTGTCAAATTGTTTTAACAAAAGAACTTGAAGGCATGGAATTAACATTACCACCAGCAACTAGAAACTTTTATGTTGATGGACATAAACCTCAACCACACTGACTCTATTTATTATTTTCACTGTTTTTGTGTTAAATATTCACTTTGTTGCTGATTTGCTGTTGGAGGGTATTATTTTCCAAATTACTTTTGTGATAAGACATTTTAAATTGAAGATATTATCGCACTGCCATTAGACAAGTGCAATTATTTGCCACCATTGTCAGGTACTTTTTTCTACAATTCATGTTATTTTTTTCTTTGTGGATTTAATCCAGAAGAATATTTATTACTATTATCAACATTTATAAGTATATTTTTAAGTAGTAATGTTTGAAAAACACCAGAAATCAGTGGAACTGCTCAGTATTTTATTTTTATTATTTAATTTTTTGTTACATATCATTTTATTACAGTCTTAAGTTTTGATGACTTTAGGAATATAAAAAGAAATGTTCAGCATCTGACTTTATTTTCTGGGATGGAGTGTGTATTTTTAAAATATAACTGAACAACACTTATAAATATTATGGATAAAAATATATGCATTTGAGAATGCATTTAAGACATAAATTAAAAAATTATAATTTTACAAATGAAACTGAATAATGTATTTCTTAGTATTTCATAAGTGAAAATTTAAAATTTTTGGATATTAGTAAATCCTGTTTTCTATTGACATTAGAAACATTTACAGTTTATAACCTTAATAAGAGATCTGATTAATGTTATACCAAATTAAACGCACAAGTTTTCCTGTTAAATTAACAAAAGAATACTCATTTATATGACATTTGTCATCTTCACACATTCTGACAGTTTTTACCTAACACTACATTAAACTAACAAGCAAGTTTTTTCAACAATAAAATTATATCTTGAAGTAAAAATTATAATATGTAAAAATTTAAAGAAAAACTAATGCAAATTAAATTGAAGATTCTGATTTATATTTGCTGTCTGCTTGATAACATCTCTGTATATTTTTTTTACTGGTTTTTATTTTTGCACTGTTCATGTTTGTTTTTTTTTGTTTTTTTTTAACAATTATGTTTCAATTTGATATATTTTATTTTTTTAAATAATTCCTTTTTTCCTCATTTCATTGTTAGTGTTTTATTAACAACTGCTGATCTACTTAATTCAAAAATTACCTTTGACAATCAAATGTGAGACAATAATAGATGTTATGATAAAATTATTCTGTGATGGAAGAGAAACTGTATTATTAACTAAAGAATTACTTTATTTTTTACTGTTATTTTGGTGGAAGTTTACATGTACTTGTGTAACTGTGTTTTCAATTTAGCATTTAGTAAGATGAATTTGCTGAAATTAACATTAAATAATTTCAAAAAGAAATAGATTTTCTTGAATGTTTTTTTTTTTTTTTTTTTTTTTTTAAATGTTTTTTCTTTGTTAAATAACAGTCTTTGAAAAGAAGTTGGAAAAAAAATCAAATTTTACTTCAAAAAGCCCACTATACAAATTTCTTGGCAGTTTCATTTAAGTAGGTCATGGCTTTTAAAGCCCTTGGAAAATAATTATTGAAAAGATGTTTTAGCATTCATCATACAGAATTGTCACAGAGTTTTGAACCAAACAAATTTGCTCATAACACATTCTTTATTTTAGAATTTAAACATATAATAATGAATAAATATTCATTTTCTGAATTATAAAACATGCTATACATTTTATTTGGAGAAGAAAAAAAGAATATCTTTCAATGATGTAAATATTTTAATTTTTACTAATTATAAAAATAAGTTTATAAATTAACACATATTTTGGCATTATTGAAGCCCATTAAAAGTATTTACAGGTATGTTAAATAATGACTTACAAATGAGTTATACAAAAACACGATTAGTTTAATATACTAGTAGAAAAAACTGGAAAAAGAATAAAATGATTAATAATCAGCTGGTCACTGGTGGATACTGATATTAAAACATAATTAAACATTAAAACTATATCTAGGTATTTCCAAATATTTAGTTTTACTGATTTTTACAATGTTTCAGAAATATAAAATGTATACATTTTAATTTTATGTTCCTAGATTCAAACAGTTCATATAATGTTTATCTTACAATAAATTACAAAATTTTTAACTCAAGTATTTCACATACGTTTTATTATAATCTAATTTAAAAATGTTAGACATATTTCATATTTTTTACAGTTTTAAAACAAATTAAAATGTTTCTTTTTTTCTTCACAAAATTAAGTATCAATTGCATTCATATCCAGATTGTTTGTCCAAGCGACAAGATCATCAACTTCTTTTTCCCACATTTCATCTTTGCCAGCATTAATGGCTGGCAGTGCTCCTTCAAGTTCAATATCTTGTTGCATAGGGGCTAAAATAAAAACAAATTTATAAATAATAATACTGAGTTACACAGAAATTAAAACAACATTTTTGAAGTGAATTTACTACCATGCTTTATTGATTAGTACCATCATGCTAATATTTTTTTTTTTAAAGAAAGAATTTTTAAAAATTAAATTATTAGATATTGTATAAATTTACTGAAATAATAAGAAGAAATGTTTATTAACCAAGAGAAATTTGTGTGAAACCAGCATTTATCATCAGAAAAAAAGAAAAAGAAAAAAAAGAAATATATATTCAACAAAAAAAAATTATAAAACTTACTGGTTGCAATTCTTGGAGGTAAGTATATTTTTCTCATTTTCTGAAGTTTGTCCATCTTTTTTGCTTTTTCATCTGCAGATGTATCTTTAAGTCGCCCATAAATAAGTTCTGCACTACTATAAAACAAAAACATCTGTGTCAGCAAAAACCACAAGATATTAAAAAAAATTATTACTGAGTATTAAAACATCTAAAATGCTAGTCAGTAATATTAATCATTCCATTAAAAATAACTGTAAATTATTTTGAAATATTTCACATGTGGATCTGTAAAACTCTGCAAAATGCTAATAAATTTTTTGATTTGCCCAGTTTCATTGTTTAATATATCATTATTCAGAAAACTAAACAGCATAAACTTAATATTAAAATAGATGTTACAAGGATAAGTATGCAATTAATTCTTTTTTTTCCTACACAATTTAAAAAATGGTCCCCACAGCTAAGTGTTTTCCTTTAAGATCTCTTTAAACTTTAAAAAAATAATCCATTTTATTAATATGAAGAATAAAGGGAGATAATAAATATATATACTCTATCATTTTTTTCTGAAACTGCTGTTCAAGGTCTTCATAGGACAAACCATGATGAATTCTCTGTAGTTCTGGATCATTCTTGATTTGCTCCAACACTATAAACAGAAACATTTTAAATGAATACAATAATATGTTTTATTTTATTAATTTCCAGACTTATTTTTTTTATTTTCCATACAAATAATATTAACTCAATATATATTCACTTCTTACATGAAAGTTTAATTCTAACAATAATATACTAGACTGTGACTTAAGAAATATCTTCTAAAAATATTATGTAAATATTTTGGCAAAAATTGTTTTACACATTTGACATTTAAATACTTTTTAATGTTTGCATTGGTTAAATAAAAAAAAGTTGTATTTCTAATTATGATTCTGAAAACATACTGCTGCAAATTCATTATTCAATTTATAAATTGTATCTATTAAACCAGAAATAAATAAAACATATCAAAATGATTACTGTAATCTGTTTGCATCCATCTAAAATCTATAAGATTAGGTCAGAATCATTTTATTCACCTCTATTTGTTATAGAGCAATGAAATATGAAATAGACCTAAAGGAGAGAAATCAATTGTTTGTTGGGGTTTTTCAGTTTTTTTTACAAATATCAAAATACCAAAATAATTTGTAAAAATTCTTCTGAGATTCAGAAATTTAAAAAACAAATTCATATGAAAAAGAAAAAACATTTGAAATATCGCAATAAAAAATAATTTATAAAAATATATATATATTTACAAGGATTTTTAGAATCTGTTTGTGACTTGGATGTAGCTATTCCACACCAGGTGACAAAATAATCATCAAAATTTATCTTGGTGATTTTCTGTTTAACAGGTTGAGTCTGAGGAGTCTCGGGCACTGCCGGTTTTTCTATCTCAGGAGAAAACATAACTGTTGGCTTTGTACTTGAATGTGGAGCAAGACCAGCTGAAAATGAAATAACACTTCATAAAGCAAACAAACCATTCTCTTTATTATAAACCGAATTTATTTTAATTGTTTATCTATTATTTGATTGTTGTTATTTTTAAAAATAATCCTTCTAAAGTTTTGTCTCGAAACCGTAATAATCTGAAATCTATAATTTGGAGTCTATTTGTTTACATTCATTTTACAGAGGATTTTGTTCCAAAATTTTCAAAGAAAAGAAAAAGAAACTATTGATTATAAAAGAATGAAACCAGGTTGAAATGGTCAGTTTTTCTGGAGTTTATGCTAGACTTCCTTCTTAATTAGAGGTGTTGTTAAACATTCATTCATTCATTGATTCTTAATAAAATAGAAAATATTGCATTTTATTGGATAATACTTTCAGAATTAAACAGGTTTTAAAGTAGGAAAATTGAAAAATTGCAAAACTGTTAATTCTAGTATCACTGCTTCATACCATCAAAACAATTGTGACAAATTTATCTAAAATTTAAAAATTATTTTTACATACCTTCAACCTTTTTACTTGCAGCAACACATTCAAACACCACTTGTTTATAGATTTTAGGTAAACGCCCTATTAACTCTGCTGCCTCAACATTTACCACATTTTCAAGATTTGGACTGCTCAGCATGGTCTATAAATACACACAAATATTCATTAACAATAACAACAAATGTTAAAGAATCTAGCTTTTAGTTTAATTTTATAACTAAATAAAGACATATTTATTTTACTGACATCAAAATGATTGCTTACATTACTATAGTATTACCATTTTAAATTTTCAGAACATGCTGAAATTACTCAGACTGGCCACTAATAGAGCTTTGTTCTGATGTTTTTTCCATATAATTTCATTATGGTATTTTTCTGTTTGGTTTCTAAAAGTCATCATTACCTTTTTCACTTTATATACATTTTTTTATTGCTCTTCATATAGTAAACATTTTATCTGTAATGTTATTTCTATATATTTATATAATAAAATAATCCTTCATATTATTAATATATCCATATTTATTACAGTTAAAATAACTCTTCATCATTTGATAGTTGAATAAGTGACAATTTCATCAAGTTAATTATTGAACAATGTAACAGTGATAAATTTTGCAAAGAAATAAATTTCTTCATTAATTTTCAAATCTAACCTGAATTGTAAGCAATATCATGGAAATCTGATATGATTCATTCCACTCTTCTAAATTATCCAAGAAATCAATGCACGGTCGCCCAGTTACCATATCAACTAAAATCAAAAATAAATATTTGACAAACCAAAAAATTATGTATAAACATAAACCTACATTAACATTAGATAACTACTTCTGTATTTGCTATTCCAAATCAGTATGGAGTTATGATGTTGTCATATCTTTATAGAGATATTAAGTATCATCCCATTTGTCACACACATTATAACAACACAGGTCATGGCTGAGTGACCTGCTAATCATATGCTTTCTAGCTATCATGCAATAATGGACTCATCTTTCCTGTTGTTACATAGTTATTAAATAAGTAAACCTCTATTAACAGTTAAGAAACAAGAACAGAAATATATATTCACATCTGCTTATTATACAGGGTCATTCAAAAGACCTGCTACACTTTTAAATTTTAATTAAATGAAAACGGCTTTACAGATTTGAACAAAATTAGTCGTGAACTTTCTATACTCTGCTACAATTTGTCCCATAACGAAATAAATCCCTCTTTTTCTGTTTTCTTAGGCTCAGGAGACTTCAACATGAGTTTTTTCAAGACACAAATCTGGTGTCATATCTGGAGAATATGGCATTCACTCCAGAGGTCCTCAACGAAATACCCATCTATCAGGGAACTTGTGATTCAAGAAACTGCGAATTGCTTTAGCATAATGTGATTGTTTTTTCCAACAAGATGATGGTCCTCCACATGTAGTGGGACTTTCGAATGATCCTGTATTATATCATATTATGTATGTCTGAATGATATATAGCACTAGGTATGTATTACATTGTTACAGTGCACATCAGCATATAAATGTGTTTAGCCAAATTCAGCAGGTGACAGTTCCACTAATATTTTAGGGATACGCTTAATTAGTCCAATACTTAAAAACAAAACTTTTGAAAATAAATTAATTTCTAATATTTCAATGAATTACTTACTGTTTGGATGAAATGGTACTGTATGGAAACATATTTCTGGAGGACGGATATTGTAATGTTCATCAAATTTTATGTATAAATGAAATATTCCTCCTGTAAATGAAAAACAATTTAAAAGTAAGATGAAAATAAGATGAAAATTTATTTTAATTCTGCTATGTAAAATGTACTGAGATAAAAAATGATGTTTTGTGTTAAATGATATCAACAATAGGTGTAATTTTATTTTTTTTAATTTGTGTTACATTTTTCTCTACTTCAACCACAGTTAGTGATATTAATGAACATATGTTATTCCAAACAGACTTACTCCTAGTTTTGCCTCACATTGTAACTTTATTAATACACCTGTGAATAACCATTTATCAGCTATAAAATAAAAGCCACTATAAAATATTTTTGGATTACCTGTGTAATGATTATATAAAAAGTATTAACAAAGTATTTTAATTTTTTTAAGAAAATAAAAAACAACAACAATCAAATATAATAATAATTGGTATAAAACAAAACTTCAAAAATATGTATACCTTCCCAAATGGTGTCTTGAAGACCACAGATTTTTGCTGACCATTCAAATACATTGCTGTCTGTCAGTGGACAAGCTTCAATACCCTAAAATAACAATGTTTTATATTCCTGCTAGTCATTCGAAATGCATTATTGTTTACAGAAAATAAACAAATATATATATTATGTAATAACTGCTAAAGATTTTGTACAAAAAACAGACAACATTACTTACAGTGTTTATATCAGAAGAAGTAATCAGTAGTTTTTACAAAGTGTAAAACAACTGTTAATGTATTTTTAGTTTAAGTTATAGGTCCCGGTCTTATTTTAAGTAATTAAAAAAGTAACAACAAACCCATGGACAGTCTTTCTGTAATCTTTCATATTCTCTTACAATTAGTAAGTGTGCTCTGGAAAACATCCTAAAATCACAAAAAGGAAATGGTGATAGCCTAAAGACACAAAAACGCAGACTCATATAACAATTATTTTATAAAGAAAGTTTCAGAGAATGATAAATGTTTAATTTCAAATGGGAAAATAGAGCTCTGGATAGCATATTCATGTTGAAATGATACATTTAAAATAGTATGAGATTAAATATTATAGAATTTATGTAAACCAATATAATATAGTCTACAAATTCTTGAAGATCCATACTCCAGTCTTGAGACTTTCAAATTGAATACATTTATTTTTTAAATGTCATAATTTTGTATACTATCATCTGATTCAATAAGAATAATACATTTTTTACAAATTATTTTCAGATTATATAATATAATATAATGTAATATATATATTAGAAAGACTTCCAACTGCTAATCTCATATGTATCAAAAACAAATAAATAAATAAATAAAATAAAATATTTGAAAACAAAACATCCTAATGCTGCAAACTATTTAAAGTACTGTATCAAGCATAAATCCATATTGAAAGTTTCTGTTTTGCACTGTGTCAAATATCCAGAACTATTATAATAGTAAAACTACATCATGTTATACCTGATATTTTTGGTAAAATATATTTATCTATTTATTACTGTTATTATTATTATTTTATAATTATTAATAGTTTTATTAAAATGAAACCACGTTTTCAGACGTAATAATATCAAATTTTATGTGCCTGTACAACAACAACATAGTAGTAGTAGTAACAGTAATAATACTAAATAAATAAATAAACTAATTAAAATAAATAAATAAATAAATAATATATATATATATATAATTTCAACTCATATCAAGTTTGAGTTAAATTATTTAATTAATTTTGTTTAATCTGCAAAACTTATTTTCCATCAAGTTGTTTTTGGATCTGAAACGTAAACTGGAAGTAGCCGTGAGCTCGTGCAAACAAATACCTTTTTAAAGTGTTAACTAGCGGGAGGAAAGATCGGAACTCTTTCTTATCTCAGATTTCACACTCAGCGGTTTCTAAAAAATATACCATAAATATGTTTGAGAGAGAGAGAGAGAGAGAGAGAGAGAGAGAGAGAGAGAGAGAGAGAGAGAGAGAGAGAGAGACTTTTACTTTTGTTATTATTATTATTTACCTTTTGTAACTATTTTCATTACATGGATGTCTAACATTCACTCTAAATACTGATAAATTTGACTTTTTCTCCTTACTTTAAGTCTTCGAAATGACAATAAATTATGATTAATCAACCATTATACAATGTTCGTCATCCATGTTGTTAGTCTTCGCGACGGACACAAGCGCATGCGCAATTTTACTTCCTTTTATAACACGTGCATTTGTTTACGTCTGCCTATTAATTTTAGTAAAACTTTTAATAAACAATAAATTTCAAAAACTTGTGATCAGCAAATAATATTTTTACTAATGGCCTTCATCTTCATTTTATTATTATTATTTTTTTATTAAGATAAAACGGTGTGTATAATAATATTTGTCTGATAAAGGTAAAATGAATATATTCCCCTTAAAGGTGTTGGGGTGGGGGGGTGGAATAATTACAAATTTATTTCAAATTATTATAAATTATCATTTAAACGGATAAAAAAGTTTACAAAAATCTTATACTTCATTACATAATATCTTTGTGATATAGATCTCCGTATGAAAAATAAATTAATTTGTTTTCATTAAATAATCAGATACCAATTGCGGTGAAAGTTTCTGACACGAACTGCACGCGCAAACTAGGCAGTTCGAGGTTGTTCCCCAAATACATTATTGATTAGTAAACTTTTATTATGCAAATTTAGTAACCAAGGTGATGGCCCATGCTACACAGGTGAGATTCATTTATGTGGCATGTAACAGAACATATTTTAAAATTAAATAATTAAACTACCACGATGCGAACGAGCAACCACAATTTTGCTGGAATATTTGTAAACTCTCTTTCGAAAAGTGGGTTAGATGCTGGATCTCAAAATGAAGGTGCTTCTTCCCGACCTGAATGCAATGAAAATTCACCGATCGTCACTGAGGTCTGTTCGACAGTACCCGTACGGAACAACAAATCTAACTGTCAGGACAGGTAAGACGGGATCCCACGACTGTCGTGTAAAACCCAAGCCGACCTGATAACAAAAAAAGTATATTAACATAACTGATTTTCATATAAATAAACCAAATGTTTTTCCATCATTAGATGTCATCGTTCAGAAACATGACTTTTATTTTGAACTGCAACATGATTTCTGTGGTACACTGATTTTAGTTGCTTGAAGGATGTACTATCATCATCAACATCATCATCATCAGCATCATCATTACTTTACTTTACTTTATTTTGTTCTGTTCTGTTCACTGGTTAGTAGATTTTCCACTTTATGTTATATTTAAAGCAGGTTATCGTTATATCAGAACTGATGCTGAGTCTGTTTAATAATATTTATTTTAATGAACTGTAAATCTTTCTCAACGATTAGTACACGAAAAATAAATCCCCCAGTATGCCTATATTAAAAATAATATAATAAGATTTTTAATTTTTTTTTTTTTTTTTTTTTTTTGTTTGTTTGTTTGTTAGACTTTTTTCTTTTACAAAAATTGATAATAAAGTCAATTTTGAATGTTTCGTTTTCTCAAATTCATGCTGCAAATTGATTACTTTTAAAATTATTTTTAAAGTATAGTTTTGTTATTTAATATCCTGCAGATTAATGTAAATCAAAACCAACACACACGCACGCACGCACGTACGCACGTACGCACGTGCCCTCACACATATACACACGAATATGCTCTAATTTCAGTTCCAACACTGAGCAGAATGAAAGGCAACCTCTGAGAAACATAACTAATGTATCGAAAAGCGATGGATGTTTAAAAAACAACTCATCTTCTCCCACATCGAGAAAACGCCATGCTTGCCAAACAGGACTCGATTCACAGGAATCAAAGGAAAATCTAAACTCGAACGGAAAACGTACTCGAAGAAAGAGTTCCAAGCCGCAAAAAAGTCCATGTTGGTGGGATCCGAATTTTAAAGGTGTAACAATCTGGTTCAGTACCAAAGTCAACGGAGAAAACAGTCAGTTGTGTCTTACTTCATTTTACAGGTAAATATTTGTATTGTCAACAATAACCTTTGATGCAGTTGTTGTCATTCATGTACTAGATCTTGCTATTTTTAGGATTTTCTTAAACTTATTATTGTTTTTTGTCATGGTCTGTTTCTGATTTGCTTATTTTAATTATTTATTCATTTATTTTATTTTATTTTATATATATTTATATACATATATATATTTTTTTATTATTATTTGTTTTTTTTCCCCCCCGAGTTTTTTTGTTGTTGAGAGAGAGAGAGAGAGAGAGAGAGAGAGAGAGAGAGAGAGAGAGAGAGAGAGAGAGAGAGAGAGACTTTTACTTTGTTATTATTATTTACCTGTCGTAAATATTTTTATTACATGGATGTCTAAAGTTCACTTTAAATACTAATAAATTTGACGTTTTCACTTCTGTCTTGTAAGGTGGTTAATGCAGTCTTGGTAAATGATATTAACTCGGTACACGTTGCTGTAGCTTTTATGGTATTGCTGTAGAGCAGTTTTATGTGACATTCATTTATCCATTGTAAATTCGACGTATTATAACTAGTATTTAATATGATGTTAATAAATGCGAAATTGTTAGGGTAGGTCTGAATTAATAATAAATCATTTAATAATTTTCTGTTATCTATCCAGTGTAATACATCGGCATGTTCAAATTACAACAACAAAATAATAATAAATACACAAATAAATAAATAAATAAATAAATAAATAAATTAGAAAATAATAAAAAAAATAATAAAAAAATAAGAATAAATAAATAAACACATTAATTAATTAATTAAAAAATAATACAAAATTAGAATAAATAAATTAAATAATTGATTTAAAAAAAAAAATAATAAAAAAAAATTAAAATTAAAATTAAATAAATAAATAAATAAATAAATAAATAAAAAATCTGAAAGAGTGACTTATAGCATTCCCTCCTTTCCGATCTCAGCCTGACGGATCTTACCTGTAAGCTCCTGAAACTATTTCCATCACTGTTTGTGATTAGTAACAGGAAATATTTTATGTATATAGATCTACATTCGACAAAAAAAAAAAAAAAAAAAAAAAATTACATAATTCGTATTGGAAGTAGTGAAATTATTTCTTTCACATTTTGGTTTTTTGTTCATTTCTTGCTTTTTTTTTTGCTTTTCATTTTGGTTGTAATCAATGGCTAGAGAAAACATTTATCGAATTCTGAAAATTTTGAGGAAAATAACCATTATAAAAATCGTAGTGAAAGTTTTAAATTAATTGCCAATCTTGCTATTATTGCACTCATCTGAAGCTTTGCGTTTAGCAATATTTTCGGACGAATTAACTGTAAAATTTAATGAATTTGTCATCTGGTACCATACATATCGTATAGAAGAGCGTGTGACCTACTTTACCAAAGCTGTAATAAAAATAATTTTCTATACATGTTCTAGTTATTGACTGACATAAGTGGATCACAGTATAATTTCATGTTAAAAAACAACAACCACTGACATTTTTATTTTAATATCTGTAATGTTCTTCAATCAGTGTGTTGAATTTTATTGTAATTAATTTTCTTTATTAACTTTAGGAGTATTTATTTCGTATGCATCCAAAGGTACTATTAAAATGATCTCTTACATTTTAATATAAATTGTCCATAAACAATTCATTCACTATAACAGTTCCATTAAAAGTGGTTTGGTTTAGAAAATATAAAAAAATCAGTCCTGTCCAAAAAACAATTCGAGTTTATCAACAACATTGTGAAGTGCACGTGACTGTAGATTCTAGTTCAACAGCTGATTACGTGTAACTATTACAGGTGATTACGAATAGTTATTTTAAATCATGAACACGAATACAAATATTTAAAACATTTCATTTATATTTATTTATTTATTTACTAATTTTTATAACATAAGTTGTAGCCGTAACTCGATTTTTTTGAAATGAGGCAAAAACAGTTAATCGCCGATCGGAGCGGGGCAAAAAAATTTGATCGAGGGATCTGGAGGCCGCCGATTTGAAAGACGCAAGATCCTCGATTCTAGCCATTAATATTTTATATTTTTTTAAATAAAATCTTTGTATTAAAAATATATATATTAAAAAATCTTCAAAGTCGATGTAATCCATTTTTTTTATTTGCCTCAATGTAGTTAAGGCCAAATAAGATATTCCATGTGGATCCACATAACAGACGTATATTGTCCATCTTTTTATTCCGGCTGCTTTTGTGTGTGTGTGCGTGCGTGTGCGTGTAGGTGTGTGTGTGTGTGTGTGTGTGTGTGTGTGCGTGTGTGTGCGCGTTTTCAAATATATATTTTTTAATGCTTTATAATTAAATTAATTTCATCTCGAAAATTATGTTCATCATATCGAAATTCACAGTTCGCCTCAAGAACATTTTTCTTATTTGAAAAATTGTTATTTCGAATATTTCTTTGATAGTGATAGTCATATCCTAACTATTTACAGTAACACAAGAAATAATCGAGCTCAGTCTGCTGTGAAAAGAAAGCGACATCGCAATGATTCGTTTTCAGAAGGAAAATGTACAACTGGGAGTTCTGATGAAGAAACAAAAGAAATGTTCACTGTTAATGCTAATGGAGGTAATTTAAAAAAAAAAAAAAAAAAAAAAAGCTTCGTTAGAAATTATAAATATTTAAAAAAAAAAAAAAAAAACCTCCAAAACCCCCATGTAATTGTGAATTTTCAGAAAAATATTTTTAAAAACATACAAAATACATACACCACACATAGAAATATTACCATTGTTTTTCTTTTGTGTCAGATATATTAAAAAAATATGAAACAAAATTAGTTTTACAAAATTAATTATTATTATTATTATTATTATTTTTTTTTTTTTTTTTTTTTTTTTTAAATAGAAAAATAAAGTGATACTAGAAATGTGTTTACTTTTATGTCTTCTGAATTACAAACATATTTATTATTGTAGCTAAAGTGTGTGCTTCCTGCAGCACCAGACGGACTCCACTTTGGAGAGATGCAGAAGATGGAACTCCTCTCTGTAATGCTTGTGGAATCAGGTAGTAAATAAAAAGCAATGAACATAATTTCCTCTGCACCAGAAAAGTTTTATTGCCATGAGCCTTAAGACGGGAACCTTGAAGAATCTCATCACTTTGCTAGCTTCAGTGAAGAACTAACTTTTTCCTTACACAAGTGTGTAAAATATTAAAATTAACATAATTTATGGAAGAGAAACCAAGGTCTCAGGATCAACTTTTTGTGAAAGAATATTTCAAATCAAATATAATTCTTCCATTCTTTTTGTTAGTAGTTCATGAAATTCAAAATTGAAATTTAACACTTCTTATTGTTTCTTACGTTTCATGCTCATTAGTGGTATTTTGTTTTATTTTATAAACTCAGAAAATGGCTGTAATGAATGATTTTTAAAACATATTTACATTAATTGATAATTTTTGCTGGTTTCCACTGAGCAGTATTCAAGTCTTTTGAATTGCTCTTTGTTACAGGTATCGCAAGTACCGAGTCCGCTGTGTGAAATGTTGGAGTATTCCTAAGAAGGACAGCAAGTCATTTCCTGTCTGTGGGGTTTGTGGTGGAATGCTGCGATTTTGCCACATTAAAAAGTTCTGGTAGAGGTTTTCACCGATCTAGTTTATAACAATGGTGAAGAATTTTACACAGTAATCAAATATTAAGATGTTGTATTTGTTTTGTTTTTATTGTTAAAATGCCATGGTTTGACATATTATTAAGTTTTGCTGAATGTTGCAGGAGATGTTGTAAGAAAACTTTAGAAATCTATGTATTTCCAAGCACTGTTAAAAAAGAGATTCTTATTTGTCAATATTCAAGCTTCAATATATTAATAACAAAAAGATAGTTTTGTGAAATGAAATCATAGTTTGATTGTTGCTTATCTACACTACATTCAGAAATACAAACAGACATACAAACATATACACTTCAATTAATTTTAGGAAGTTTTTGTATTACTACGGCATAAATAAATACATGTATATTAGTATAATAAATAATAAATAATACGAGTAATTTATTTGAATGTGATATGTAGTGTTGGTTTAGGTTTGAAGAACATAATCGTGGGAGGCATTAGCTGGAACAGATTTTAGCAGTATTTTATGACATTTGATGGATTTAAAATATGAAACAAAGATTAAATATCTTAAATATTTTATATATTTTGATTTTTAAGTTGAAGAAAGAAGAAAAATAAAATTCATATATTTTATTGCTTTTTAAATTTCTGTTTCCAGCTTTTAAGCTCTAAAAATTTCTTCAGTCATTCATAATCATTTGTTACTGCAAGCCTATACAGGTTAAAAAAGATTAAAGAAATTTGCCTGAACAAATTAGTATTTTTCTGTTACTATATATTACAGAATGAATGATGTTTTATAATCATAATTATCAATGTATATAAAAATATACATTTCTGTTCAGTAATTAGGTCTTACTTTCTGTTAGTATATGGTGAAAAATATTGAACAGTGTAAAACAAAATTAAATGAGCCTGTATGTTTCTGAAACATTCCTGTTTCATTAAATTGTCAATTTAACTTGTTAATTTTCTGGAATCTTTGATTACAAATTAGGAAATCTAAAATTTTACAATTCTTTCTTGCAATGTTTGTTATTTAAACATTTTTTGTTGGTTTACATGTTTTATACCTACCATATAATATGAACCTCTACCTTGAAGTATCTGTGGTAAAATATTTTTATTTTAGCCCCACAAAATATGTTTTGTTGATTTCAGTGTTTATATTTGTTTGTTATCTTTGTAATTTTGTTTTGTTTTGTTTCATTGTTTATTTTTCGTAACTTTTTCATTTACTACTTTTTTTCTTTTTTTTTATTAATTTCTTATATAATTTCTTATTAGACCTCAGAATGTAAACTTTCGATCAATGAAACCTTGATTGGCATAGATCTGAATAGTCTATGTAGATAGGTATTGAATTGTGTTTGTTTTTTCAGTGGCAAATATTTTAAATTGATCTTATAAAATGATGGAATTGATTCAATAACTTAATATATATGTAAACATATCAAATACATGTATATACAATGACATCAGTTGGTAATACTTACCAAATTAACTCCATAAGTTAATCATTTTGTGACCATTACTTTTTTGCATTTTCATTATCTTTCTGTTATTGAAAATATTATTATATTACTGAATACATTTTATGTGTTTTGTCTTACTGTTTTCTAAGTTTTGGAGCAGGCTGCTCAATTTTGAGTTTTGTATTTTAAGAAAAGTTGTAATAACTTTTTCATTTTCTGCAAATAATAATGATACTGCTAAAATATATAATAAAAGAAAAAAGTTAATGTGATTTTATGTTGTTTTTGTATTTTTTCATCATGGGTAGATATGTAAAACAACAACAAATGATGCAAAATAATATATTCCATCAGTAATATTTTAAAAAATAAAAATTAAAAAATAATAATAATAAATAAACAAATAAAAATAAAATATTAAAAAAGAAATAAAAGAAAATTAAAATGGTTAATTAAAATTGTGTATCTTATAGCCAGTTACCTCAATAAGATGTCAATAAAAACTAGAATAAAATTTAACTTATTAAATATCACTTATTATTACCATAACTATATAAAATTAATCAAAACAGTTCTTTAATTTTGGCAGTGTATTTATGATAATGTGGTTTTATTTTACATTAAAAAAAAAAATTGAACATTTTAAAATGGCAGAGCATATGTTAAAATAGTTATCTTTTGAAAATAAAGGAAATTAAAAGTGTATTTACAGATCTCTATTTTTAAAATGCTATATATAAAATGTCTGACAGCAAACTACTAATACACAAACCCTCTTGGTTTTCAAGTTGTTTTTATAACAAAATACATGAATATAAAAAGTGGTTTTGAGGATAAAATGGAAATCTCATTGTTAGCATGTATTAAAGTTTTATACATTAAAGAAATAAAAAACAAAATGATATTAATTTGTTTTTAAAATGTCACAAACAGAAATTAAATATATTAACATTGTTAAATGCATAAATGTAGGTTTACACAATTCATAAAGACATTGTTTCTCATAGTTAAATTCAGCTTTGGATACACATAATTAAAAAACTGCTATTTTTAAACTTTATAAATACAAAATAAAAAAGCCAGGAAAGATGGTATTAATAAAATAATGTAATTACAACATATAGACCTATAGGAATTAATAGCCGATAGACTGTAATTAATCCTGTTGTTGTCAAATAAAATCCTGAGAATTTATGTATTAAACTGAAGTACTTTTAAATGATATATTTGGAAGAGATGGATGGTGTCAAAACTAATATTTATTGTCATTAAAATCAATACTGAACCTAAAAGATTTACAAATGAGATTTGCCACGGTGGAATTTACAACAAAGATACCAATTCTGAAATATTTACCTTAATCGATAAATACAGAAATTCAGTTATTTAAATTAACATTATTTTGTATAATAATTATTTAGCTTAGCTAATGTCATCATTATAATATAAAAACAAGAAAAAACAAAAATAATGAAAATTAATATTTTTGCTGCGTTACTATTCGTAAGACAAAGGTCACGGCCGAAACCAGGTGCGATTGATGAGTGTACAGTGTTGGCGGAGATAATGACTTAAGGATACTGAAATATATCCTGATAATGCTTGGAAAGAAGCGAAAACGAATTGTTGGTAATATTCTGTGGTCAAAGAAGAATTACCACAAAGAGCTATCGGTATGATTTTTCTACTTTTATGCAGCTTTGTGTACGTTTAGTACTAACCAAGTCAGGCTAATCATAAATCAAAATAATTATAACTTGATTAATAACTATTAACATACTACTGAGACCAGTATAACGTGACAGCTTCATTTATTTAGTTAATGTTTGATTTGTATTTACGGCTAAATTATCGCAGCTTTGGTCCACCCTTTGTTAGCAGAGGTTTTCCTAATGTTTTGTTAAGATTATTTTTTTCAACTTGGTTATCAGAAAAAAATAAAAAATATATATAATATATATAAAGCTATAAATAGTTAACCAACATTTATTTGTCATACTTGTCAAATAAAGCACTTTTTATTTTCATTAAAAAGGCCAGAAAAAATAAGATTTATTGTTTGAAATAAATTGGGCCCACCAGAGTGTATCTGTTTTTGTATGGTTTAAATTTTAATACATTATTTAATTATTATTATTTTTTTAAATCATTAATATTTCTCTGGATTCTGTTCATATATTTTGTTCCAATTTTATTGTTCAAATAACTCCCATTGTGATATTTGTTCAGTATTTTAATGGTGTTATAAATGAGAATTTTTAAAAGCAAGGAACATTTTCATTAATCACTGACAATATGACTATGAGATGGATATTGTAAGCTCTACTGAGTTTCAGCTTCCTTATTATCATTTTGGAAAAAGCCTTAAAATTTTGTGTCCACATCTTTTTGTTTTGCTCTGTCTCAAATGAATCTGTTCTGGTACGCATCCATATCATCTCTTCCATCTTCTCTGGTATGTCTCAAAATCATTTTGAAGCAGTGATATTACATCCATCAGTTATTTTGTATTTTACTAATGTACCCTGCTCAGGTCTTCTTCCATCCTATAATCTTTTGTCATGTTCAGGTTTTCTTTCCTGATATTTATTTTTCAGTCTAGATATGTGTTTTAACACATATTTTTCAGTCTTTGTTTGCACTGCTGCTTGTTTATTCTTTGTCTGTTTAGTTAGTGCCCCATGTTTCATACTGTATCTGATTGCTGGAAATACACAGGAGCTAACATATTTAGCCAATTTTGTTTGATTTATTTGTACACAGTGTATGTTATCAGCAAAATAAAGGTAAATGAAATATTTCTACCCAGTTATTTTTAACCTAAAGCCTGTGCAATTCATTCTTCTTTGATTCTGTTTGGGAGATACCCTCTTATCACCTGTGATCAATTTAATTTTGCTTATTTCCAGTCTGTGGACACTTCCAGTGTTATCTCAATTAATGACTGTTTCATCTATAACTATATTCAGTTTTATTCTTGATTACTACATGTGGACATTCTTGCTTTGTTTTGAAGCATAGTTTTCATGTTATTGTCTCTTTCACATCTAATATTTAACCAGAATTTCCCTGTTACCATTTCATTAAGGTTTAATTACTTCCCTGCTTATGCATTTTAGTCTTCCGTAACTATTGTGTAGTGAGATGATTTTTCTAATATCTTGTCCATATCATGCATAAGCATTCTATATCTTCTTTTGAATATGATATTACTGCTATATATAGGTAAACTGTCTTATGTTCATAGTGCTTTGTTATGCACAGGGCAAGTTCTGTATCTTCACTTTGTTGCCTTTCTATTTATTGGCCATTTGCACTGGTAGCAGGTGGCTACTTTGTAAGCTGGTGAAGCATTCTTCTTTTCTTCTCACTTTGGCAATTCCAGTCACCTTCCTTACCAATCTGGTTCCTTTAAATTCTTCTTCCAATTTTTGTATCTGTTTGGCTCCATTAAATGAAGTAAAATTATTTCTTGACAAGCTTCAAAATATGATGACACACAGTATTTCTGGACCATTAAATAGTGAACAAAAACATTTTAACAAATTGTTTTGCAGATTCCTTTAATTTCTATCAGTCATTTGATAAAGTCTGCAATATTCAGTTTATCAAATGAATAGTTGTATTATCCTTAGAGAATGTTATTTTGTGAAAATACATTTACTTTAGTTTATAAGTTTATTTTTAAAAACTGCTATGTTCTTTATCAAACTATTTTTTCTTAAATATTTTTTTATCTATATATAATTGTTGTCTCCTTTTGTGTTTTTATGTTATCAAAGAGCCTTTTCAATACACACTATTATAATATAATACTAAAAGTAGTAAGTATGCTATGTATGTTGTTCTAACATGAGAACACATTGACATGTATAGTTACAGCTTGTGGATCCCTTTTCAACAAGTGTTTCAGATTTTTGAATGTAAGGATTTAAGTGTAAACACAAATTCCATTTATACTGCATATATGACATGTACAGATAATCTGTAGTATTTTTTTATTTTTAATTTCATTAATCATTTAAATAAACAATGTTTGTGTATGCTAAACTATCCAAAAACTGAAAGATATCACCAGTTTGGCTGGTTGCAAAAAGGTTTGGATTTTTGTACAGGGATCCTCATCCAGGACTAATGTTTAGAAATAACCTAGTAGTTACTGACATTATTAGTTAATAATTATATATAAATTTAATTTTTGATTGAAGAGTTAATGAAGGCTGTTGTTTATTAAGACAAATACCTAATTTATTTGAAAATGTATGCCATAGGAAATTGATCAAGATATTTTTTAAAGTAATTTTTAGAAAGTAACTCTTATTTATAACATTAGTAAAGTACAGACAAGTGAGAAGATGTTTAAATTTTTGCCTGTTAAAATGACAAAGATACATTACTGAATTTGTTCAAAATATCTTTTATATAATGGTTATAGAGGAAGTATTCATAATAATGTTACTTTTGCTTGTTTTGCTAATTAAGATTAATACATTTTTAAAAAACCAATGAAGAATGAAAGACAAACCCCCCCCAAAACACTATTCAATATTATAATCATTTAGAGCAAAAAGTCAACTTGCACAACTCTGCATCTGTTTCCAGATTTCTTGTGAAGAAAATGTAAGTTGAAAATTTAATTAATAGATTACTTGTCCAATGCTTCAGGTTTCAGGGTCATTTTATTTTTACAGAATGATAAAATAAACTTCATTTGCTGAATCCTTTTTTATTTGGTTTTAATTTATCTTTTATCCCTACATTTATATTTTTATTTTTATTTTATTATTATTTTTTTCATGTTCTTTTAATACAAGTTTAGTGTTTTCATTTAACAGAATATTCTAGGTTACTGTAACAAAACTAATTGATTAAATACCTTGAAACATTGTGTTCTGCTTAATATGACTAAATCATCAGTAATTTACATTTTTATGTAAATATTTTCAGTATTAATTTATACTGTATAAAAGTAGAGCAAATTTACCATGTAATACATTAATAAGTGCATAGAATTTTGGAAATATATTTTATGAACATCTCATTCTCTTTATTAAGTTGTGTGTGTTACACATATGTTGCATTGTCACAGTGTTACATTTGGCTGTTAATGATGAAAGAGACCTGCTGTCACTCACTCATGTACTGAAGGTTGCACTTATTCCAATGAGTAGCACAATTGACCTTTTCCACTTAACATAGGTAATGGTATCCATGAACCTTCCAATCTTAAACAGACTATCTACCTTTGGGCTAAATACAGGTCACAGATGTCAGATAATATTGTAACATACCTTATAAATAATATATTATGGTAAAAGAAGTAAAAATATCAATTTTTAACATCCCACACTTCAAAATACGTTTTTTGTGCTTTTGTGTATCAGTTTTGTAATATAAGAGCTCTGATGGCAAAATACTGTAGTATCAGTTTGTTAAATTTTAGTGTAATATCTGTCAGCATATATAAATGTACATGTATGCACAAGATCAAAATGATCAACAGCTGTCAGCTGCCTATTATTTCACACAGTATCATTAATGCTATATTGATTATTTCTCTTTGAATAACTCAGTCTTTTTTATTTATTTATTTATTTATTTATTTATTTTACTTGGCAAAAAACAACAACAAAAAAAACAATTAAAAAAACCCCAAACTATATATATTTGTCGCTTTTTAAAGTATATGTTTACGTTTACAACATAATTATTTTATGTCATGAATCATTATACATTTTTTTTTTTTTTTAAATTTTGAACATTTGTTTTGTCCAATATAATTTAAATTCATAACAATAGCCTCTTTATCAAGGCAGCATGGAGAAAAAAAAAGCAAAAAAGCAAATGGTGTTAAATAAGAATTTTATTTTAGTGTTTATAATCAAATAATATTATTGTGAAATAGGAATGACTAATTTGTTTCTTTATCGCCAGTAATTATGATGCAACAAATGTACTTGTACTTTACACAGTTTACATTGCTGTCATGTATTGCCATTCCTTTTTCCTTTGATGGAAATCATTTGTGTTCATTTGGCTCAGCTCTTGTGTGATTCAGTTCAGTATATTTTTTCTGTTCTGACAAGTGTTTGTATAATCACTGTATATGTGTGCAGAAAGAAAATACACAAATACCCTTCATGCATTTTTTTAACAGGAACTTGAATAACAAATACTGTTTACACGAAAGTACATATATATATATATATATATATATATATATATACTCTTTAATAAAATTATTTTTAAAGATGACAAAAATAAATTTAAAATTAAAAAAAGACTTACAGCATTTTCTTTATTTGAACACATGTTAAAAAGAAGAAGAAATAAACTTGGCTAATATTAAATGTGGTTTGTAGAACAAGCTAAAAATAATTTCATAAAGAAGTGTATTATTTTTCCTCCTCTGATTGTCAGACATGTATGGATTGGTTCATACAGTTAGAGATCTTGAAATTTTTGCCAAGACTGTCTGCATAATAGTGATCAAATTACTTCCACATTACAAACACATTATTGCTGCATTATGATTACATTTTTCATGTCATTTTTTTTTTTTTTGATTTGGGTGTCTGGATTAATGTCATTAAGATTTTTCTATTTGGCTGTTGATAGGAAGAAAAACAGAATCAATAAATATGTAGGCAAAACATTATTACAATGAATTTTTTGTTTTATCAGGAATATATATTTATGTATTCATCCATTAATTGGTTTGTTTTTTCTCCCAAATGTTTGACTAATAAAGGATTTAAAAGAACAGTAAACTGACCCAATTTTATGAGGAATGTGGAGCCCATGAAAATATTTAGCTATTGATCCAACCTATAGAGTTCAGTCATGAGATAATCCTGATTTCTGTGGCTGAAAATCATGTTTTTCTTTCTGTATATACTTTTAATTTTTTCTTCTTCTTTAAAGCTGTAGGTGATGAGCTGCAGATGCATTCATTTCTGTTCACCTATTGGACTGTTTACCATTCATCCAGTACCCCTTGACTTGTTTATCAGTGGTTGTCTGTAAATGCTTTCATGTTCTAACTGAGCAGCAACAGAAAACAGTTATGGTCAAGGCATATGCAGCATCATACATTATTCATAAAATCAGTTGTATGCTTATTAATTTAATATACAAAAGTATTTAAGCACAATAGTATTTGATTAATACATCTGAATATGTATTGCTGCCCCAAAATTGTTTAGGTCCTGGTTCTGCATAATTAGTTGAAGGCAAAAAGCAGAGGCATGTATTTAGACAATAAAGAATTTAAAAAAGAAAAAACAAGAAAAAAATCAAATACATTTATACTATTCATTTATACTAATGAAACAAGTTTGTTAAATAAAAATTATTTTCCCCTTGTTCTGACCTGAAATGTAGTAAAATTTATTAGCCATACATATTTTGTTCTCAAAAATAACATTTCATTTTGAGAAAAACAACCATGTTTAATTGTTTTAATGTTTAAAAATGTTTTATTAAAAGTTGTGTCAGTCATAATTTTATGCTTATATATATATATATATATATATATATATATACACATGCATGATTGCTGCAATTGTGTATGTTCTGGGTCATATCTTTTGACAGTGCTTATATTTAATGCTGATCTTTGCTGTCAGAATAGTTCAGATATAATGATTTGAAAGAAGTGTTTACACAAAAATAGAACATTTAAGAAAACAGATTTTTGTTCTTTAACATTATTTGGACAGCAAAAGTATAAGCTGTCTGGTGGATAAATCATTTGTCCAAGTATAGTGTGCACAGCTTGTACATTAATAAATATGATGCTTTTTCTTTTTCAGCGTATCTGCAGCAGACATATATTTATAAATGTATTTTTTCATTTACTGTTGATTATTATAATAACAATAATTATTTTGGATCTTAAAGTAACATTGCTTGTAATTTACACATAATCATTTTATTTGTTTATTTTTATCTTTTCTTTTTAAAATATAGATATTAGAATCAATGTTCTATTTAATGCTGTTTATTAAAAATTGGGTAGTATACACAGATAAAAAGAGTAAAACAGGATTTAGAATAAAATGAGAGAAACATGGATGGTACTACATATGTATTTAATATAAGCTGTCCATTGTATTCTGATCATAGCTTATCACAGCATAGCTGCCTTCTATCTTACAGCTACATACTGTAGCTTCATTTAGGTAAAGAATATTGATATAATCTAATGTCAGCAATAAGAAGTACTTATTCAGTTAATTCAGTGATAATGGTCAAAACTTTAACTTATTTAAAACATTTGTTAAATCAGCCCTGTTCACATAAAGTAGATTTTATTTAAATAATTTTTTTAACTGAATTTATTATTAAAATATTTCATTTGCTAATTTACTGTGCTTCATTTTTTAAATATTTCTTTATTTGTTTTCATTATTATTATTATTATCATTTTTTTTTTTTTTTCAGTCCTCAGTAGTTACAAAGCCAAGCCTCTACCATGCACTTATTGTTATTTTCCTCGAGTTTTTCGCCTGGGGCTTGGTCACACAGCCAATTATTTCAGTAAGTTTTCAGTTTTCTGGTTTTAATTCATTTTATTGAAGTATATTTTTTATTTATTTATTTATTTATTTTGTATGTTCATTAAAATGTTTTAGTTAACTTGAATCTGTGTGGCCATATTATAATGATATGGAGATAAAATGTTATCTCATTTGTTAAGAAAGTCTAGCTTGAAACTTTCATAGACATCATACTTCATAATGTTTTAATGATAATAAAAAATAAAGTGAACAGTTAAATGTAAAATTAAAATTTAAAATGACTTTCCACACATCAATTTGTATGCTGATTGAATAAATGAATATGTTTCTTTGAAGTAAGCTTAATAAAATTTATAAAAATGAGGTGTTTTTCTCATAGGTATTAAATGACACATTTCCACACCATACATTTTTGATGAATGGACTCATCCAAGGAGTAAAGGTGGGTTTTATCATTTTGATTTTCTTTCTGATATTGACAATTCAACATCTTATTTTTTGTTGTTGTCAAATTAAAAAAAAATGTGGTTTTATATATATATTTTTTGTTTTAAATTATTATTTTTTAAAGTGATAATTAATTAAAAATCCAGCAGTGTATAAAGAAAATGGCCCTAATGTGCTTCAAACATTCATGCCATGCCAAAACTGGTATTTATTTCATAATTAATTTATAAATATTTAGCATGTTAATAAAATGGAACTATATATGTTTTTGTACAAAAGAAAAAATGCGATTAAAAAATATAAAATTGAAACACTGATGTGATTGTTATCATTTCTTTTGTGTTAATGAAACTGACCTGAGCCAGTTCAAATAAACATTTTAGAAAATAACAAAATAAACACATACTCAGACACGTTTACATTATATATAATATATGCAGACCTGTTAAAATGTTTCTAAAAAGCAACAACAATAAAACAAAAAATGACATATGTGGCTTTTGACTGAAAATATATATATTAATGGTGAAATATTATTTTGTACTAGATAATATCTTAAATAACAATATTGTTCATGATTATTTTGTTAGGCTTAGATTTACAGTTGCAGTGTGAATGATGAATATCTTCATACAGTAAATGTTTTTTTCTGATAAATGTTTATGCACAAAGTAAAACAATTTAGTTACAAAAATATTTAAAATTTGAAACATTTTCATAAATAAGTTTCTTATTGCTCATGAATATCCATTTAATTTAATAAACTGAGGTATTTTTTCAGTGCACTTATATTGTATTCAGAATTGAAATAAATGTGTATATATTGACAAAGTTCATATTTATCAGATAGTCATCTCTTTTTTTTATTTAAAATCCATTTTGTTTTTTCTTTTGTGAAATATGAAAACAATATATCTTTCCTGTGTATTAATAAACTGTAAATGCTAATTTTTATTGTTGTGTCTTTGATTTTAGGGAATGCTGTCATTCCTGGCTGCGCCTCTGATTGGGGCTCTGTCAGACGTGTGGGGACGCAAGCCATTTCTTATTTTAACAGTCACTTTCACTTGTGCTCCTCTTCCTCTTATGAGGCTTAGTCCTTGGTCAGTATAGGTTTCAGTTTAGTATTCATTTTCACACTAATAAGAATTTTGAAACTAATTATCCAGTGTCATGATAAAAACTCTTAATTCAGATATTTCTAAAAATTTGTTTCTTTGTTTTTGAAAATTAATTATTTAATAATCTTCATCAAAAAGAAATTTTGTTAAATGAGATGTAATAGTTGATATTTCCATTCTGCTTATAAATAACTTGTTCTTGTTCAAGATGACAAAACCTTTATTTTTATTTATTTATTATTATTTTTTCACTTAAAACTATATTATATTTACATTTTGCTATGTTTGTTTTTTAGGTGGTATTTTGCAATGATTTCTATATCCGGTGTATTTGCTGTAACATTCAGTGTGGTGTTTGCCTATGTAGCAGATATCACTTCTGAAGAGGATCGCAGTGCTGCATATGGTTTAGTATGTAGTTAATTAATGTTATTATAAATATTGCAGCTACAGTGAAACATCACTTTTAGATCTGCTATGTAATATACATAAATGAATATTGTAACAATAGCTACCAGTAGTTTCACAGAAACTGCTCTGTCTTTTTCTTTTCCACAAAAACTTTTTTTTTTTTAAAATATACACATACACATAAGTATTTTATATTTGGGAACATGTTAATAATATGTTTCCATGACATTTATTTTTTTATTAATTTCTTAATTACAAGAATAGAAATTTTATCAAAGTTTTATTTTATGAAAAGAAAAAAAAAAAATGGTAATGATTTCCACACTCATCTAATATTATACTTTTTGTTACAGGTATCTGCAACATTTGCAGCTAGTCTGGTAACCAGTCCAGCTATTGGTGCCTACCTCCAGAGCTATTATAGTGAAAATCTTGTCATCTGGCTGGCTTCGTCAGTAGCACTGCTAGACATTTTATTTATTTTGGTTGCTGTGCCAGAATCATTGCCCGAGAAACTTCGACCAGCCAGTTGGGGCTCTCAGATCTCATGGGACAAAGCAGATCCCTTTGGGGTAATTAGACTTCATTCATTCTGCTTGTTATTTTGTTAAAAACTATACAACTTACAGAATATTTAAATGAATGAAAATCTGTCTTTTGCTTATGGTTTCTGTTTATTGTGAAATGTATGTTGATGATGCTGACAGGGAATGATACATGATGCAAGAATTATTTTTTATTTTTTATTTTTGTTTTGTTTTTCAGGTTTTTATTATTTATATTCCTAACACCAATAACAGAAGAAAAGGAAAAACAAAAAAAATCGAGATCTATGCAGAAGAAATTTAGTGTTTAATTTAATATTGGATATTGGTCATTTATTAAATAATTTTAATTACTTTATTATCAATCTCTTTTCAGATAGACCTGGTGGATTACAAGGGTAGAGGGGAAAATTATAATTTCAATGATTTTATTTTATGATGTTCTATAATTATTTTTGTATTTATTTAATAATTTTGTTTGTTTGTTTGTTGTTGTTGTTGTTGTTGTTTGTTTGAAGACAGTTTTATAAATAATTGTATAATATTTTAATTTCAGGCTTTAAGAAAGATTGGCCAGGACCATTTAATTCTGCTTCTCTGTGTAACTGTGTTTTTATCATATCTCCCAGAAGCAGGAGAATATTCAAGTTTTTTTGTATATCTTAAACTGGTAAGGTCCAGTTGTGTTTTGTTTTATTTAATTAATAATAACATTTGTTTATTTGTATAAAAGGAGTCACAGGATTATTTCAGTATGGATAAAATTACAAAATTATTTTGCTTTGATAAAGTATGTATTTGATGCTGGTAGCAATCAAAACATTCTGATGCAAAATCTGATTTAATTTTAAATTGACTACTTTGCATTAAACATCCCAAAAATAAATTATTTTAAAAAATGATGATGATATTAATTAATTATAAATAAAAACACGTATGTTTTAAAACTTTCAGATTGTAGGGTTCAGAGCAGAGCAAATAGCTTCATTTATTGCATTAATAGGAGTACTGTCAGTGCTAGCTCAGGTTTGTCCTCTTTTGTATTTATTTTTTTCAGTTGATCAGACAACACATATGCATGATATAGTATATATATGTAGAAATAGTAAAGATATTTAGGTTGGGATAAGTGTAGGCAATGGAAAAAACAACAACATTTTTAAGATTCTTTAATAAATTAATTACAGTCATTAGATAAATATTTGCCTGTCTTTATTGGAATTAGTGTCTTTAGGCCAACTTGTGATTTTCTCAATATTCTAAGGATCTGCCTCAGTTTCAGCTTCTGAAATCAACAGATAAATGTGCTTGAAATTTGTATCTTAAAAGATGAATGTTTTTCTGTTGTTAGTTTCAAATCTGATTCTTGAATAATAAAATATTTGAAACAGATATTAACGACGTTTATACTTTTTGAAAAGTTTAATACATCATCTAAATAAATCAGATGCAACTTAAAATGAAGTCCATCAAGAGTCTGATTGTTTTACTGTTATTACATGTTTATCAGTAAATTATTTGATAACAGTTTTTTTTTTTAATGATGTGTAATTTTTAATTATTACTATTTTATTTTATTTTATTTATTTATTTATTTATTTTCAGACATTATTTCTAGCATTGCTAATGAAATACTTTGGCCCAAAACAAGCCATTCTAGTTGGTTTGGTCTTTGAGATTATGCAGCTGACATGTTATGGATTTGGTTCAGAACACTGGTAAATTGATTCTTCCTGTTTTACTCAAACCTTTTTTATTAATTCAGATAAAAACATTCTGCTTCAAATTAATTATCTCATTTTGAATGTTGCTGACACATTGAAGTTAAAAATAGACTATGTATAATTAAGAGACACTATACAATGCATGTTCTAAGTAACTTAAGCCTTTATGTGTTACAAGATAATGGTTACATTTTTATTCATCACAGATTTCTTCTTGTTTTTACCTGAGTTAAAAACTATTATTACACTTACATTCAGGATAATGTGGGTAGCAGTTTGTATATAGAAATAATAATATTCCAGCTAATATATATATTCTTCAAATTTTTAAAAATGTTTAGAAACTATTATTATCATTATCATAATGTAGGTAGTAGGCTGTCTATAAAAATAATAATATTCCAAATGCAATATATAGTCTTCATATCATTTTATTTCTTTTAAAAACTGTTATTATAATTGTTTTCAGGATAATGTGGGTAGCAGGCTGTCTAGCAGCTGTTTCCAGTATAACTTACCCAGCAATCAGTGCATTTGTCTCAGCTCACGCACAGCCAGATCAGCAGGGTAATCACTTCTTCATTACTCTAATCAATTTTAATTACTTACTTCTGCAGTACATCTTCAGAAAGCAAAATATAAAGAAAACATGAAAAATAATATTTCTGTTACAACTTACCCATTTTATTTACTTCTTTAAAAATTCTTCCATGTTTACTTGATTTCACCATTATGATATACTAATATGCTGAGTTCAGCAATTGCAAGTTCATAATAAATAAGCAATTACAAATTTATTTAAGGTGTGGCTCAAGGTGTTGTGACAGGTATCAGAGGACTGTGCAATGGGCTGGGACCAGCTCTGTTTGGCTTCATCTTTTACCTTTTCCATGTTGATATTAACCCCATTGAAGTTCTCAATGGACATCAATCAAAGACTAGTATTTCTAATGCTTCACATCAGGATGTACCCAGCAGTTTCAAAGTAAGTTGAAAATTATCATCAGTTTCTTTTACAGTAGCCATAGCTTTATTGGTTTTAATTTGTATATTTTGGTATTGTTACATAATACTGAATGGCAGGCTCAGTAGCATTTAAATAACAGTTGCATCACTTGTACACGCTTACAAAATGATACATAGATTAAATTATTTACTACTGCTTACTGTTAGTTTGAACCATTTAGATATATTAGGCCTCTTTCTCAGATAAATAAATGAGGAAAACTTAACGTTCATTATCAGTTTTTATTATTATGGAAAGATGTGTACTTACTCCATTCTTTTTAAAACAAAAAAATAATATAATATGTTGAATTTTGGGCTTTTACAGGACATGGTTCCAGGACCACCATTTGCTTTTGGTGCTGTGTTAGTTATCTTGGCTTTGCTCGTGGCTGTGTTTATACCCCACAATCCACATAGTTCTCTCAGTAAGTTGATATTCTTTTCTTTGCTTTTTCATAAATCTAATGATATGCAGCAAATTAATAAATTTTCTAAGATCTTACTCTTTACAGAATCTTGGATTTTCTTTTGTTTTAATGGGAACATGACTTATGACTGTTAATGGGTTTTTTTTTTTTTTTGTTTTTTCAATTATATGTTTAATATATTTTTGCCTATGTTCCCATAATTGCTGTGCACCTTTAAAACTAGGACATGACTTGATTCATGGTTTTCACTGTTCTTTGTTTTTTTGTTTTGTCCGTTATATTTTTTTTTTACCTTAAATTAGTTGTTACAGATTCCTGTTTGAAAGATAAACTGCTGCTATATTTGATACTTAACTGCACAATAAAATGTAATGCATTTCATTAAAATTTTGTGTTTATTCATCTGAATATTTATAAACATAATAAATAGATTAATAGAGCATTGAAATTTACATAGAAATATTTTTTGTTGCATTTTTGCTGTTTTTTTTATCACACAACTTCGACAACAGAGACAAAATAATCATTAACAACACTACTGGCATAGTTAGCAATATTTTTAAAACAGTATTATTTTGCTTTTTCAGATGCCAAATCATTTGAAAAAGATCCATTGATGGAAGATGAGGAAGATACACTGTAGCGAGACTGTGAAAATAGTTGTAAAATTAATCACAAAAATGAGACATTGTGTTATGGTTGAAAAAATATTGTCCGTTGATATTTATTTCTTGTCATTTGCTTGGCAACTCACCTAGAATTATTTGAATTTTGTGACTGCTGATGAAAAAATATAATCTGAGGATTCACTGTTACAATAATGTTTATAAATTTAAGTAGATATTTAAAAATATAGTTTCAGGATTCTTATTTACTTTTTTCAGATATAATCATCTGCATTGTCACATAGGTTTTTGTTTTTAAAAATATATAAATAAACAAAATGTATAACATTGAAGAATGCCTCATTTATCAGTGAACCTAAATGTTATTTGCTAATACATTCTGAATTTTGGAAAAAATACTTTATGGTTTCTTAAATAAATATTTCAAATAATCATGAAATAAAATAGGTTTATTAGGACTGTCAACACATAGTTTTAATATTAACCTTTTTTATTTCTTGTTTTGTTTAATATTACAGGTTATTTCATTAAATATTTCTCATTTTATTTATAAAAAATATTAATCAAAATATTGCCAGTGAATTAGTGCAGTAAAAAAGAATAAAACCTGAAAAATATCAGATATATTTTATGTTTAATGAGTAATTGATAGGCATGTTAAAAAAAAAAAAAAGATAAGAAAGAACAGTGTATAATCAATAACTGACCAGTTGAATTGTTTTCTGTTCAGCATTCATATATTAGGGTTGCTTTAGTCATTATGCTCAAAAATAATGTTGCATTTATTTTTTCTCCATATTATCATTATAAATATGTATTTTAATATTTCAGAATATTTATTTTCATTAGTATGTTGTGCATCAGTTCAGATGGTTCTGAAACCAAAACTTACAGTAGAAATAAAAAATGTTTATAGGATAATTGGTTTTCAGGCTTTGTTTCTGAAGGGAGTTTTCGGCCATGATTATTTGATAAAAAGTTGTAAGTGTTAAATATTATTACTTTTTCTTTTTCTTTTTCTTTTCTCTTTATTATTTTTTAAAATGTTTAAATATTTCTTAGTGCTGGATTTCATATCTGGTGGTTAATTGTTGAACAGTCTTGTTTGTATTGTATCAGAGTGAATGTTTATCCTTGTATGGTTGATAATAGGACAATATCATGTTGTAGAAATTACTTCATATGATTGGCATTGGAGTTCTCTGATTTGTTTACTGAAGACTGTTATTTTAAGTATATCATATTAATTTTCTAATACGGTTTTATTTTACTTTCTTTATTTCTAAAATTTTTGCATATTGACATCTCAGTAAATATTTTTAGTGAATTTCAAAATAGGTAACTACTTTTTTTTTTTTTTTTTGCATTTTTTCCTGACTATATATTTCTCATTTAAATATGAAATTATGAAAGTTTAAAATGCATTCATTCAAAAAACAAATAAATATATTATATCACAAACTATTTTTATTTTAAAATAATAATAATAAATAAAAATAAAAATAGTTTGTTGCAATCCTTGAAAATAGATTTGTATATATAAAAGGATTTGGTGTAGATATTCTTTTCCTGAGTTTTGTTTTCTGTTTTACATAGTAAATGTATGAAAACATTCTGTTACATTTATTAATACATCTATTATACGAAGTCTAATCAGCCTACATTTTTTTTAAAATTAAAATTACACAAATTTTATTGAATAAATTATATATATGTATGTATGCATGAATGAGTAGTGGTTTTATCTTTTCTGTTCACTGCAGTAACAGAATAATACATTATTTATAAATATTTCCAACTTTTGCACAAAAGAGGATTATAAGTTTGCCATATATACTTTGACAGTTAATAAAACATTTTAATGTTGCTACTTTTTCTAAAATTAAACAATGGAATAAGGATAATTTGAGAAATAAACATAATGGGGAGTTAATTAGTTACACTAAATTTGAATTTTTTGAAAATCAAAGCATGAAGAAAATTTAATGTATTTCAAATATTTTAGTATTTCTAGTTTTAAATTGTACCATTTTATGTACCTTTATATTTGAATGATTAGTTTGGATAAAGGAATTGTAATCTTTTAGCTAGCAAGAAATGAAAATGCTTTTTGAAAGTGCCAAAAATTTTTTTTATTGCCATAGTTTTTTCATCAAAAATATTTGGATTCTGGCCTTATCAACAGTATCTTGGACAAATGCAGTACCAAATGCTTTTAGTCAGGCCTTATGTTTTTTCTTACTAACTTGAAATAGGTCAAAAGAGAGTTAATTAAAAAAATGACAATAATAATGAAAAAAAAAAAATGGCATGACGTTTATAGCAAGTAATGTCACTGAATTATATCCATTAAGTTTTGTTTGGATCTTGAAAAGAAATTGCTAATTGTTTTTTTTATTTGTATTTTTTTTTTTTTTAACATTTTTTTTTTCTCATTTTAAAAAAGTCTAAACAAATTTATTTTATTGGAATATGCATTGTCACAACAGTAGTGACATAGTGATCATAAATTGTGTGCTGTGCTAGGGGAAAGTGTATTTTTAATTATGGCTACACATTCAAGAAAATTAGATTACAAAACCTTTTATTTTTATAAACCAAGCCATATCATTTGCTATAATTTTTATTAAAATTACATAAATTTGATTTTAACATGGTTCCTAACTGAACATAGCCAATTGTAATCCATTGCAATGCCATATTTAGCTAAAAGTGTCATTTTAAAGAGAAAGAAAATAATGGCAAAATATAGAAAATCAATTTCCAGTATATTTTAAATGTTCTGGTGATAAAAGAGAACCTTCAAAATTTAATTGAATGAAATATGATTAGCAAAGATACTTGCCACATTCTAAAATTTGAGATTTGGATAACTATTTTTGATGCTGTGTTGAATAACATGTTCCCTGGCAGTAAAAGTAATTAATAAACAAAGGAAAATATTTTAACTTTTCAAACATAAAGCAGCCTTGTTTTAGTATTTATTTTATGCTACAATAACATTACTTTCATATTTATAGTGGAAAATGTAAAATTGTTTTATTTACATATTTAATCTGTGTAATTGTATAAACATATTGCTATGTTTTATTCATGGACACTTATTTTTGAAAGAAAATTAGAACTTTGTGTGCCATTTCATACTTATATTATCATTTTAAAAAATGTATATATAATTGCTAAATAAAATATTATTCCATTTCACAGTAGTTATAGAATTACTAAATAGAAAGATTAATTTAACACTGGGTAAAAAGATAAAAGACAACATTCTAATTATGTCAAATGCCAAAAAAAAAAAAATATATATATATATTTTTCATGGAATTTAATAATTTTTAAAGAGATCTTTTAATTAATGAGGTAAAATATTTTTTCAGTTTTATCAACTGTAGAATATTGTGTAGCAACTTGTCATCTGTGAAAAAAATCTATATTTTGTTAGTACATTATAAAAGTTGTGTGCGAGTGTACATGTTTGTTAATCACAAGGCGTGTCTTCTGTTGGTTGGGGTTTGTTGTCTGTTTTATGTAAGAATGAAGGGTCCATACAGTCAGTTTTATATATGTACAGTATTGTATAACCATGCATGCCTTATTCCTAGTTATACCAAATCACCCCTTTATAACTCATCTATAGCAGTTCTCAGATTATTTCATAATAGTTAATTATTTCTTCTTTTTTTTTCTGTTCAGTCACGTCTGAATTCAATATTATGCAGCATTTTTATAATTTTAATAAAACTATCTGTCTTTTAAAATAATAAATAATATAAATATATTTTATTCTAAAATCTAGTTATACTCCATTTTCTTTCTTTTTTAAAGCAGCAACAACATAGTAATATAAAAATAATCACTGATATATAATTACTATTAGAGATACTTTATTTTAATTATTTAAAATTAACAGTATGTAGACTTGTGAGAATAAAATAAGTGTATACAAAAGTAATAATAATAATTTACAAAAAAGTTAATATACTGAAGGGTGAACCAGCCTAATAAAAGTGTAATCTTGTTTCATTTGATGGTTCATATTACAGTTATAACATTACTGAGCCAGTTATAATGCTGCATTCTTATACTTTGTGTATGTAGTATGCTGTACCTTATCCACCTGTTACTGTTGTACATGTGATTGTAAATAAAATCAAAACTATTGAGTCATTAAATGCTTTTTGTTGTCCTTTTTTGAATGTTTATTATCAATTTGAAATGAACAAGAGAATGTTACAAATAACAAGTATTCTTTCTTTAATCAGCATAACAGATCATTATGAATTTGTTGTCCTCTAGATTATTTTTATTTAGAAATAATTCATTAATATATAATTTTTGTTCAGATAAAAAAAAAAAAAAAAAGACACACACACACACACGTTTTCTTTCTTTTTATGTCTATATAACATTAATTTTAGTTTTTTACATTCTACATGCATGAACTGTGGCCAGATGTGTAAAACAGAATATACGGTCTTGGATTTTGTCACTGATGCTGTATCTCTGCCCCAGATAGATACAGCTTTCAACATCTTGTCATTTTGTTGTTGGCATATATTCAATAATATTGGTATGTCATTTTCTAGCATTACCTTTGAGCTGTACATCTTAATCCTGTTTTTGTCGCTTTCTTTAGCAAGCTCTTGCAGCATTTATTTTAATTATAGCATACGGGAAAACACATTTTATTAAAATACTTAAAATTCATCAAATATATCTCCAGCAAAAAAAAAAAAAAAAAAATTCAGATTTCATTTTTTTTTTATTTCCAGTAAATTTCACTGCAGTTCTGGTGAAACGAGATGTCAGTAATATGTAACATATTTGTAACACGCATGAACTGAGTATTCATTATAAATGGAAATTATATTGATAATATTAAACCAATTTTGAAGATGTAGTTTGTTTTAGCTTGTGGATGAATACACACGTATTTATACGTATTTATATTATATTATACATAGACACAGATATATATATACAGTTAACGACATTAGTGTTAAACGATCTACCAATCCATTCTAGGTAATAATTATTACCAAAGAACATTACACCTAGCTCCAGTAACATTTTATCTATTATTAGTATTTACTGGATGAGAGATGCACATTACGCTAACAGTAGTTGGTAACAAAAGCTGAACGTAAAAACCAGTCAACTATCGCCGGCACCTTGGGTTTTATCTCCGACAGTTCGTAGTATCTTTCGTCTTTGTGAGCCTAGAATTTAAGAATTTCGTGGGAAAATATCTCCATCATGGATCCGAAGACTTTCATGGACATTGCCGTTGTTATAACGAAGTTGAAAATGTTCCCATATTTCGACATAGCGCATTATGCTTTGATGTGTATGTCTGTTCGAGATGATATGCCGCAAGGTGAGAATCGTGTAATTCCAGTATAACTGTCATTCTTGTTTATAAGTATTAATATGTTTTGTAAATAGTAACACAACGATGTTTTTATTAAAGAAATAATTAATGAAATAATTAATTAATTATTTTAATAAACTGATGTCAGTTTGAAGTTTGAGATCATTTGAAATTTGAATGAAATAATTAAGCCTTTTTATTATTATTATTATTATTATTATTATTATTAATCATTTTAACGGGCTTGGAGGTAGATAACTTCTAGTATATGTTGGGGTTTTTTGACCCATATATACACTATTTTCACTTACTTAGCAAATGCATCAGAACTGATGTTTTAATAATACATTAATATTGTATATTGCCTGGAGGATAACTATGCAAATATTATTGATTATTTAATTCCTTTATCACTATTTTAAGTAGTTAGAAATTGTGAGTTGCTATTTGAGAAAAGATTAATTTTTAAACTCAGATAATTTCAAATATAATATATGTATTATAATAAACATACAAAAGATGTGTGTTAAAAATGTTAGCTATTAGATAAACATAAGACATTTTTAAGGAATAATTATTTTAAAACTTATGTTAGAATCATTATTGTAAGATGTAAAAACAACTTACAAAAAGATTTAAAATTCCCAGGTTGCAGAAATGGAAAGTATTTTGTCAGACTAGTTCAGCGGCATGCAGAGATCTGCTGATGCCTGGGGCCAACTCCTTGACTGTATGCCCCGAATACTCAAGTATAAAGCCTTGTACTGAGAAATATTATGAGAAAGGAAGATATTTGGAATATGTAAACACAGATGAAACATAAAATAATCACTTTATTCAGTTTAAATATAAATCAACAAAATTTACTGAGTTTTTTTCTGATTGGATACCCCCATTTGGATGCCTGGGACCACTCCCCTTCGGCCCCCTCTCTGCATGCCACTGGACTAGTTTTGACTAGTACCAAATAAAATTGAGTGGTCTGCAAAACAATATTTTATTGTTTAATATTAAAATTAAAATAGATACATATCACCTGACTATTTTAATTTCATTAGCAAAATGAAAAAAAGCAAGTGCCTTCATATTTCTGTTGTTACAAACATATTACTATATAGAGGATTCAGGGATTTTTTTTATCTGAAAAATAACAGACTTTTGTAATCTTTATCCACTGAGACTTGTTGAGATTTAAAGATTAATAAATAAAAATAATGTGTCCAGTTAGATAACTGTTTGTTACTTTATTTTATTATTATTATTGTTATTTTACTTAAATTATTATTCAACAATAGGTAGAATTCCAAAAGCATTATTATAATTTAAAAAAAAAAAAAATGTTAATATTGCATTTGCTATTCTGGTGAGTGATTCGCCCGAGGGTGAATTACTTTAGAAGGAAAGCAAAACATAAATTACCATATACAAAAGATAAAGGCAGAATGTGAAATAGTTTAAGAAATTCAGCATTAGTACATTGAAAAGAAAAGGGAGACATCACTGAACATTTTTTAATAATTTTTGTTGACTATTAGTATTAAGGAATTGTATTTCTCTCTATATTTTAAGAAATAAAATAATTAAAAACGTAAATAAAACAAATTTTAAAAAAAAGAAGAAAAGAATATATTACAATTCTGAATGCATAAAATTTGTCGACACTGATGACATTTACAGTAATGATGGTTGAAAGGTGAATGCATTTCTTTGCTATCAGTTATATAATTTATATATTGATATAATTTTCTCATTTATAATTAGCTCATAAATAATGTATGTAGTTTTTGCTGTAGGTGTTTATGTTATTTTAATTTTAATTATAAGATAAGTAATTTAATCTACTTTAATATGGTAATGATAAAAACCTGAATTCAACCAGCATGATCTGTTGGGTTGACAGCAGTAAAAATAAATTTTAAATATAAATTTTCAAAAATATATAAATGATAGTGAATATTTAAAAAATTATTTGAATTTCCATATTGAAAAATAAATGTGTGAATTTTGTGGGTTAGTTAGAAGAAAAAGAAGAAAAAGAATGGAAAAATAATATTTATTTAGTTGACTTCTGTCCTGCTTGTTACGATTACTTTCTATTTGTTTTTCACATGAAGATGAAAATTAGAAATGACACAGACATAATACAATAAATACATTTAAAATTAATTCATTTTTTTGTTCTATGTTAATCACTAATCAGCATCATTAATTATGTTATGCATTGGTTATTAAAACACTTTTAAAAATAGGATACAAAAGTTATTACCTCTTAATTTCAGAATTTTCTTCATTAATCTTTGTTATTATCTGATAATATTGATAAAACATCATGTTCATTTAGTAACTGTCATGTTTGTTTTGTCTTTTGAATAAAAGACTATTTTTTTTAGCCTGAATGTAAATAAAGATCATATCACCATCTATTATCCTTTTATTTATCAAAAGCTTATTCATCATGCTACTAAGAATTGCAGTTATTGTAAAAAATTTGGGTAACTCTAAAATTATTACTGAATATAATGATTTCATTGTGAAAACAGACAAAAGTATTTGTGTATAAAATCACCCTTTTAAGTTGTATTATTACTGTTTGTGTTAATTACTGGTTAATTACATTTTGCTTTTCTGTTGTTGTTTTTTTCTTTTTTTTCCTACATCTGGTTCTGTTCTGTTAATATTACTGTTATTTGTAAAACAGATGTAACTTATAAGTACACACAGATATCGTCTGAAAAGCTGGCCGTATTTCCTACAACTGTGAAAAAAAAGAAATACTTGTCTTTATATTTTCTCCACAATGTTTATGATCCTCTTGCTGTTTGTACTATTTCAGTACTTGTAGATCAAAGTCAGAGTAGGTAGGTATGTGATATAGGTAGTTTAGCTTATCTTCTATTCAAGGTCATTTAAAAAAGATTTGTGTCATAAATTAGATCACTGCTAAGCAGACGTTACTTACAGAATGTAATAGCTAATGCTATTCAGTGTTATTGCAAGTTTATTATCCTGATTTTATTAATTATTAAAAATGGTTGTGTGTTTATGTGTGTACATACAGATCATGAAATTTTTATGTAAAATTGTATGTTTTTTATTTAATTATTAATTAATTAATTATTTATTTTTTATGTTTCATTTTTACCTTTTCTTATTTGTTGATATTAAATTTTTATGCTTTTTAGAACTGTGTCTGGCATAGAGCATATATAATTTTTTATTTTCAATTTAAAACAAATCACGTTTGTGTGTATTAGTGTATACATATAGATCACAAAATGTTTATGTAAAATTATATATTTATTTTTTATTTAATTATTAATTAATTAATTATTTATTTTTTACATTTCATTTTTACCTTTTCTTATTTGTTGATAATAAATTTTATTGATTTTGAGAATTGTGCCTGAAATAGAGCACATATAATTTTTTTTATTTTCTATTTAAAACAAAACAAAACAAATAAAAGCATCAACCTAAGAAAAAAGGTTAAATTGTTGCTGAACATAATTAGTTATCTTTGTAAAAATAGTTTTATAGCATAAATCAAAAATAAGTTCTAAATAACAATTAAATTTAAGATATAATTTTTTTATTTTTTTTCATAGCTGTAAATATTTTCATTACAGTTCAAGGGCATCAGGCAAATGTTCAGCCTTTCTACAGAAAACATCCTCTGTCCACCTGGGTGTCAAGCATGATGACATGTTTTGCTGGTGGCATTATTGCCAACATCCTGCTAGGGGAGCCAGCCATTACTCCCTTCAAAGACCACAGAAACCTTCTAGTTGCTACTGCAGTATGGTAAGTGATTTGGATTTATAAAATAAATATCTCTTACACAGTGAAATAGCCTTGGAGGAGGGAAAAGTTGTTTTTCTTTAGTTTTGTGTTATAAAAGACATCTGATGAAAGTGAACTCGTATTATCAATGAACAGTACACTGGTAATACATTACATAATGTAAATAAAACATTAGTTATTTAAAGTTTTTCTGCTTTTTGTCATAATCAAGGCCAGATATGCCATATACGCTTTCTAGGCTAGAGCCTAGGGGGGCAGTTTATGAAAATTGTTACTGGCCAGTGTTACCAACTATGTGTCTTTCGCACACAATTGGGCACTTTTTTAGGAGATGATGTGGTAAATTATCAAGTTGTGCACTTTGTTAAATGTTATAACAATGTTTAATTATGGATATCCTCATTGTACTGAATAACTGAACAAATTCTTTGATGTACTGTATAAATAAATCACTGTGTTTATGTCAAATCATGCTTTTGCGTCCTTCTAGACCATAAGTTATCAAAAATTGTATATTTCATATTATATAAGAAACAAAGTGGGCTTGAAGAGGGGACGTTAAATCCGGCACTGGTCATAATCTACAGACATTGCAGAAATTCAATATGTCAGCTCTATAATAAGCAATAAACAAACTAGTGTTAGTCTGTGAAATGAGATAAAGTTGTATTTGGCAACATTTATCATCAGATTTGTAATATTCAGCATTTGAAAGTCTGTGCTAGTTAATTTTCATTATTTGTTGAACGGTAGAAAACCGTTTCTAAGAAAATGCAAGACCTAAAGTCTTAATTTGACTTGGATTGATTAAACATTAATGAAAGAATAGAAAATAATGTCTTTCCTTATGAAATTTTGTTAGGGCCTGGTATCATTTTAAAAGTTGAAAATACATTCATTTAGCATTTTAGTTGTTAGAAAATGTATTATAACTGGCAGCATAACATACATCCCTTCTATCTACATATTTTTGTAAATATATATATATCTTTTTGTTTGTAGGTATCTGATATTTTACTCTCCTTTTGATATTGTCTACAAGCTGGCAAAGTTGCTTCCCTTCAAAGCTGGTCTTTCGGTTCTTAAAGAAGTGCAAAGAGCTCACAAAGTCTACCATGGTGTTTTACATACAGCAAAGATCTACCCTGGCTCATACTTTATTATTGTCATTATTGGCACACTGAAGGGTAAGTGCAGTACTTTTGGTCAGTGGCCTAGATTCTACTCTGATCCCCTGGAAGTGACCTTTTTCCCACATAAATCAGAATTAGGTTACTATTGCCTACCTTACAATAAGGCAGCATTTTTATGTTAACTATTTGTCAAAAATATGAAGATTTTAGAAGTTGATATATGTAGTGAATTAATAATAAAATCCCTACATCCTTTGCACTGCACCAAACTGCATAAATCAGTGTACTATATTACTGTCTTAATCACAGATTTATTTTCCTTACTCATGTTTATAACTGCTGTTTTGTATTACCCTTGGAATGCAAAAATCACACATATACTATATATGGGAAAAATAGTAAGAGATGTATCTTATTTTCACAGGTTCTGGAAGCAGCATTATGAAGAACTTTGAAAGGCTGGTTCGTGGACTGTGGATTCCTGGATCAAGTGAATTTCTACAGCCAACTTTGTAAGTTGAGTTATTTAAACTGTTACTTACTGTTACTTGCTGCCTCCGATCTTTTTTAATTGACATAATAATGAATGTATCAAAAATGCTCAGTGTTTTTTACCAGAGATTGTTGTTAATTCACATTCTTTATATCTTTCAGTACCACTAAGGCGTCATTAGTTGCTGCATCTATTTTTCTGCTTGAACGCCTCAACTACATCAGTGTGCCACATCCACTTATCTACTTCAGTGTTGTTATATTCTTTATATACTTCAAACTGTCATCACTGATCCTAGGAATTCGAGATCCGTTTTCTCCATTCGAGAATCTTTTCTGTGCCATCTTTATGGGTGGTATGTGGGATGCCATGAGAAGAGCTGTTTCTAAGGAGACAAAGAAGGAAGAAGAAAACAAGGATCTTAGAAATGACCTGCACAAGACAAAAGAAGAGAAAAAGAAGGACTGAATACAGAGAAGAACTTTAAGGAATGTTAGATAAGTTTTTGAAGAAAAAATAAAATAGCACAGCAAAACTGAAATTTGAACAGATTAGGCTTCACTAATTTGCATGATTAAATTTGATTTCGTTCCCTTCAATAAATTTAAGCAGGGAAAAAAGGTCTTCTCTGTTTGCTGTTTACAACCTATTGCAGGCCACCTATTCTAACAAAATTAGTAGTCATTCTCATATAAAAAAAAGAAGTGAATTAGACAGAGCTGAATTTCACCTTATTTTATTGATATTTAATAAGTATCTAATAAGTTTTTCAATCTATAATCAGAGCAAAAAAAAATCAAAAGATAAAATAATTATTTTAACTACCAAAAGTTGTTGTTAAAAATGCGCACATTTTGAATTTTGAATCAGAAAACTATTTTTGTAAATAGTATTTTTATTTTTATTATATTCTCCTATTTAGTCAAGAAATAACAAATCCAATTTTATTTTAAAATAATTTAGAACTTTCAATTGCATTAACTATTAGACAGATCTAAATTAAATACAACGTCCAGTAGATTTAGTGTAAAATGAAAATAAAATTAGTATTTAATTATTAATTTTCAAAAGCAAAGAAAACATAGATGCCAGAACTCCATTTACATTTACCAGATTTAAATATCTGCCTATCATAAGATTCTTTTATGTTGATCTCACCTTGCTATTGCCACCAATTAAACAAATGGTGAGTTAAATGAATAATTATTTGCTTTCAGACCTGTTATAATACCCACTTGTGAGTTTCAATTGTTTTTGCTTGGTAGTTAAAATTATTGTTGTTTCAGTAACTATTAACCGGTAAGATATTTATCAAATCAAAATGTCTTAATATTCCATTTTTCAATCACATCGACCTTCAGTTAAATGTTGAATCTGTTTTTATTTTGTGGTTGTCATAAAATTATTTTTAAAAACAACCGACCATCCAATTTACATTTTAAGCGGAAACGAGATAAAATTGTAACTTACATGTTGTCATTTGATGTTAAATGACCTCTTGCGTTCTTTTTTTTTCTGTTAGATAATCGGATATGACAGAACAAACAAATATTCAGATCTCATCTACAGGAAAGTTTTACTGGAATCATTGTGTGCGTGTTTTTATTTATAATCAAACAAGTAGAATCATATCTGCTTCCATCAATTAATGTGAAATTGCTTTGTTACCATGTATTCTTCTGAGATAATTGTCATCTGTGGTACTTTCTTACTTCAGTATTTTTTATCATACCAGAAACAAGTCTTAGGTGAAAGGTGTTCATTTAATTACATAATGTTGGAAGGAAAATTTTGTATTGCTGTTTTATTTATGAGTCACTGCCAACATGATATTAAATGAACATGAGAAAGATTATTATCTTTAATTATTCAGTTGAGGGAATAACAGTACATATAGCTGAACCAGTTGTCTTAAAACTAAGTGAACCAAAACAAAATCTTTACAGCTACTATAATGAAAATATGTTAGCAGTCTGGCTTTTAATTTTAAGTAAATGCCATCTAAATGGTAATTTTAGGCACTAGTCAGGATTAATTAAAATGGTTAAGTAATTTTGATTCAGTTGATTAAATTCTTTGTTAGCATAATGTAGAAATGAATACATTATTGAAACAGAACAGATTTCTGTGGCCACAGTTATATTACAAAAGTATCTTTTCCTCATAAATCTGACATTTTTATATGCATAAAAATATGCATACGGTATCATTTGAAGTTCTGACTAATATTAATGTTGTTGTTAAATTTGTAATTCTCACAGAAGTCAAGGTACAGGTTTTCTTAGTTAACCGGAACTATAATTGCAATAATATTTTTATGGATACATTTTATTAATCTTTTGTGAAAGTCAAACTTGTAGAATGGAAGATTTCATGTTAGTCATATTTTATGAAAACTAATTTTCAACTCTTTACAATCATGCTTCGGGTCTTTTGCACCACTGAATTATGATTTTAAATAGTTCTCAAACTGATGAAAATTATCAGAAGATCAGATATATAAATTAAATTCATACAGCTGTTTGATTGATGAATTAAAAGAATAATGTTTACTTTCATACGGGAAATGTACTGCAATATTTCATAATTAATGGATGTTTTGTTATGGTGCTTATTCTTTTCACTTGGGTTGTGAATTGAATTATATATAAAAATGTTACTTACATAAAGAAACAAAAATTAAATGTTTGTGAATAATGGAAATACATGAATGTATACAATAAGCCAATTTAAGGCACATACAAAATATCATTGTTAGGAAAGAGAGATTTATTTGTTAGTGAAATGAAAGAAAAAGAAGAGCCATTATATAAAACCATTCAGCATTTTGTATATGAAACATTCCAAAACAGAAAATAAGATCATTACTTTGCTTGATAATAAAAAATTTAATGTATATTTGTGAAAAGACAAAATGCTCTTTGAAGCTATAATTGTTACAAGCAACACTGACAAAACATTTTTTATGTGCAAATAATATTTTGTAGATATGGTATAATCAGGAACGGTAAAAACAAAAGATAACTATTTTCTCAGGTTTACACTGTTAAAGAACAACAATCATGGAAAATATATTATATTGCTTGGTATCCATTAATCAAATTTGTAGTGAATAGCCTATTTGGAACTGAGATATATATATATTTATATATATATGATAAAAAATATGTATATGTGTGAGTATAAAATTGGCATTGGCACATAACTGATTTTATCATTATAATGAGATTGCTGTTATTATGAATTACTACAAGCACCAAAACTCAGTACTGACCCAGAAACACTCTAGAGCTTGCCAAGTGGTTTTAGAGAAGAAAAAAAGTGTGCTGAGTTGTAGACCTTTATTTATAAGCTGATAAGTATTAACAAACAAATTGAAGAAACAAAAGTGGTAATTGTTAGACAATTTACCTCATCTAAATTCTTGTCATTTTCTGTTTAAGTTCTGAAGTTATTTATATCAGGGAGTCACTACAACGCCATGCGTTGTTTTGCAACACAAAACATGAAGTAAGATTATTGGGGTATTACTTTAAAATTTATTTAAGAAGTTGCTACAGTATATGCCGTTTTTAATGGGAAGGTGTTAATGTTTCAAAATAGACTGTTATAAGGAATACAAACCTTATTTTGATCATCTCCATCATATTCCAGCTTATTTCTTTCCTTTTCTTCATTAACTGGCATAGTATTTGAACACACCAAATTTGAATAAATTTCCCGTCCTACAGTTTAAAAAAAAAAAAAAATCTTGATTGCCACTCTTTATTTAATACAGTCAGTTCATTTCAGTTTCATCATCAGAGCTTTTTAGAAATCTCTTCTGGCACTGGGCATCTTTTTTTTTTTTTTTTTTTTAAATGAATATGCATAAAAGATAAAATATTGGATTACCTTTTATAATTATAAATAAAATAATAGTTGAACAGAAGAAAAAAAACCTTAAAGAATGGTGGAAATTATCATTTTACATTTGGTGCAGTTTTGAGAGCAATTGTAGTAATCCTGTGTATTACTGTCACTGTATGTATTCATCATAATAAATTGAATAATTGTTGTCTTTTTTCTGAAATATTTGTACATCTTTGTCTTCTTTATTGCCTTTCAGTGTGTGCCTTGACAATCACACCAATAAAATTTATAATTATTTAATTTCATATTTCAGGAATAACAGTTATACTGTTTAGTAATCTGTTAGGAGAGTGAATGTGAGGTTATTAACTGTAGACAAACTAAGCAAAAGTAGAAAATAAATTATAGAAAAATCAGAATGAGATGTAGAAAAAAAAGACCAAAGATATTAAATACTCGTTTTTTCTTAACCTGTTACCATTGTCAATATAGTTGGTTTGATGCATATTAAAAAAGATCTATTTCATTTTGGTGAAGAACAAAATAAATTAGCATGTTACTTATTTATTTCAAAAAAAAAAGATTAGTTACTATAACAGTATTTTAGAAAAAACATATCTCAGCTTAATGTTGATAAAAAAAAAAATTAATCTTGAAAAATGTTTATGCCTAGTAACTAATTTTAGTTAATTTAAAATGTAATATTTTTAAATAAACAGAATCATCAAAATTTTAATTTTTGATAATAAAACCAAATAAGTGTCATATGGGGCTTTTTTCATTTAATTATTATACATTGTAATTATTAATATTGTAGTTGATTTAATTTAAATTGTTGGTATGTAAAACTGAAGATCTAGTAAAGAATAATAACAAAAAAATAAAAAAACAGACACAATGAAATAAATTAACATTTTCCAGGCATAGAAGTTTTAAAAAATCAGATAATTGATTTTAATATTGTATAGTTCTTAATCTCTATCTAATTACAGCCATGCCTACATAGGTTTCTTTTTCCTTTCTGTTTTTTTCTACAGTTTATGTCATCTTTGAATTACATGGCTTTATTTTGTTGTTTAAAAAAATAATTCTTACAGTAAATTGGTTAATTAATTTATGAACATTTCTGTTACACTGTTTACAGATAAAAGTAAATTCAGTTGTTATCATTTTATTTTAATAATAGACATAATTCTTAAAGTATGTGTTTACATGCTCTTTATATTGTTACTGTTTACCAGTAACTTGTTAGTAGTTCTTATTTTTTTGTGATCAGAGCACTAAAATTTAGAATACTTAGTATAGATTGTTTAATCTCTTTTTAAAAATATCCATTTTCTTTATATATATACATTTGTGTGAGTGTGTTTTTATTTTTATTTTTTATTTTTTTTACAATAGACTAAATATTTTTCTGTGATCTGTAATAGAGTTGAAAAATCTCTGTTTGATTCTCTAATCATGACTTGTTTATTGTTGTGTGTATGGTTATTATACATGTGTGTTTTGTGTGACTTTAAAATATGTGGCTATAGTTTTTTTAGTTACTATTTTTGTTATTGTATGTCCTCATTTCACTGTTTTCTTTCCATTACCTAACCATCTAAGTATTTTTGGAAAGTTCAGCCCAACTTTTCTACTGGAAATAAACAGAAGTATTTAAAAAATATTGTGTTTCTATTTTGTTACTTTTTAATATATTATTATTATTATTATATAAAAAGATTAACAAATGATAAAGAAAAGTACAAGTACAAGGGAAAAAAAGACTTGTTTAAGGAACACCATTAGACTTTAAATTTATTGCTGATTGTCTGTTGAGTATAACAGGAGAAAAAATATACAATTTTTGAAAGTTTAACCATAAAAATATACCAACCAGAAATTATTCAGTCTGTTCACCACTACAGTGCTCAAACTACAGCTGCATACTTTTAAGTTTAGTCATTAATACAACATTTTATATATATATATATATATATATATATATATATATATATCCAGGGGTTAGAGCCAGAAGGTCTTAAGTGCATTTATATATATATATATATAACCCCTTGCTTTGTACTATATTCATCTTGCACAAATTTATACAATATAATAAGTTGCAATTTTATGCCACAAATGACTTACTACTGAATGTTCCTGAATCAAGTAAAAACAGCATCGTTATCTTCAATAATTTGGCCTTTAGTTACCATATATCCTTCTCTTTTATAACTTTTAATAGTTTGATGCAAACATTTTGAAAGATACAATGTGTGTGTGTATATATATATATATGTATTCTGTGTTTTAATGTTTCCACTGCTTTCCAAATTGGTCTTTATGTAATTGGTCTGGTAACTGTAATGAAAACACCTGGATATTAACAAAAAAAAAAAAAAAAAAAAGCACGAGACTTGCAGTAAGGACTGGTAAATTTCTTTTTTTGTTAAGGAAGTAACCTGTCTTTACAATTGTTGGTAATTATTAATTTATTGTTTTTAATGAATAATTGATAAGTTAGAAATTCATATCTTCAAAGACAAGTACTTTGAGACTTCTAAAACATGTAAGAATTTATAAATTTGTAAAATGTGGATTATGTTTGATCCTTTGTTATTCTGAATTCCTCTAAAATTTGTGAAATATAACAACAAATATTCAAATGTCTGAACTTAAATGAAACAGTACCTATAAATATATCTATATATATATATCATATTAAGCAGATACAACAACTCAGATGGCAAGTTTAAAAGATTTTATTTTATTTTAGTTTATTTTATTTTATTTTTTTAATTTTTTATGCAGGAACATGTTTAAAATTTAAGGTTAAATCCCACCCACAGTAAGAAAAACAACAAAAAAAACCCCAAAAATGTAAACAAAAAAGAAAAAAAAAACAACCAGAAAAACCTACACAAAACCCCAGATTATTGTTGTGATGTTTTAAGGAAAATAAAATAAAATTTAGAGTATGTAAATATATTTTTTATAAGCAGTTTGATAAAGTCTGTAAAGTAGGACAAATACAATAATAATAAAATCTATAGTAATGGTAATAAAATAAATACATACATACATTTAAAAAAATTTTTTTTTTACAAGTGGCCATTAGTGGCCACAAAAAACAAGCTAATAAGAAGTATTATAATGACAAATTAATTGTATTAACAATAAAGAAAATAAATTTTATAATTTGTAAATGTATTTTTCATATAATAACATGCATATGTGATCAGTTTGATAAAATGAATCATTTGTTTTTTAAAAAATACTATTTTAATTTTAAAAATGAATTTCTTCTTCTATATGATATTAAACAATAAAACAAGGTAACAGAAAATATTATGACATTTAAAAATATATGGAGAACTTCAGTTTCTATACTTAGTGCCTATGTGAATTAAATGCTAAAACAACTTACATAATATAAAATAACAATAATAATAATAAAAAGAAAAAACACAACAAAACAAAACCAACAAATAAAAAAATAATAAATTAAACAAAGTAAGACTTCATTATTTTCAGTGCAAAAAGCTCCTGATGGAAATCACAATTCAGCCAAATCATTTGTTGTCATAAATATCCAAATTCTTAGTAGGAGCAAGAAGCAAGTGGTGATCTGAAAGGAGAAAGAACAATTATAAATCTCTTCTAATAACAGTCATTGAAAACTTCAGATGATGTAAGAAAAAATTACTTTAAGATATTAACACTGTTAATTGAAATCCATTCCTAAAACTGTATAACAAATGTTATTAAAGAGCAATCAATAGTATGGGAGATGGTTATAAATAACAATATAGCATTTAGACATTTTAATATTAAAAATACTGTAAATCCAACTACCCAGAATATATATGATTTAAAAAAAAAAAAAAAAAAAAAAAAAAAACTACCATTATGTGGCAATCACATCTTATCAAATGTTTTTGCATTATTTTCTTTCTACTGCCCAAGATGCACCAGTAACAGGATGAAATAAAAGATTAAAATTTATTTTGCTGTTTATATTTTAAACAAAAGGTACATGAATGGAAGAGTTGAAGATTATTAATAGTATATACACTATCAAGTTGTTTGTTATACTTTTATATTTTAATTGATGTTGGTTGATAGCCTGTTATGTTTTGTATCTAATCACAAGAAAGCTGACAGCATTGAACTAAGATGTAGTTGTGATTCTCTCTCTCAGTTATAAGTTGGTATGAATAATAATAAAACCCCCAAAATCTCACAAAAAAAGTCCACTTTACACCAGTTCACAAATTAGGTCACTGGTAAGGTCAAAACAGTAGAAAAATTTCAAACTTTTTTCACTTATAAGCAAAAAGATGACTGACATTAATTTTATTGGGGGTAAAAAAGAAGACAAATACCTTACTGATTTTTTAATCTTTTCCTAATCTCTCTCATTTGATTCTCACTGAAACAAAAATGATAAAAAAATGATCATACTTATGAACAAAATGATAAAAAATAACACAAGTAGAGTAAATACCTTATTAAAATCAACTGTCAGGTCCTGTTTCATAGAGCTTTTTGCAGAAAACTATTACTTTGTAGGGTTACCAAGGAGATAAAGTAATTAATCTGTTATTCCTTTAATTTAATGCTATATATATATACGCAGAAACAAAATTATTATCTAAAGCACCTAAATTACATGTATTTCTAAAACTTTCAACCGTTTTTCAAAACAACAGCTGGGGTACATGAATATTTATATTAGCTACTCAGAATTAAGAGTATTTATCTGTCGTGTTTTTCATGTATGGACACAGACTGCTGTTATTACAAAGCTATGAAAGTTTCATACTCAGGGACATCAGACAATAGACGTTTTCTGTTATTCCTGCCCTGCACTTCTTCCTCCTGAAAAAATTATATTTTATAATCCAATAATCTTATTTTCATTTCTAATGATAACTTGTAACATTACTTTTAAGAACTTATTAATAACTGTTTTTATTCATTTTCTTTTATGTGAGAAATAACTAAGAAAACAGAAACTGCTTCAACAAATATTATCAAAGTGAAATATATTAAAAATGCTCTACCGTTTTTTCTTTAAATGCTTCAATTCAGAAATGTTTTGTTAATGCTAAAATTTAAACATGATCACAATGACAAACAGATCTGAGATTAAAATATATTCTTGTCAACACAACAATGTTTTTTTTTTTATCATGCTGTAATACTTACATTATCTTCAATCAAGGGATTAATGATGTGGTCAGAAATCCATTTTAACATTCTAGAAAACCATAGCTTGCTTCTCTTCTTATGTGCTCGATACAAATCACCTTCTTTCCAAAGCCAAGGCTCTAATCTGAAACAATAGCTTTATACTTGTAACGCTTTGTCAACAAATAACTTTCTTTCTTTTCCTTCTAATAAAACATTTTATTTCATAGAAATATGCTGCAAGATCAGTTATCATAATTTACTAACAACCAGGTTTGACATACTGCAAACAGACATACATTTTAATTAATTCTACATACATACATATATACACATATAATGTAAACTTACGTATTGAGAAATGTCATCTGTGGCCCAATCACAGATCCTGGACGCAGTATTTTATTCCATGCTATGGCTTCTATAGCCGTGAATCTTAAGTGTTTCATCAAATAGCAGCACATTAGTGTGCCTGTCCGACCCAAACCATCTGAAAACAAATTTAAATATTCACATAGTAAATGAACATTGGCAGTTAAATTTTAAATAAATTTTAGTGAATAAATGAGAGAAAAAATAAAATCTGTACCTCTACAGTGAACAGCTGTCGCTCCTTTGGAATGTTCCACCATGTCAAGGAATAGCAGGATGGTCGGATTGCTTGGAGTGGCTCCAAAGTAGAGGTCATTAAATTCAAAACCTGCTTCAGTAAATGTTTTACAACTGTACCTGTTTTTGGTAAGTCGTATGACGTTTGTGACTTTACATATTCTGAGAAATGGAATGCTGTCTTCAGGAATGTTTAATTCATAAGCTGAAAAGAAGATGAAACTGTCTTTCAGACACTGTATTTACAGCAATCACACAATATTAAACAAATATTCTATAAATTTTACCAAGTAAAAAATCATTTCTAAGATTTTATTAAAATTAAATTATCAGCTCAAAATGTTTGAACATTTTCCATTGTATCTCTATTCATGAGTTATTTCCCACTGACAAAATTTAAAGTAAGATGTCTGAAAAAGCATGCTGGTTTATGAATTACATGACATTTTACAATACAAAGATTTCACTTCAGTATTAATTAAAATAAATTAGTTTCTGTCTCTGGGTTATTCACTTACATGACACATGTAATCAACCATTTATGACTAAATGTACCAATGTTCCTAAATATTATTCAATTAACTTTCCTTTGGAAAGCATCTTTAAGGAATATTTTTAAAATGTTAAGGTGAATCGAAAAACATTTCAAATGTTTTAATTTGTGATGATGTTAAATAAAAAAGCACCATTTTAGTGATCACTCAGAAACTATTAGAAACACTTGACAATATCTAAATGCAAATTAACAAAGAAAGAAGCTAGTTGAAATAACAGCATCTTGAAAAAAGAAAAAGAGACAAATTAATTTCAGAAAAATAAACTGAAATGGAATTAACAAACTTTTAAATATTAATTTCATTAATTAGGCTATGACCTTTATAAGGTAGTTATAAAAACCTACAAATGGCATAAACAAAATTACAAGAAAATGAAGTATTTCAATACAGTATTAAATGTACTTATAACTTGATGCACGCAGTTATATTTCAATATGAACAAATATTATAAACACAACAAACTGCTTTTAAGTAAATGAATAAAACAAATAAAAAACAAAGACAGGGAAGTGAATTGTACATTTTAAAAACGATGGAATAAAGAAGATGGAGGTGAAAATCAGACCAGAAGAAAGTGTTCTTAGCAACAAGAAGCAACAGTGTTAAAACAAATATTAATTTGTTTTTCTTTAAAGTTGTATCATAATCATGAATACAGAACACTGTTAATAATTATGGAAAGGCATGCCACACAAAGAGAGTAAGCTTGATTTGAAGTGAAAGATTTCTCAGTCATACCAAACTCTAGCTTGCTCTTTGATGTGGTCCACTGTAAAGTAGAAATTTGTTGGGTACAATCCAATTGTGATCTTCATTTTCTACTCACTGCAGGACCAAACAGAAAACATGAAAAATTAGTAACAATGACAAGAAATATCTTTAGTCTCCCAAATTAAACTGCATTTTCTATCTTGGAAGTACAGCAAATTCTCAACATTTACAACATTCTGGAGTGACGTTCAATGGAAACTTGTTACAATTATTTACTTTGTCACATAAAACAAAGACATCACATAAGTATCTTTGACAACTGATAAATAATTATCAGCAGTTTAATCAGAGCTGACTGCTTGAGCATCAATTAATCTGCTTGTGTAGAGAACTCAATAAAAAATTTAAACCTGTCAAATCTGTGCCAGAAATCATCTTAGAGAATATTATTTATTTGTGATCTCAGAAATAGTTAAAGCTTAAAGTAGATCAACAATATTATCTAACACTCACTTCTAATTTACTGAATTGCATTTCAAGTTTATATTGTCAGCTAAATGATTCATCTTTTCTTTTTTTTTGAAACACAGAAATAATAATTAAAAAATGCTAAGAAATTAGAAAAGATTTATATTTTAAAAACACAAACTTTTTACAGGTAAAAATAAATAAATACCTATTCATCCCAAAAAGAAAACCTCTTGTAGAAACAGATAATAACATCAACACAGAATTTTAAAAGTCTCAATCAAACAATACAATAAAAGAATAAATTATGTTAAATTGACTAGATATTGTGTAGGATATTTAATTTTTTCAAAACCAACAGTAACAAAAATTAAAAGAAAAATAAACAGTTAAAATTTAGTTAGTAATTGTTTCAGAATCACAAAGAATAGTCTGGCAGGAATTACTATGTAGACATGGTTTTTGATCAATTTTTGCAGAAAGAGACATTTTTTTTTCTTTTCTTAATAGTGATAAATATACATTTACATCTGTTGAAATTTTGAATATTTTTGAAAGAGGTTAAATTTTCTTTGATGGCTGCATTATTTCTTCAGTTGTTAAAAACAATTTTAAATTTATGTTCAGATTAGTTTTTTTCAACAATATTAAACTGTCTGATAAATTAAATAAATAAATATTTCTGGTATGCATTTCACAAAACAAAGAAGACATACAATGGTGTTAGTATTAAAAATATGAACATGAATTCTAATTTCAGAACTTTAAATGCCTTATTATTATTATTATTATTGTTGTTTCATACCAGAAGTGTCTGTCACTGAAGAAGGGACAGGCTCAGAGAAAGCTAACAATTTTCCAGGCAATATCCAGTTCATGTGACCAATCTTCTGTAAAAAACAAAAGGGCAATTGTGTAAAGAACTGACATTTTACAACTGGCTTCAAAATGTAGGAAATATATTTCCAGATACAGGGTTTTAAAATCCTAAATTCACCAAGAAATGTTATTTTCAATGTTTTTTTTTACTGTCTAAGATACTTTATTTTTCCCCCACCTTATCTCTTATAGTATGTAGCGAGACCTCTGGGTTTATAAAACTTCATTTGTTTTTTTTATCACTAATCTTTTGTCAATATTTTTGGACAGATGCTGTATGAAAACTATTTGTGCTAGAGTTTCCAAATATGGAATATATATATTTAAAAACAAACACTATAAAATGACAGAAAGAAAATCCTGGAGAAATTAACTATTCTTTTCATATAACCATTATACAACTTTCTGCTGTTTCAAAATATGAATGAAAAATGTATTATTTAAAAAATATATATATTTCTTTTGAAATACGTAAACAAAGACTTAATTTCTTTCTGTTATTTTGTAGAAATACATATCCATGATGAACCCCAGCAGTTTCAATGATATATGTATCTGCTTAGAGTTAGAGAGGTTCCTGAAATAGGGTACTATAATGTTAAAAAAAGCCAAAAATAAAAGTAACCATTTGTCATAAAAAAATAAACTAGTATTAGATATGTATGGTAACAAAGGGGGATTATTTCCATCAAGTTTCAATTCTAATTGTTTAGATTGAATTAGATTCAGTAACTTGTAATTTTAAATGTATACGTACGTCGAAGAACTCGTACTCAGCGACATCAAAGGTTTCAAAATCGAAAAATCCATTGTCATGGGCCTAACAATGTAAATAATAATAATAATAATAATAAGACAAACAACAATTAAGAAAATCATTTCTTCCATTCAACAAATAATTTATAATTTAAACATTATTTATTACCACTGCAAAACATTTCACTGTTACTTCTCAATTGCAATTTATTACTATTTCAAAAAAGAAAAATTGGCAAAACCTGTTTTTAGTGATCCATTGTAAGTTTAAATTATTATTATTATCAAAACAATTTTTAAACTAAATCAATCTCAGTTATTTTAATATTCTATTTAAATGATAATTTTGTACAAAATTCAACTCTGTTAAGATAGTGCATTTAAAAAAATATATGTCAATTTATTTTGCATTCTCTTAGATACAATATTTACTTTGTTTATGGCCTGTAGACAATCTAGCAAGGTGAGGTCATAGGAGCTGGAATTGAATGTTGTATCTCTGGAAAAGGAATAAAAAATTTACAATGCTATAGACATTACTATAACTTATTTTAAACTTTTACTTTTGGTGTTTTTTTTTTTATTCTGATAAGAAAAATATATTTCATAAAAAAGCATTTGACCTTGTAAATTAAAGAGGAAAAAATAATTAAGTAAGTAATTTAAAACAAAAATAGTTTTTTTTCTTTGATAAAATCAATTTTGTTTATTGTTGTGGCAGTTATATTATGCAGAACAAGTGTGGAAGTATTTAATTTTAGTAATTAAACTTAAACAAAAATTATTTTCCCATATAACACCCCAATGTTTTAAAAAAATATATGCTAACTTATAAAGTAAAAAATAAAAAAAATAATGAAAAGATGTAATAATAAAATGAACAATACAAAATAAATAAATTAATTTTGGATTTAAATGTAAACCAATAATGATGTTCAAATTATTGGAATTTTGAAATTCATTTAAAATGAAATTTTCATCTGGAAATAATGTAATTGTTTGATAAAATAAATTCATTACTTATTAAGACATCTGTTATCTTGAGTTTAATGAAATGTCATAAAACATATTAAACCAAAAACATACAAGAGAGTTGATTATTGAAAACTGTTTGTGATTATTAAATTACATGTTATACATAAATCAATATATTTATTACTCACAAATCCCAAAATCAATGTTTTATTTTAGTGATTATATCATATTATAAACATCAATTTTTAATTACATGTTCAAAAACAATTATGAAGACAGTTAACACTTACATATTACCACAGTAACTTGTGAAAAGATTATTATTATAATAATAATACCAAGAATATGGTACTGAAACATAGCACATTCTATCAAGTTAAACAGTTTATAACAAGATTAATATTTAAAAACGTGCTGTCAAAGTAATCTCTTACCGGTATGGCATATATGGTATATTCGGATTAGGATAAACCAAATGGTAAGCTTCCTCTGGTGTTTTTCCCAAATACAAGATCTAAAAATGGAAAATAATCAACATTTAAAAAAATATCAACAGTAGTTGCATATATTTTTCATTTATATGTTGACAGAATAATGATTTAGTAATCATTCACATCAAAAGGTTTATGTGAAAACCTATATATGCACGAAAGCATTTACATTATTATTACTTGGCTCAAAATGAAATATATACAATATAATTATACTTACTGAATAGCAAGCAATAAGGTATGTTGCATTTGTGCTTTTCCTTGCTTCATAACTTGTAAAATGTACTATTTTTTTAGTTTTCAATCTCTCCGACTGAAAATAACAAAATAAAGTATTAAGTGATGTGATTCATAAATTATTTTTGTTTCAGATTTTAAAAAGAATACCAAGAACTGTATCTAAAATAAAAACAAAAACAACCAAACAACCTAAGTTATACATTTTTTTTTTTACTCAGAATAAACAATATAATACACACACAAAAACAAACATTTTTTTTTTGCTCAGTATTATTTATGAAACTGAACTTTATTAACAAATTCTGTTACAAAAGTCTGTTACAGCTGGTATAAACCCAGTCTGTATGGAACCTACAAATTATCAGGATTGATTCATGAAAAGACCCTGTAAAGATTTCTAATTCTGAGTAAAGGTTCATGTAATTATCTCAGTTTGTTCTAATATGTGTAAATTCTTACGCTTAGTAAACCATCCAGTTTGTAGCAATAGCGATAAATTTGTCCTAAGTTTAAAGGGCCAAAATCTCCATTGAATCTGAAACAAAGTAAAGTAGGAATAATAATAATAATAATAATAATAATATATGAACTGTTCAAATATTAAAATTTATAAATCAACATAAGTAATTTGGGGTAGATATTTTGTTTTAATAGAGAATTCATGAAATCTAAAACTTAACTATCTTTGTTATGTAAATATCTGTATCAGAATATTTGCCTAAAACAAATGTTAAAATAATATTTGGATTTGATTGACAATCATAACAACAAACATGTAAATATTTACATGTTTGTTGTTTTATCTGTCAATAAAATATGGTTTTCAAATTCATCCTCATGTCACATAAACAATCAATTTCCAGTTATAAATAACAACCAGCACCCTATAATTAAAACAACAACAACAACAATAGTAATAAATGGTACCAATACAACTACATTGTTTAATCTGATCAGAAATTTTATATTTACCCTACATATGTAAACTCCTCATCAACAGAAAAGAAATGGCAATCTACAGTCACTGTTGGCTTCATTGTCAAAGCTGTGAAATACAGACGATCTGTAAAATATAAGTTATATGTTGTATTGTTTTGTGTTCCCAAACTCTCAATTATATCCACTTTCTGTAATAAAATTTCTTTTAAAAATAACCAGAAAGGCACACAATGAGACTTTGAATAAACATATAATAATTATATATTATTAAACTCTTTAATAATAGACAACTATAAATGTTCAATAATTTGTTGTTTTATTTATTTTAATTTAAAAAAATATATATATAATCACAACAGTGAAAACAAAAATAATGTAACCTTAAATTATTAAAATTTAGACTTTTTAAATTATTTTTTTTATGCAAGACAATCATTTATTATAATTACATTTATGCTTAGTTCTATTAAAAGAATAGGAAAGAAAAGTCAATATACTTATGTTCAAAATTTGCACTTACATTTGAACAACTGAAATTTTATCATCCCTGATTTGTTCAACTTAAGGTATTTTTGTTATATTTTGGGGGGAAAGGAGTATGATTTTCATCTCAAAAAAGAAATTTGTGTGGTCAGAATATGACCAAGTGGTTCCAGTGCTGTCAGTTCACTGTCCAACACTAAACTACTTAACACATGTGGGATAAAGTGTTTACAGATTTACTTTATGCATAAATTTGATTATTGCCTTTTCTACATAAAAAAAGATTGATATAAAATATTCCCACTGAGAAACTAATAAATTGCATGGTAGTATCTGCACCGCATTTATAATTTAATTTTTTTTTTTTAAATTATTCACTTGTCAAATTTGTTTAAACAGCAAATATGGACTGACCAATTCCCATGACCCATGAACGTATGTATCAGTGCTAAGCAAAGCGTTTTCCATGCATCATCCACACTTTCAAATATTGTTGCGTTGGAATGCCCACCAAATTCACTATAATTTTAGTTTCAATGGATTAAACTTAAATAATATTTAACTTTGAACTACTCAAACTGTGAATGAAGATATAAAAGAAGGACAGATCCTTCCTTTCTAAGGATAATCCATTTATTTGTGGATTATAACATATACATTGCAGAGGATTTCTATTTTACTTCTAATGCAGATATAAACCAACCAATTTTTCCAACGATAACAGAGTAAGCCATGCTGTTGTCATAACCGGTGTACACGCAGAAAAGGTTCCATCATCTAAGCCAAAGTTTAGTGAGCAAGGCCCATCTACTTTTGGAAAAGTATATGCCGTTTTATTTATTTTATTTAATTCCGTTTTTCAAATAAAACAAGTACGAAAGTAAAAAGTCGTCTGTGTTTCCAAAAATAGATTGGTGCCACACGCTAAATTTATTTCATTTACAAAGAGTTTATTTTGCATGTACACCGCTAGTCGTCACTTATAGCACAGCTGTTTCTGTCAATGTTATGACTGTGCTCACCTTTAATAATTTCAATCGCATTCATGATAATATTGTTTCCTCCAACATGATTTAAGACAATTGTCCGATGTAAGAGAATTCAAACCGATTGCCGATCTTGATATTGCTATGGCTTGCCCCTAACCTAACCTATGCTGTTTGTTTATCAGTAATCCCACTTTATCGAGATGTTAATTATCTGCCTGTGGCCGTACTAAAACGAATATTTAAATAATAATACTTCAGTTATAATAATATTGCTTTTTGCATGCTAACGCCACGAGAACACTAGAATCCGTATCACCTACTTGCCTTGACGACCACTGAAATAGATACATAAACACTAGCACGTGACCAAAGTTCAGCCAATCGCACTTGCTTACAAGAGTGGTGGGCGTGACAATTCCAATATTAATTTTGTCGGAACAAAAAGAGAGTTAAAAAATTAGTAAGGAGCCGATTTTAATAGCCACTATACACACCAACCCTTATTCCAGACTGTTCTGTCCGCTAACGACAGAAGAAGAAAAAATATAATAGTGGTGAAAATAAATAAATAAATAAATAAATAAATTATTATTATTATTATTATTATTATTATTATTATTATTATTAATTAATTAATAGGAATAAATAATAAGTTTTCACTTAGGATATTGATAAATGCTACTATTTGTTTATTATTTATTTATTTACTGCTACTACTACTACTACTACTGCTGCTGCTAATAATAATAATAATAATTATTATTATTATTGTTGTTGTTGTTTTTTGTTGTTGTTATTATTATTATGTTTAAACCACGCAAGATAAAAATTTCAGTGGCAAAAATTTTTGTCAACATAATGTGTTTGTATGTAAGTGTTTCTAATATCTATAAAATTTCACTGATTCTTTTCCAAATTCTACACCCCAAATACCCTTTCAATCCCTCCTGCACTAAAACATTCTAGGGAGTTACTTGACCAGAAGATGATAGTAATCCCATGGTTAGGTTTTTGTAAACCACGTTTTCACGTCCTTCTTCATTCATTGTGTAACACAGATGTTGGGAAATGGTTTAGTAACTCCTTTTGTTGCATCAATCATTCGTTTAATAGAAGCCCGTCCTGGTCTAACTTCTTGGCAGGTAAAAATCAAGGACCCAGTTAAAATATTTTTAAAATAATTTTTTTTTTTTTTTTTTTTTTCTGGTGAGTAATCTCTCTAACCTGCCTTAACTCTAACAATTTGTTCAGAGGTTGGCATAGTATTTTTTGTATATATTTCAATGCCAAGAAAAATTAGGTCAGTGCTTGGTCCCACAGTTTTCTCTTCTGCTAACTCGCAACATGTCATAGCACTACGTCACCCATTTTAAATCATCACAAACTGAAATCCCCATGGAAATACCGGCTGTAGCCTGAAATTATATCAATATTGTGATATATTTGGAGTAAATAAAAAAAAGTAAAACCAAACCCTACCATCTAGAAGGCAATTGATAGTGTGAACATTGCTTCAGGACACTACATAACATGCTATAAACATTGCCAGAACACATATAAATAAATAAATAAATAAATAAAATGGCTAGAAATGTATAGCCTACAAGTCCACATCTGACTCGAAAACAGGTTATTCTGTTGTTGTTGTTGTTGTTTTTGTAGTAAAGAGCTTAAGTTTAATTTTAAGAAGTGACTGTTTACCAGATAATGCACATATTCTGTATTTCATGTTTTTCTTCATTTTCTACATTATTCAGTTAAACATGAAATTTCATGTTAGATAATTAAAAAGCTAATGTTGATGTTTTTCAAACAAAACAATGACAGACAAAATTTAAAATTGCTATTACACGTATATATAGTCAATTACTTTTATTAAAGTAATTAATAATCATTCTTGTAGAGACTACATTAAAAAAATTTATTTGTTTTTACTCCAGATTTTAACACTGCAAAAATCACATTACAAATCTTAAACCAGTTTATTACAAATTTTAATCACAATAATCAAAATATATAAACTAAATTTAGCTGCGAATTGTGATGACGCAAGATTTTAAAATCATGTGATATCAGTTTATCCGATCCAGATCTTTTAAGTGCCGTTATTGTGACGTCATATTATTGTTTTTGTAGCGAAGACAATTTCTTACGTTATTTATTTTGAAAAGTTATTAAACTTTTCAAATGCCTACGTCCAGTCAGTCACTGATACTGCTGAAGGCAGACAGCAGAAATGTGTCTAATTACTATAAACATAGTTTTCAGATAGAGGCCGTTCCGTTGTCAATACCAAGAGTGAATGTAACCGGGGATTTACCATCGTTTTCACCATCAACTATCAAAACTTCCGAAGTTCAGGATTCCTGCTACCTGGACCACAGGTCACTTGATGGAGGAGGAGTACATTTCTCCGGTGACAATATGGCTAATCCAGATACCTATCAGCGATTGCCAGCTTCTGTCGAAAGGGAAAAAACTAATATTTTCCGTATTTGCGACAGTTCAGGATCAGAAGATGGCAGAAATTCTCAAGGATTGTCATTGGATGACGATATTCTCAAAGAAAATGACTTCAGCAATAAACAAAAAATTAGTGTTGATAATTATAGAAGACTATTGGATTTGGGTTTTAGCACATCATCATTCAAAGGATTAGAAATGGTGGATATTCCACGAACTACTGTTAGGAGAGTTGAGTCCATGATTTACAGGTCCATAAACGAACAGTCTCAGAAAGTTCCGAGGAAATTAGTCGTTCCTTTAATCGGTGGCGGTTTTTCCATGTGCGATCAAAAACCTACACCACGCTTACTAAGCAGACGAAGAAGTGCAAACAGAAGGTAAATAATAATAATAATGATTGCTAAGAGCTCAGTAATAATAATAATAATAATAATAATAATAATAATAATAATAATAATAATAATTAAAAACATAAATCAATAAATAAATTTAAAAAATAATAATAGTTTATCTTAATATTTCAGTTCTTCATGGTTGCGTCAGTATCTGAATAGCGAAGAAGATATTAGGCTGGGAAAAAAGAACCTAGTAATGAGCCGTCATAAGCTACTCAATAAGTACGTTTACAACTTTACAGTCTGTGTGCGAGTGTCGCTGTTACACGTCGTTCTTTTCTTGGTTATTGCGTTTGCATTAGATCATTCCTTTCATTATTACTTTGCAATGACGTGACTCTTAGCATTTTGCAAAACATAATTTTGGTTTTCCAGGCAGAGTTATTCTTATCATCAGATTTAATTTGTTGTACCTGTTTGGTTTGTTGTTTCTGCAGTTTAATTAATTGATTAATTTATTTATTAATTAAATATATGTAAATAAATAAATAAATAATAAAACAATATAAAAACTACATTGCATGTCATTAAACAAAATTTAATAGTGAATAACTGATTATTTTAGGTCAACTTCTGAAATAACGGAACACGATGCATCTAAAGAAAATCAAGCTGTTGAAGAAGTGAAAAAACCCGAGAAGAAGTCAAAAATAAAACTACCCACAATACGCATGCGCAAAGTTCTTCCACCTACTTCGCCCGGTTCTCTGTGCTTCACATTGAGGAAAGTAAACGCTAGCCACGAAGAAATAAAAAACTTAATAGAAACGCAGCTTGAGTGTGCAATAAACACTCTTCTTTTTGATCCCGTATATATTCATATGGGAGAGACTGACAGCGAATACAAAACCATGTGGGTCTTTACCTTAAATGAAAAAGATATGGAGAAATCAGCCATTCGGCAGGGTATTAAATGGAATGGGGAACGTTCGAGAGTTCGATACCTTGATGATGTAATGCGTGAAGAATATAACGCTTACAGACTGTACAAGGCTATACAGGACGAGAAAAAATCGAAAGGTTTAGGTTCCTCAAAGAAACGACAGAGTTTAGCATAATTCATGTTAAAGCAAACCAATTATCTGCGCATTAAAAAGAATCCAAAATATTCATGGAATGAAAATAACTGAACAAAAAAATTTGAAAATTAAACATAAACAAAGAAATATTAGAAAATGATGGGGAAGTTGAAGAGTGTGATCACAGTATAATTAATGTTAATCAAATTGCCTACGAACACTGTGATCGGCTGAATATTGAGAACTGTAGCGTTTTTGCTGGTTTGATGTAGAAATCGGTTCAGTTTTACATAAATATATATTGAAAATGGCAGCTTTTGGATAGGACCAATAATCACAGTTGAACGGTTTACATAAATTAAACACCGTTGAAGATGATTAATTTTGGAGGGATTTCTTTTATTTTAATGGATTTTAAGGATCTGATGTGTCACGAGGTCCAGTAGATTTTAAAAGAATTTGCAGAGGTTGATTTGTGGATTAGTAGTTCTTTTATTTTAACTAGAATGATTCGTGAACACATCTGCTAATCCCTGGACGGGCTGCCTGGTGTGTCTCTGTACTTTTAATTGTTTAACGGAAAAACATTTTTATCGTTAATTAATATAATTAAATTATTATTTACAGTTATAAATAGAAAATTTAAAAAAATAATAATAATAAATAAAAATAATTGTAAATAAAAACAATTTAAAAATAAAAATAATCATAACAATAATATAATAAAATAAAATAAGTAATAGTAAGAAGAATTCTGTCAGTTAACAATTTTGTTTCGTTTGTATATTTTTTATCGAAATTGTTTTATCAGGATACCTGAGTTAAGATCGATTATCTTATGATCTTATAATTTCTGGCAGAAACATGTATGAAAATGTGATATTGCACCGTATTAAAAATATATTGTTAATATGGTTTCTTTGTTTTAATTTAATTTAATTTATTTCTTTTTCTTCCGATTTTTGGATAAAGGCTAAATCATTATTTAAAATAAAAAATAAACGATGACAAGTAAATGAGTTTAACAAATAAATACATTTCTAAAGCATGAATTTGTTTTTTAATTTTCATTAGACATAATAATAAATTAAAACCACAGAAAACGTAAACAATTAATAACTTATGAACGCATTACCTGTAAACAACAACACTTTCACTTTTGGCGCTGCGAAAACTAAAACAAAGCGCGCCAAATTCAAAAATAGCTGTTTTTCTGGAAGCCGTCTAAATGTCTTCGTAACTTTACACCTTTGTGTATAAATATAAAATTTATCAGTATAATTATTTATATATTATCGACTGCGCGTCTGTGTGAAATATTCGCCAAAGCCTTTATATTAAACTCTTCAGTGATACAAGAAGGCCTCGGTATATTTTGGTCAGTCTGAGGAATGGTGCATATTGAAAATACCTTGCTGCTAATACAGAAAGTAACTCACGAACAGCGAGATTTCATTATCCTCTTTGCGGTTCTGAACCATACATTTTCGTAGCAGGCAAATTATTATTATAGCTGTTCCCTTCAAACATAAAATAACAACAACAACAACAATAATAGTCTGTCGACAAAACACAAACTAGAATGCTTTTTGATATCACAGTTTATAAATGCTATTTTATATAATAAAACCAACCAAATAATAATAATAATAATAATAATAATAATAATAATAATAATAATGGTCGGGTGCATAAAGCACCATCACACAAACTACACAAGTTCGATGTCGATTATATCTTTAATTTCTCTGCCTGTTTGTACAACATGATAGACAAATATTATAAAATAGTATCGGCCCAAACGTCTTTCTCTCTTGCCGTATATTCTCTCGTCTCTCTTGAACTCTTTCACCGCAGTCACACTGATAACATCTCGCACCCAGACCATTACTGTCCTGGGTTCCTTAAGATAGCGCCAGTGACTGTTTACAACATATTAATGTCCCAAGTGTCTTGGAGGAATGTCCCAAGTACTTTAAGACTAAACAAAGAGAAATGAACCCCAGACACGTTAACAGAGTTTATGTATCTTTAGCGTATGCTTTGAGCTTTTAGTTCAGTTCCTCACAGTAATAGTAAGACGACGAAAGGTATCAACTATTTAATATCTACTATATATAATATACTTATATAGGCTATTATTTAATAAACTTGCTCATTTTATACATTATGATTAACAGTCATTTAATATAGTTGAGCGTGCATAACTTTATGACACATAAATTATCACTGTGTTAAGAGAAAGTGAGAGAGGAAAAAAAAAAAGAGAGAGAGAGAGAGAGGGAGAGTTCTAGGCATGCCAATTCTCGAGTATTCACGTTTAAACCAGAGCTGGTTTGCGAATATGGAGTTATTTCCCTTACGTGTTGTTTGTTAGTTTTTCCCCCAAAACTTTGTGTTTATTTTTTGGTTATATTTACATTTTATGTTAAGAAACACTTTCATAAACATTTAGTAGCTGAATCTTAAATATATATATATATATATATATATACGGGTACATGCATATAGGAATAATAATTTTAAAAAAAAAATTGTGATCATAACAATTAATGACAACATATCACGTCCGAAAGATGGAAAGTCAAAAAGGACCATCTTCATGTGAGTATTTCAAGAACTTGGTAAAATATTTAATGTTTTCCTAGATTAATTAAAAGTTTTATCAAGCTGTTAATACAAGGGGGGGGGGAAATGAGAAAGACTGAACGAATGATCGATTAATTTTACAGTCTTTGGTACAATAACTGAAATGAGTAAACGACGAAGTCAAAAGTAGCAAAGAAGATGGGCATTTGTCGGATTTGATGATTTGAAGACTTTCTTAAATCAACACTGTCATTGTGTTTTGATAAGACATTTGTCATATTTGGAAAATATCGATTGTTTCATTAACAGTTAGCTAAACGAATTGTAAATACACATACGTGACATAAAATAAAAAAAAATGTATACTTTAAAAAAAACACAAAAAAAAACACAAAAAACCCAGCAACAGCAAACAAACAAAACAAAAAACTCAAACAAATACAATAAAAATAAATAAATAAATAACAAAACAAACAACAACAACAATCAACCATGAAAAAAATACTTTCATAAAATTAAGATAGTTATTCAGAATGTTTATTATATATTATTATAAAAGTAAGTAACTGATCTTTTTTCTTTCAGATATATGTGAAACACTTCTTACTGAATACTTTTATACAATGGGGTCATAGAAAATAATTTACCTGCAAGAAGTGGAGATCTGCAATATCTGACCAGTCATGTCTGTGATAAGAAGATTGGGGAAATTATTATCTCAACCTATGGAAATATGTTTTAATAAAAAAATTATTCATCAATGTGTCAGTCACAAAAGAATATGGACTGCAAGCAAGAAACTCACAGCTGTTAATAAAAATCAACATGATTTCTATCAAACTAATTTATTAAAACATCTTAAAGGATTATGTAAGGAATATACTAAAACAGTTTCAGAACAGAATCCTTACATTCATTGTAGAAAGAAGATAACTTTGATTTGTGTTGCCAGTCCTGCTTTTTTTTATGTACATTACTGTACATATCAGTATTTTAAAAATTTAAAGAGCCAAGCATTTTGCAGTGAGCTTGACAACAGTATCTCAATCATAAAACCTCCATCATTACCTCAGCATAAAGTAGTTTTACTCCTTATTGAAAACATATTTCTTACTGTAAATGCAATGTTCAGGCTTTTTTTTCGAGCTATAAGACTGAACTTGACATTTCTGCCAGTTCTGTTTCTTTATCCATTTACATTACTGAGTGATAGATTTAGGCAAACATGGTGGAACATCTTTTTACTTGCTGTTGAAATGTCTGGCCCTGCTTTTATAAAATTTGGTCAGTGGGCCAGTACACGAAGAGATTTATTCTCAGCTGAGTTTTGTGATAAATTTTCAATACTACATGACCATGCTCGCACTCATTCCTGGGAACACACTGTTATGAAAATGAAACAAGCCTATGGAAAGAATTGGAGAAATATTTTTGTCATCTTTGAAAATAAAGGAGAACCAATTGGATCTGGATGCATTGCACAGGTACTGAAATTGAAGTAATTTTTATATTCATACCTTTGATTTCAGAAGAAGAAGCAAAAAAATGATGAAGTTTAGGCATTTCATACAATTTTTTCAATAGTTGATTTTCTTAATTAGTATTGTCAGTTACTGAAACCTTGTTTTGAATAAATGCTATTATCAAATGTAATGTTTTAAAAAAAATAAAGTGTCTATGTGTTTCCATCACTTTATTTTTTCTTCTTTCTGTTAAGGTATATAAAGCTTATATCAATATAGACAAGCTACCCAAAGCATTTCGAAAGAAATTGTTGGAGGATCGATTAATGGAAGAAAATTTAGAGGAACAAATGGCTGTTGGAGAAGGTTTAAACATTTATTTTAAGCCTTTTTATTTAATTGAATAACCTTCTACAAAATGTTTAGCATGTTGATCACTTGAAATAAGGATATCAGTTTAATATGTAAGGAATAATTTATGGTTAGATAAATTATTTCTGATAAAACATTATTGTTCTGTAATTATCTTTCATTTTTATTTTTATTTCATTTTATTAACAAAAATAAATATGTTTGCTGTTATGATATTTGTTTAATGGAAAAAGATGTAAAGTACAGTAGGATTGTCACTAGTGATAGTGTGAAAATTTTCGTTGATATTTAATAAATATTTATTTTAAAAACAGGTATTGATATATCTTACAGGGAAGATTTTGAAGATGACTTTATATTTGATGATGGTAAGACCATTGTGTTTATAAAAATAAGCATTTACAATTTTTGAGTAAACCAGTATTTCTAATCTTCTGAACCCCCCCCCAAAAACATTAAGAAGACTTAATTTAAAAAATAAATTTTTGTTCATTTTATATTTTTTAAAAGGGTGGTGTTATTGTAACTGGATTATACCATGTCAAATCACGCCAAAAGTGCCATGAAATAATCAATTACACTACTATTTTGATAGTACTGCTTTGTCTATTATTAATATGGAAATAATGTATTATATTCCTTTTATGTTGTTTATTATAAATCTGATGTCCTAAAGTTAATCTTCAGTAAACTTACATACATTTTCATTTAAGAATTATAACGATCATTTTTATAACTTTTTGTTCATATATATATTTTTTATTTTCACAGAAGACAGCCTTTTTATCCCTAATGAGCCAACAAGCAATGACATTCCATATCAGCTTGATGTTAATCAATTATTGCCTGTTGCTGTGAAGGTACAGAAATAAAATATTCTTTGTACCATTAATACTATAATAAGCACATAATACTGAAAGTTTATCACTGTAAATGTAAGCTCTTTCTTTTAAAATACAATTTGGTTGAGATAGCCTACATTTGGGTTTTAATGTTATGAAGATGAAATATTTTACTGAGGGTAGATAAAATTCCAATTGTATTTCAGTCCATTAAAATATGATTCTCTTATACTTTAAACAGTGGAGTTAAACTGTTCTTTTACAAAATGAATTCAAGTGTAAAATTTTCAATTAAAAGTTTATGTGGTATTTAGAAAGAAAAAAACAACAAAAAAAACATAAACAAAAGAAGAACAACAAAAAAACCCCAAACAATCCTCTGAATATCTTAATTCTTTTTACAAAATATTGCATTCATAAATGTAAGAAAGACCATACCTTTTCTTTAATTATGATTCACATTTGTTTTTTCCTTAAAGTTATATATCCATCACAGTAACGATACATCCCTTATTCTCAGATTTTGGATTCACCCCTTATTGCAACTAATAAAATATTTATATTTTCTGACGTGCCCAAAAATATGAAAGATACATCAATTACTGAAATTTCATTTTTTTTTAATAGGTCCTTCATCCTAATGTCCATGAAATTTTCTACCAAGATCTGACTCTGATGAAAGTGATGTCAAGAGTTCTGCAGACAATAGTGCCTAGCTTGCGGTGGATCAGCCTAGTTGAATGTGTGGATGAATTTGCTGTCTCAATGAAAAAACAGGTTTAATTTGTCATTTTATGTGAATTGTTTTCCAGTTATAATGTTTTTTTTTCATGATCTTACAAAGGTTTAATAATTTATTTATTTTTTGTTTAAATTAATAATTCATATTCATGGTATATGCTTTTATAATCAGCAAAAATTAAATCTTGGGAAGCTTAGTATTATATTTAAATGCAGCATAAGACTGATTGTTTTATAAACTGAAAAGCAATAAAAAATATATATAAAAAATAAATAAATTTATTGTTTAGAAATATTAACATTTGGTGAATTAGTATGGGATTTCAACAAGATAAATGTAAACAAGTCAGAATTCATCAAGTTTTAATTTTTTTTTTATAAAAAATATATGTGATGCAATTAAGGTGATGAAACAGTTGTCCATGATTAGCTAAGAATAAAGTTATATTTCACTCCACTAAAGTTTATTTTATGATAATTATTCAGTGATAATTATTATAATAACAGTTTTGATTTTTTTAAATGAACTTGTATTTCTGACCAACATATTTTATGATTGTAGATTTAGTTTTAGTTGTTACAATAACACTTAACATTTTTTTAAAAATTAAATTATATTTTCTTCCTCCACAGCTAAATATGATTAATGAAGCAAAATGCATGGATATGTTTTTCAAGAACTTCTCACAGAATATTTCAGTTCGTATACCTCAACCCATCTGGCCTCTTGTCAGGAAAGATGTATTAGTGGAGACATTCGAAGTTAGTTTTATTTTACCAACCAGAATTCAACTATAATTAGTTAAAACTTTAATATGTACTAACACATGATATTTATAAAAGGTGTGATGAAAGTCTTCTAAAGAGTAAATATTTTCATGAGTTAGGTAAATGAATTAACGATTAATTTAGTCAGATTAATTTCAAAGAATTCTATGATAATTACAATTTCAGAGTCAGTGTTTAAAAATCCAAAAAAATTTAAAATCCAGTCTTTCTATAGGATTTGATTTGGGTTATGTGCTTGTAGGAAGGTGAACCGATCAGCACTTTTTTGAAGGAAGATGAAGATCATCCTGCTGTTCTAAGACAGAAACTTGCTGAGCTTGGAGTAGATGCTTTACTGCAAATGGTAAATTTAATTAACTTGTTACATTTATACTCATCAGTTAAAATAATTAACCACTTTTACTAGAAATAAAGAATCATTTAAAGTAGTTATTACAGAGAAGTCTGCAATGATTATTTAACTAACTTGTCATATAGTATTATGTCTTTTTAATTTGTTAAAACAAGAATTATTATAATAAGAATTGTTTAAAACAGTTGTTACAGACAACTGCTTGTAGAATGGTAAATCATTTTTCTATCTATCATACACTATTGTAGCTCTCATGTTATAGAAAGTCTGAGATGTAAAAATTCATGGCATATGCTATTTTACTGTTCTATAATCCTTTTTTGTTTTAGTTTTCAATTAATTATCCTACCACACAAACATTTCTTAGTTCACGCCAATTTTTGATTTTCAGGTATTTGTCAATAACTTTGTACATGGAGATCTTCACCCAGGGAACATTCTGGTACAGAGATGTGATGATTGTACAAAGGTTTGTGCTTCTCTGTATTCAGGAATAAAACATTTAAATAGTTAGTAAAAATTTATTTTTTATATCTATTAATTGTGTACATTCATCTCCAATATTTATTAATATTTAGCAATGAAAATTTCAGAATTTCTTTTTCATTTGTTAAAAGGCACATGCATTAGATGCTGGAAAATTTAAACTAGATAATGGATAAGATTCCAAACAAAATAGATTTAAAAAGTATGTGAGTATGGTCTGCAAAATATGTATAGGAATTTGCAAATATTAACTTTACTACTAGTACAGTTAAATATAACTGATGAAATATCTGCTATCATTTTAGAACTTTTTATTTTAAAAAAAAAAATCATTTTTTATTAATTTTCATTTTAACTGGGCACTGAATTTCTGTTTTATTCAGACAGAAGAAAAGGTTATTCTACTTGATATTTTGGATACAGTGGTAACATCAGTTGTTGAAACGCCAAGTCCAGTTCGTCTGGTCTTTTTGGACTGTGGAATTACAGCATCTCTCAGTCCTTCAGATCTTCTCAAATTCACTGAGGTTTTCACAGCTGTAGTGAAAGGAGAGGTCAGAAAAACAGATTTGTTATTTCGCTTATAACTTTTGCAAAGAACTTAATTCTGTGGACAGAGCAAGTGTAATGTTTAATAACATTCAGTACATTTTAGTGTAAACTATTATTATATACTGGAGTTACACTTAAGGTTCTTAAATAATGAAATCTAAGAGAGAATATCTGACTCTGTCATTCCTTGGGCAAGATATTATTACAAAAATAGGATATTTTGTTCCAGCAGCTGTAACAGATACAACTGCATTTGTTAACTCATTTGTAGAAAAGAAAACAACCCAGCCGGTCACCCTGGTTTTTAGACTGGTCTCTGGGCAAGCATCTTTCCACTAATTTCTTTTACCTAGTCTGAATGATTAGGGAATTAAGTACATTAAAATCATCCTACTATGTAACTTTGATAGTTTTACATTACAATATTTTAATTTTCTGAAATAGGTGATTTGCTGGTAATCAATAATGTTAAATTTATAGATTTTCCTTTCGATCCGGTAAATGCTCATTCAGGATTATGTTTCTTGGGAAATAAGCAACATTAAAAAAACCTCATAAATTTATAATATTTAATTTTAGTTTTATTTAAAATTCTTTTTTTGAATTAGGGTGAAACTGTTGCAGAATTATTTCTTCGAAAAACCTCAGAGATGTACTGTGAAGATGAAAAACTTTTTACTAAAGATATGGCACAAGTTGTAAACAAGGCAAGGTGTGCAACAATAAAACTCTCAAAGGTTGGCAGTTTCTTTTATACATTACAAAAAAAAATAATAAATAAACGAAAATAACTAATAATAATTTTTAAAAATATTTTAAAAAGATAAATAACTTAAGTTTTAATAGCAGCAGTTTTAATTTCACATTGTACAATAAAGATAATACAGTGTAATTGTAATTTTGTTAATAATTCTGTTTGGAGGAGGAAGTGTTTGATTTGAGACACAATATCCATCCTGTTTCATGTCAAATAAGTTAATTTCTGAAATTCAAAAAAAATTAAATTAAAAAAAATTACGCTTTCAGAAACAACCTCTTTTGTAAATCAGAAACAAACATCTATATATTCTTTATAAATAAATATTTGTACTTTAGAGTGGATTTTCCAAATTTCATTTCTGTAGGTTCAGGGCCATGTTGTGATCCATTAATTTAATATTTTTCATTGACATTTTACTATGAATGAGTTAGAAAATAAAAGAAATTTGTAATGTTTAAATTTCAGTATTTACTAGCCATCTTCATTTAGGTGTAGAACCAGATTTAAATATTCTAACAAATATTTATCTTAAACAGTTACAGAATTTAATTTTCTAATTACATCACTGTATGATAATGAATGACTTCAATATATACATATATAATTTTATCTTATTTTGATTTTTGCAGATAAATGTGGCTGAACTTTTGTCTGAAGTATTTGGTGTGTTGGCAAAGCATCATGTGAAAATGGAAAGCAACTTTGCCATGGTTATTTTTGCAATAGCGGTTTTGGAAGGCTTGGGAAGATCCTTAGATCCAAATATTGACATTCTGGAGAAAGCAAAACCATTTCTACTTCAAAGAACATTGTTTTCATAGAACAGATAATGTATGTGCATTTGTTTGTTTGTGTCTATGTACATCTATAGACACACACAATCAAATGCATATTTTAAATTAATTAAATAAAATTAAGTTACAACTTTAATAATTATTTTCTTTATACATTTCTTTTGTGATGAGATTCATACAAACATACATAATTTTTTAATGTTAGATTTTTATTTTTACTTCTTATTAATATGTTTTAAAAAACAAAACAAACAAAAAAAGCTTTTAAAATGCCAATGTCCCTTTCAGATGCAAAATAATTTCTGAATATATATATCATGTTCTGATAAAACAAAAATTATGTCTCCAGATTATTAATACAAGTTGAATTTTAGCTAAAATATTGGTCACTTTTTACAAATTATTGTTATTTATTTTCCCACTGTTATGAAAATATTTGTGAATTGATCTTGTGTTTTTAATAGTACAGTTAAGAAAATTATTATTATTTTTTTATATAAATGGACCATATGGCAGTTAGAGAAATTTTTATTTATGTTTTAAAAACTTATGATATTTTAAAGTTATTTAATATGAAATCTAGATGTATTTCAACATTATTGAAACCTCTAGTGCAAATAGCAAATAGCTCTGATAACAAATTTAGTTTGTTAATCATATAATCAGATACCAATTAGCAAATAATTTATTAAGTTTATTATTTTAGGAGCATTTCATGTTATTTGCTCCACTATTATGACAATAAAAATTGTTAAATTTACATGTATATGAAAATAAACATCATAAGGGTACTGAATATGCAAAATTTAGATATGTAAACTATACTAGGAAGACTGTGATGATTTTGTTGGATAAAAAAATCCACATTTGTTTTATATTTTGTATTAATTTTTCAGAAAATTAGGTCCAAGTAATAAATTTCAGTTAGACTTGCCTAAACTTTCAATGCAGCAGTTTTTCTACCAGTATATTTTTTATGTTATAAAGTTTTGTCATTCTGTTTTGTATCAATATTTCTATCACTTTATTAATCACTGATTATTAAATCAGTTGTCTGTTTTTTGTGTGTTTTTTTGCAAACAAGATACTGATTTTACAAAATGATTTTTGAGATTTAAAATAAAAGATTATAAAAGTGCAGAGTGTATAGGTTTAACTTTTCTTGCTTCCAAATTAAGTGCCACCCTTAAAAAATACAACTACCAGTTTTTCTTTCTGGGATTAAGTAAACATTAATCTTATGGTGTTTATTAGCACAAAAGTAAACAAAAGTATCATAGTGCCAAAATGTCATGTTCTGTCAAATATTTCCATGTAATTCCCCTCTGATGGATGAATTTAATAAACAAATGAATATTTTCTTTCTTTCATTCATTTTTTCTAAAAGCAAATTGTTGCCCAGCATGAAAAAAATAATTCATTTTTATTGAAACTGATAAATAAAAACTTAACAAATATTTAAGTTGGATCAGTTTTACCTAACATTAATGGTGAAACAACAAAGTATCTAGGATTTGTTTCTCTAATCCCAGAAATCTTTATATTTGTGCCAGATATACCGAGTCACAAATTAAAAATATAATGTTTATACCTCTTCATGTTAGGAAAGAAAAACAAGTGTCACAAGTCCTAACATACTGTTCAGTTCGTACAGTATCACAACAGGTTTTCACATTCTAAACAAATAATGCTGTGAGCAATGTACAAATTATGCACAACATCCAGAAGTTGATCTGGATTTTTTTTGGAGGTTGACAGTGTTCCCGTGTGAAGGTTTTATATCTATTTGATCTTCTAACTCTAGTAGTCGTTGCACTGCTGCTTTAAATGCCCTATCAACATTTGTAGAATCTTTGGCACTTGTTTCATAATATGGCATGTTATCATTTGTTGCACACCAGCTCTTCGCTTGCTCCTCTGAAACACTTCGTTGTGCAACGTCAATTTTGTTTCCAATGAGGACAAATGGAAATGTGCTTCCCGACTGAATATCGGCATAATATAAAAATTCCTTTTTCCACATTGAAAGATTTTTAAAACTCTGGAGATCATCAACAGCATAAGTCAAAAGACAACAATCTGCTCCACGATAGAATGGTGTTCTCAAACTTTTAAATCTTTCCTGCCCTGCTGTATCCCAAATCTGCATTGTGTAGTGGTCTTCAGCAATCACTACATCTTTATTAAGGAACTCCACACCAATTGTATGAAATGACTGAGCATCAAATTTATTACTGACAAATCGATTCATTAAAGAACTTTTCCCAACACCTCCATCTCCAAGCAGGATAACTTTAAGCAGTTTTGATTTGCCTGCCATACTGCATTTAGTTTAATCTGTTAAAAAAAAATAACAGAATCAGTGAAAATTACAACTTTACTTGGGTAAATATTTTACATATATAAAAATATGGAAAGATTAGCTAATGAAATCTTATGGTTATTAAAACTACAGTAAAACTGTATTGTATAAAGATCAAATAGTTAGGTCAGTTTGGTGTTTTAATGACATTGCTAAACTTTAGAGCAATTTGTTGAATTTGTAATGCACTCCATTCATCAATCTGTTACTGTTGTTTCTTACTGCATCTAGGAACTGCAAGAAGAATATATTTATATTTTGGGGACTGTATAAAATTAAGTGTTTTACCTGTACTCATTTATATGTGATCATTCTAAAAATCAAATGCTCATTAAAAATAAGTGAACCATGTTTTAATTAATGAAACCTATTTTTTTTTTATATATAGCATGCATTTGAAGTATGAGTCCAAATGGTAACCATTTCTTAAATGATATCTTTATAAAGGAAAAGCATTAGATTTTTGTTTTTTTTTTAATAACATCAGTTGGAAACTAAAGCCTATAAATTATAATAATACTAAACAAGCCTGCATATCTGTAACTTTTATTCTTAAAATTTACATGGAATACCTAGGAAAATGGGTAACATTAATATTGTTACCTGATATTATAATTAGAATGAGTCATCAAATTAAATATAATCTCTCAGCTACTAGACCAAATGTCAAGACAAATTTGGATCTCCCTTTGATACATTCAGTCTAAATATGAAACTTAGTTTCCTATACTGGATTATGCTTCTTTAAATAATATTTGTTCTTTATTCATTCAAATTATAAAGTATAGTTGTAATTATTCGTCATAATATTTCATAAAATATTTGAAAATATAATAATAATGTATGCTTAAAGTAATGAGTTGAATTAATGAACTGTAAAACAGATAGCCTGAGACGTAATGAAAAAGTATTGGCAGACAACTCTGCTGCTGAAATATTTTGATTTCTTTTAATATAATTCAAGAAATAAAAACATTATAAATAAATGTAAGCTTTCATAAACTGGCCCCACAAATGATAATTGCCACTCTTCGTGCGAATTCCGCTTTGTAACGGTAACTTATTAACTAGCGGGATAAACCATCCAGACTGTTTCCATAAAAAGATAACTAATTTAAATTTAAAGTTCTAAAACTGTACTGACACTGACAATAATCATCTTCAACCAACATCACAACACTAAAGTCCAGTGTTAGGTGACACCTCTGACAGTGATACACTGAGTGACTGACACTGACAGTGTCGCACCAGATATTTTGTCAGTTATAAAGTAAAACTATATTGTTAATTAGTTAATACTTTTACTATCAAGTATTTAACAATAAAGCTTTGCATATGTACCTGCATGTGATGTAAGACTGAACACTTACCTTATTCCTAAATATATAATATTAATTACAAAATATTGTTAATTCCGTCACAATCTTCATGATCATGGTGGGGGAAAAGCCTCTCACATGACGTCATGACTATCATGTGACAAATCATCGGACTGAAGAATTCCCTTCCGGATAAATGGAACTACTTACTATACGAAGGTGTTTTTAAACTTTCCTTCCCCAACGCATCTTTTCTTATTTTGCGCTGGTTGGTTCTCCTTATGTCTGTAGCTCACTAGAAAATGGACATTAAATTGTGCACTGAAATTTAAAGTACTAATAATTTTATTATTTGTACTTAAAATAGAAAAATAAAAAATTAAGAACGATGGAACATTTTTGTTTTAAAACAGTTTAATTTGTTTAAAGTAATTTTAGTCATTTTACATATATCTCCATATGTTAATGATAATGGTATAATTATACATGTTATCTTCTATAACAGTAATTATATGTGTTGCTTTTGTTTGTTATTGTTATATATATTTATCATTATTATTAATTAATTAATAATTTAATCTAATATAATCTAATTGAATTTTGTTTTGTTTGTTTTATAGAACTTCTAAATTTGCTAAGATTTAGCTTGTCATCCATTAAGTTTCAAATACAGACAGATTCTTGCAAATGTATACTGATTTAGATATGAAGATTTGTCATATATCGCTGATTAGAGTCTACAACGTTTCCTAAAAACGAATTTGAATCGAATATAAGAAAATCGAATATAAAAATTATATTTCCAGATGCAGAATAAAGCTGGTGATATTTGGTGTCTGTCAATCTTCAGGAATCTTGGGGAAAACAAATGTTTTCAAATAAATGATTAAACTCATGGACTGGATATTATTACCTTTTTATTACGTTAGTATTACGTTTTATTACGTTATTAAAACAGTAAAGGGCGACAAAACAAAACTTCAGACCTTTAGATAATTACAAGCAATCTCAATGGTAATTACGGGCAAACTATTCTGTGACGTATCAAAATATTGGGCTTTTCGTATCAATACTCTTTAACAAACATTTATCTAATGTTTTCTTCATCTTCATCTTCTTCTTTTGTAGCGATACACATATACACTTTCTCGATTACAAATATTGTAGTTAACTTTATTACTACTACTACAACTACTACTATTTAGAGTTTTGGAATAAATATGTACTTGGAATTGATGCAGTAAACAAAATGTTCAGTATTTTGTGCCACTGAATCCAGAGACAATTCAATGCAGATGTACAATATTAATGGCCCATCCTAACTACAAAATATCATAAACATCAATTTCAGTTTGTTGAATTTGCTAATTAATTGGTAGAATCACGAAGCGCGTTCTTTGATGGTTTTGAACATACACAAGCATAATACAATTCTGTCTGCAACCACCTTTGTTTGAGCTCTCTCTCTCTCTCTCTCTCTCTCTCTCTCTCTCTCTCTCTCTCTCTCTCTCTCTCTCTCTCTCTCATACTTAATTTAATTGTTTGGAATTATAAAATTACAATTTATTAATAGAGATATCTGTTATATCTATTATATACATATGATTGTCTTACTCAAAATTGGTGCTTATTACAGATGACTGGAAATAAGGAAAAGAAAATTAAAATGTCAGCCCACAGTGATGTTTTTGCTTTTCCTCCGAATTTTGATGTCAAGTGAGTCCGTTTAGATGTTTACAAACGTTTCTGATTTTAATAAAATGAATGGTCTGTAGCAAGTATATTTTTGTTATATGATGTTATATTTTATATTTCCCATTATATAATTTCGGTTTAATGCATTCATTAATGATAGTGTAGATAAAAACAAAACGAAACGATAAATTATTATTATTATTATTATTATTATTATTATTATTATTATTATATAAATCCGCTTTCACTTTTTGCCAAATCCTCCTGTTTCTCTAACATTCGTACAGGCAGCCGTGTCATCGCCAGCAACATACATTACATATTGAATCAAATCTCTGTTAAAAACAGGGGAAGACTTAACCTATAAATACCAATTAAAATGAATTATTTTATTAAAAAAAAATTAAATTTTTTGAAAAATAAAAAATAAAATTTTCATATTTTTTTAATATAAATTTGTTTATAATTCTACTTGAACTTTAAGATGACTATTTCAGTTAAATAATTCTATAAATATGGAATAATTAACGTCTGTTTCAGAAAAGAAAAAAATAATAAAAAATTAAAATGTTGTTCCTTCACATCTTGTGAATCGGAAAGTAATTATGGTCATGACTGAATGCATAAATAAAAATCACCAGTGCCGAATAGTTAAATATCATTGTTTTGATTTAAATAATTAGAGGAGATCTGAAGCCTAGATTAAAGTAACTAAATTATAATCGGTTTATTTGTCAGTTATATTTAATGTTGATCAGAAATATATAATCACAAAGAAAATGATCTTCAACCCAGAAAGCAGCAGAATAGCTTCAAATAATAGAATGACCATAGATATGGTGAAGTCCATCCACTGACTTAAAAATATTGATATAAATGTTGCATCATTCATTTTATGATCTGTGTATCAGATATAATGTCTGCATGGTTTCAGTAAAATAGAGTCCATAAAAACTATTTGTATTCTTTGATGCATTGGAACCCACTGTAATTGTAACTGAGACTTTTGGAGGACTGCAGCATCACTTGAATTTTAGAAAGCAAAATAATTGTAACTGTCATTGAATCTCAGTCCACTTGTGTAATTGTAATTGAACCCAACCCTCACACACACACACACACACACACACACACACACACACACACACACACACACACACACACACACACACTATTTTTTAATTTTTATATTTTTTTATTTCCAGAAGCCTGCCACACTTAGATAAAAAAGTATGCATAGTGACAATTATTGGCAAAAACCAACTGAATGGGTTTACTACAAAAGCTTCCATTTTGAATCCAGTGCTGGACAGAGATGTCTTTCTTGTAAGCTTATGTTTTTAGTTTATATTCTGAAAAAAAAAATTAAAAATAGGCAAGTGAAAGAAAAAGTTACAAAGAGCCTTTAAAAATCGGTCTCTTAATTTCACAGATTGATTGAAATAAGTCAGATGAAAGAAAATGTAGATAATATTTTTGAAGGTATCAGCAAAATAGTTTGAAATATGTATGTATGGGTGTGTATATGGAAATATGTTTACTGATAAATAAAACATAAAAAAAACATACATTACACAAAGTACATACAATAAACCAGAAATAAATTCCAAATATATGAATTTTCTGATCTCCAAACTTGGAGGAACACAATCAGTCTGCTGAAACGTTAATAGCTGTACAGACTCATTGTTTTACAGTTGGTGGGATTGTTACCAACTGCTGAGGCAGTATATTTCTGATTTCCCTATGACCAGTAAAGATAGTTTACCAGAGCCTGACATGTTGGCAGTCACAAAGACAGTTAGTCTTTCTTTGCTTTTTTTTCTGTCCATGAAATCTACATCTTTAAAATCTAACAGTTTATCAGGAAGGAGTCAATAAAATATTCCTGCTTCGTCTACATTGTAATTGTAATAGCTCATATTATTTAACCTTATCACTGGAACCTTTAGCCATGAATAGCTTGTCAATATGTTTAACTTTATTGTCTATAGGAAACAAAGATTTTGGACAGAACTGGCTCTCATTTGTAGAACATTTATATTTCTTTGAAAGAAACATGCACAGCTTAAGGGATTCCCTTATTAGTATTGTTCGGATGTTTTATCATCTTACTTCAGCGACCATGCCCATTTGAAATACACTTTATGATGTTAAACATAATCTATGTGTGTGAGAAGATTAAATTTTCATAATCTCCTTTTCATTTTCATATCAAATAATCAACACAGCATTCAAGATGTTTTGTATCTGCCCAGGATGTAATATTGACAGTTAGTTTCTTTTTGGATTGAGCTGCTGCTGGAATCTTTTTGGCAGTTCCTTGCAAAATTTAGCTTCCTGTTATGTCTCATCACATTTTATATTCAGTCTTCTCCAAAACAGTGTGTGTGTGTGTGTGTGTGTGTGTCTGATCTTCAGTAACTATGTTGTTACATCACATGATAATAGTGAATCAAACAAATGACACTTAAGAACACAGTTCTGTAAAATGACTGGGAATTTATGCCATTTTTTTAACTGACTGACTGAATCGGGCATTTTACATATTGCCTGATTGACTGTTAATATTTTTTGTGTGGGTGTGTGACATAACTTTAATAAAACTTTCGTTGCTGTTTTTTTTTCTGTTTTTAATTAAATCTGCGCAGTTGTAATTATGTCTCTTTTTTTTTTTTTTTCTTTTTTTTTTGGCTTATTAAGTTTTCAAAAGATCTTAGTTGTTTGCTTAAATATATATACTTTAATATTTTGATTTGTTTGTTTCCAGGGCACAGAAAGTTATCTAGGAAAACAAATAGACAGGGTAAGGCATTCAGTGTTTAATTAACTTCACATTTTTATTTTTCCAGAAAATGATATTTCAGGACAACAGTTAATAGCAGTTATTTATAATAATGAATATTTCGTTGTTTTTTAGTCTTATTTTATTTTTCTTTTGTGGTTTTATTTCTTCTTCTTCTTCATAAGTTCTTACCAATAAATATGTAGATTAGTTTTATAATTATTTTTTAAATAACCTGACTTTGTTACACTTGCAGGGTGAAATAGAGTGTTTCTATGATACTGATTCACAGGTCATATACTTACACTACCAGTCATTATCAGATGCCAGTAGACTTGCTAACAAATGTAAAGAGCTGATTGACAAATCAATGGTAATCTGTTCTTTTTTCATTTCTTATTCAGCTTTAACATTAGAATCACATTATCATTATTTGTTCATTATTTCTGTCTTTTTATTGCGTCTGTTTCCTTGATTTATATTATTTATAATTATAGTTTCATAATTATATGTTATCAAAAATAATATTGATAGAATTTATTTTATGTAGGCTAAATTTCTTCAACTAGAAGATAATGCATTGTAATATGTAATAATTATATATAAGGAAACATTGTGTTAAAAAAATTAAAGTTATTGTTAATAAGTAAACATACCTGAATGAGATACACCTTGTATCTGAGTGAAAAACTGGAAAAAATTATTTCATATTTAAAAAAATTATAATACTTTCTAATACACATATACTTGTATGAATGTTTATATATTAATTCAGAATGTGTCATTATTTTAAAAATGATTTTTGTTTATTTAGGATCTGATTTCCCTGTGGCAAGATGAAGACTTCACATATGCCAAAAATCTACTGTTTCTCTTTTGTGTCTCACATATTGTTCTTGTGAGTTTAATTTTAACATTTATTTTTATCTTATACAAATGCTTCATATTTTATCAAATATATTTTAAGATTTGCATTTCCTAATGCATCTAGAAAAAAATTAAAGTTTGTAAAATGAAATGGTTGTATGTATTGAAATTTATATGTGGTTTTACTAGAAATTTACTTGAGACATTTAGAAATACATTTGGTATCATTCTTATAGTATTTTATTTGTTGCTTCACTCAAAGCTTTACTACTAAGTAAGAATGATCAAAAAAAAAAAAAAAAAATGGAAGGCAATCCAACCCATAATTTGACTGCTTAATCTGCCAATAAAATCAGCTTTCAATTACAAATCAAGTTAATGTTGAACAAGTTCTGTTCATTTCCCCATAAGCATGTTTGATAAGTTTTGTGTTTCCCATGATAAATATTATCAGGTTGTTTACATTACTTCACTTTTCAGACATAACAAACAGCATAATTCCTGCCATAATATGTTGTTTGGCATTTCCTCCATATTTGAGTGAGCAGCATCTTTATTATTTTCCTAATTGCAGCCAATAACATTTTCAATTACAGATAAATTTATGTGCACAAAAATAACAAATAATGTGTATTTTAACTGCATTTTCTTTTATTTTATTTTTTTAAACTAATCATGTCTGTTAAAATGTATCTGTTTTGCTGAAGTTGAAGTATCCATTTGTTAGGTCTTTTTCAATCTTCATAAATTGCCTTGGCTAAATAATTACTCCAGATATTAAGTAGTGGAGAAATTTAATTTAAAATTTAATTTGTTTTCCTTTTTAATTTCAGCTGTCACATCCAGGTAGCACATTCGATATTTCTTACGTAAAGCTTTTTAGAACACTGGACACTATCAGGTATGTGCTTTCAATTGTGTTGATTAAATTAATCTGTATTAATAATATTCTTTATTATAATTTATTTATTTATTAAGTGAAAATTGAAAAAATTAAAATTCATTACTGTATATTGTTAACCACAGGACCAAATTGCAGCCATTTATGACTGATGCTCTTCATGGTCTTCCTATACCCAAAGACTGGCTGGATGGTGCTCGACCCTGCTCTCCACGTGTTCTTTTCATCTTTGACACACCAACAGTGGATGTCAGCCACGATGAAGGTGACTCTCTAGGACTGTGTCGATCACGCTCACAGGTAGCTTGAAGTTAACAGTTATGTGTGTTTTTATTAGTGGCCGAGTTAGCTAGAATGCTGAACATTAACTGGCAAAACTTGTTTCAGTGATAATAATGACAGACATTAAAATACATTAAAATATATTGTTACCATTCAAAAATATATAAATCATTTTAATAACTATTGATTTTGATTTATTAGAAGTAGTAAATATCAGTTGTATAACACACAGATTCATTACTGATTATTGACTAAGATTTATTAAAAGTATTAACCTTGAATATTTCTCCTTTATTGTGAAATTACTTCAAAACATGAACAAAAGAGACTTATTTGATAACAGAATAATACAGAATACATCATAAATATTTTATGTTTTTTTTTTTGTTACATAAACAAAACAGACCTATTTGATAGAAGAACAGTTCAAAATAAATATTATAATCCAATGTTACTTCATCAATAATCAGATAAACATTTTTCTTTAATTACAAACTTGGGATATTCTGTCTTGCACTAATGTAATGACTGTATAATAAAATATCTTTGGAGCACCTCTGTTAAGCAATAAATTTAACATGTAAATTACAAACATACAAAATAACAGTTCCAAATACAGGGTTTTCAGCAATTCTACCAGTCTTATATTCTTTCAACATGTGATTTTTCATAGTCAGAATTTTTTAATTTTATAGATGAATTTTATTGTGTGTTAGTTATTCAACACACTGGTGAAGATACAAGATTCAGATTTTTAATGTGAAAAGAGATAAGATTATGATTGGTTTTTTTTTTGGTTTTTTTTGTTGTTGTTGTTTTTATCAGAGGACACCACCCATCAAAAAACTTCAGCACAATTTAGAAGATCAGATCTATCGAATATTTCGAAAGTCTCGGATCATAACAAACATCAGGTGAGATTAACATGTTAAATTAATATGAAACTATTTATTATGTTATTTAAACTAAAATGAACAGAATCTTCTTTACTTTTTAACATGTTTAACAATGTTTACATAATTAAAATCACAATATCCTTTTTGTAGATTTTTTAAAAACTACATCTTATTAAAATTGTCACATTATAAATTCAAACAATCACATTATAAATTCTTCCAAATAAGACACCTTCATTTGTAAACCAGTTATTTTTTAGCATCAGTATTTGTCAAGCAAATCAAAATTCCGAATTTGTTGCTGTTTTCAGACTAAACACATTATAACTGTATTTCAGGTTTAGAGTTCTTATTTTAAATTTTTCTCTATGAAAAGAGGCTTGTATAACATCAGTTGCTTCTAGTTTCACTATTAAATTCCAAACACAAAACTTTATTTAGACAGCCTGTTTCCTGAGAGTTGCTTATTATAGGATAAGAATCCAGAGTTCTTCTGTTCACATCACTGTCACCGTTAACAATAAGTTTGATGTTGTTCTTGATTTTTTCATAGTAAAGAAAGTACATGTTCTGAACGCCCAGTGCTGCACACTTTGTCTGAGCCATCAAACTGACACGACCACTGTATCCAGCAAGAGATTCTGCCATCATCTTGTTGCTGATGTTGTTAATGTAGTCATCTGAAAATAATAATTTAATAACTAAAGATAGATTTAAATATTTCTGTGAAAGTTAATATCAGTAATGGTGATAATTAAATATTTAAATATTCCTCTGAAGGTAAAAATTAGTAACTATGCCAATTGAATATTTAAATAATTTTCTGAAATAATTAATAACTAAAAGACATATTTAAATATTTATTTGAAAGTAAACGTTAGTAACTATAGTAATTAATATTTAAACAATCTTATGAAATAATTAGTAATTAAAAACATATTTAAAGATTTATTTGAAGGTAAAAATTAGTAACTGTAGTTTCTAAATATTTAAATAATCTTCTGAAATAATAAAGTAATAACTAAAGATATCTTTTAATATTTATCTGAGAGTTAAAATTAGTCAATGTACTAACTAAATAATTAATTAGTATTCTGAAAACAATAAATTAATTTATCAATAATGGAATATTCATTAAAAAAAAAAAATGTAATTAGTAAATGTGACTGGCTGACTATGAAGAGGAGAACTTTTCCCCAAGCACTGTATTATTAACACATGATTATCAAAATATCTAACTAGCTTGTCTGTCATTTCTCATTATATTTTCACTAATTATCACCATGTTAATTAGTACCAAGACTAGAACATAAAAAACCCTCTCAACCATAATATGAAAGTTGATTTGAAAATATTTAATTAATGTCAGTACTAATTTAAAATTAAATATTTGAATATTCCTCTGAAAATAATAAAAATAAAAATAACTATTTATCAGGATAAGATAAGAAAGATCCAAATATAACATTACCAGTGAATACTAAATTTATTTATTATTAAATTTAATTTTAAAATACAACATACCTAGATTATCAATTATGTCTGTTGTTATTTTGTACAGTTTCAGAAGTTTGTGAAGTTGGATTGAGAATTCACTTGGTTCAAAATTCATCATAAAAATGTTTATCAGTTCCAAATCTGCCATAAAACCTCCTTCCTTCAGTCCTCAGAGTGAAAATAAAGAATAGCTGCTACAGAACATTCTCCTTCAAATACCAGAAACAAACACAAATAAACTTTCTTCACAAAGAAAAGTAGACTCCATGATTTTCATCTGCTACCACAACATCTAAATTAAATTACATTGAAGACTGAGCTGAAGTAATGAATAGAGTGAAAAATGTTATTTAAACCTTTTAACATTTAAATGATCAGTTTTGCTAGACAAGCACCAATTTACTGGATCAGAAATTACATCTCCTTAAAGTAATTCAATAAAAGAGATTCCAGCATAAGACCATTAATTTTCCTGGACTGAGTGCAGTATTTTCTGTTCATTCTAATTTAATGTTCATTAAGCTCCTAACTGTTTTCATTAACAATACAGAGAATGTCACACCATCTGCTCAAGTTGATAAAGTAATTAACAGCTTTCATTATTTTCCTTTTATAGTGGTGGTGTTACAGTAATTAGTTTGTTTTAATAAGAAAGTTCCAGAGATTAAAAGAGACTGATTTAGCTTTGTTTGTTTCACAGTTTGAGTAACTGATCCTTTGTTGATCACAGCCTTTTGGTGTTTTAGTGTTTTCTTGCTGTGAGTTAGGAATTCAAGCTAAAACAGTAACTCTTACTGATTAGTTTTCCATCTGTTAAGAAAATAAATTTTTCTTTTACAGACACAGTATTATTTTTTTTTTTTTCTTGTTATTTCATTTAGTCTTAATTACAGATGTACATAAAAATCAAACATATTTTTCATTTAACATATGATGATGAATTAAATGTTTTCTTTTTCTTTCTTTCTTTCTTAATAGATGATGATGTTTTTATTATAGCAATATTTAAAAAATATATCATTATATATATTAAAAATATGAATATATAGATAATGTAGTTTATCTTATATTGATAAAATCTGTGATCATATTTATTTAAAACAATGTTTTATGCTGTATTTTTTAATTTTTTTAAATATTTTAGTTTTTCTAAATATCTTTTTGGGACACTGCCATATATTTTTACACAGTTATAATTTAAACTAAACAGATTTATTAATGTATTTATGTATTTATATCTTATGAAATCTTACAGCTGGTGTAATTATGTTCTGAAGTGTTGTCAAAAATGTATCCTTCTTCTTTTTCTAATCTTCTTTTTCTTGTTCCTCTTATTACTGTAGGACATAATTCCTTTTGACATAATAATGCATGCTCAGAGTGCACAATATTTTATTTTCCTAACTCAGATCTTTTTCTAACCAAGATATACAAGAGCTCCCATGGGAGCTCTGCCTCTACTGCCTTATTGGTGCAATATGTTAATAATACACATAACCATCAGGTACTGTCAGGTGCTTATTTATGGCTAAGTGAACAACAATAGTCACCATATGACAGCATTGCAGCTCCAAGGCCTTGAACTTGCAGTCCTTCATTGTTCTAACAGTTGCACCATCATAATAATTAATAATTTGATGGATTTCCTGTTGTTGATTTTTTTAATGTTACTTAACTGTTTTAAACAATTAATATTATTTTGCAGTAATAATTCACTGTTTGCTGTCCCAGCCAACCAGGAGTTTGTTTTTGTGAATAGTCGCAGTTCTGAGGTTGCAGATCCAGTGGGAATGTATCTTCAGCAGTTGAAGAGTTACAGTGTCAATGGCAAAGATTCGGGTATGCTCAACATTGTCTGTTTATTGTTTACTTAACCATTCAGGGCTTGCATGGGTTTGACAGACCCAAACACATTTTTATTTTTATTTCATTTCTTTTTGAAAGAATTGTGTGGTGCTGTTGCAATTTCCTATACCTTAATAATAATAAATGTTCTATGATATGTCTTTTCTTTATTTTTAAACAAATAACCCACATAAATTTAAAAAAAAAAAAATAATAATAATAATAATAGTAATAATAATAATAATAATAATAACAATAATAATAAAAAGTGGCCCTGTGAGACCCAGTGTAATTATTCCAGTATGAAAAATAGTGTGAGCCCTAAAAAGACTTAAATTAACAAAGAAATGTACTTTAACTTCAAATTCAGAAGTGTGGGTTGAAGTGTGAGGATCAGGCCTTCACTGTTTGTTGTTTGTGTTTTTTAGTGTTTAGATCAGTGTTGTAGCTAATTCACAATAAGTAGAAGTTTCCTCATTCATTACACAAACAAACATATAACCATGTATAGAAATTACATTCATTCATTTAAAACAGTATGCATATCCTATCATAAAATTACCAATCATAGAATTGTGGAAACTGAAAATAATGTTAATTATGATAAAACATAAATTACAGACAATACTAAGAATTAAACAAATCTTTTCAGATTCTCCAAAAAGTAGAAGTTATCTTACAAGTCGAAGACAAAATCATGGAAACTCGGCATCAGGTGATGGGCCAAGGTCACCACTGTCAGCAAGGTCATCTGAACAGAGTTTTAAAGAGTTTCTTCTTCAGCACATTGAGCTGGCTTTTAGTAAAGGTTTTGATGACAATGTTGGAAGACATCATCTACGTTCAGTTTTTGAGGTAAAAATGTTTAACTTTCCTGTATTTAAGTTACTGTTGTTATATTTTTAATGACAGTATTTTTTTTTTAAATTACTCTTTTACTATTGCTGTAACATTATTAGTCTTCTGATCTTTGATTAATTATTAAGTGATGTTTATTATTCTGCTCATTATATTCTGTATATATATTACAAACTAACATAGTTGGGGCAGTTTCTTTTTTATTATTTATGGAAAAACTTTACTTTTCAAATATTATAATGTCCTAAATCATTACATTATAAAATATTCAGTTAGACTGGAATCTGAATATTTCTTTTACAGATGGCATCTTGTGAGGTGTGGTTTTCTGTGGCTACAACTCTACACAAATTTTTCTTCACTGATAATCCAGAGGGCAAAGTTCTGAGTCATTTTAACTTACTTGGATCTCTAATCAGTACAGATGTCCGATTTTCAGAGACGTAAGTTTACATCACTTGTACTTATAAGCTGTGAACAAATATTGTGAATGCATTTTTCATGTACCCAAGTGTACCTTTTTTTTTGTTTTGTTTATCATTACCATGAGTAAACTTTTGTCAGTGTGCCTCTAAATATCATCCTACTGTGTTGTTCAGATTTCTGTGTTTCAGTAATAGAGAAGTTGCAAGATGCAGATATAAACAAACTAAAAATACTAATCAAGAAACAACATCCATGTCATAACCCAATTAAAGTGCAAAGAATACAACATCACACTCTGCTTGACTTTCATTGACTTCGTGAAGGCTTTTGTCTCAGTGCACACTCAAACAGTACTGAAATATTCGACAAGTGTTAACAAAATTATTTTTTAATTTCAGGCGCTGTAGCAAGTGTTTACCTTATGCTGAAAGTGCTTACCAGCAGGATTTACCACAGCATTACATCACCAAATACCATTTATCAAAGGTTCTTTTAAGTTCTTGCCTACTTCACAGTCACTTTATATACGTTTTTAAACACTTTAGTACAAGCAGGATTAACATGTTTTGTGATTTATCAGTATGAAGTTGTTTTATGATTTTCTGCTAGTTAAAATCTATTAATGTTAAATTCATTTTTGTTTCTTCATCCTTTCTTTTTTTTTTCCTTGATATGTAAATGTTAGAGACCACTAAAATCTTTGCCACATCCTGATATTCCATATCCTTCACGCTAAACACCATTCCAAATGTATTCTCTGATTTCCATCAGTTAATTCAGTTGTGACTGTCATAATTTCTATGAAACACCAAGCCAGTGATAATATCATTTATATATATATATGATAATTGCAATTACTTGTGACATATTATAATTCATTATCTCAGGGAGTGTGTTTAGTTTTTCCAGGTGTATATTTTTACTTGGTTTTCAGCTGGCTCAGGCCAAGCTTGTATTTGCTCAGTATGCTCGAGGTCCTGCGTATGAGAAGTATCTGAAACAGCTGACAGAATCATGTGAGAAGTGGTGGAAGTCAGGTCACCAGCAGTGTGAGGAGACAAGTCTCACTGGAAACCTCTGTCTTAACCCTGTAAGTCATTAACTCTTCGCTCTTAGTGTGGGATGTGATAGGAATCTGCTGACTGTGTGGTGAGTTGTCAGATCGGTACCTGGTCACTGACTCACAGAGGCATCCAGGCATCCACTGTTGTTGTAACTAAGGCAATGCACATTAAAGATGTCTTGCTGTAATTTGAAAAGAGTGAGACATTAAGTCCTAACCATATGTCTGACAGTACATAACCGTAATTAAGGTTGTTCATTCTCAGTGGTTTAGATTTTTTTTTTAAATATATATATATATATATATTATAATTAAAAATGTGTAGAATATACAGTTTAAAATTTCTTTATCAATATATATCTTTATATATGTCATATAATTTTGATCAGTTATTAAAAGTTGTTAATATTTAATTACATATGCTGAGAAATAAGAATACAGTGGAATGTATAATTTAAAAAATATAAGCTGCAGAACTTATTTAATTAGCATCTTCAAATAAATTTCCAAAACATTGGATACTGGTTTCAGCATAATAGATAATATTTAATTAGACATACATTTATAAAAATAATTTGTTTCTCTCTTCTAGCTACATCGTTTAAGTGAGGATTCTGAAAATGATGAAAACTCTCATCTTCCAGTAATGCCTCACTCAAGTCAGATCAAGACAAAAGCAGCATGTAATTGTGGACAGAAACAAGCTGACAAAGATGATCCATTTGATCACAAAGTATTTTATAATCTTACAGTTTTAACTTTTTCAAAAACAAACCTAAAACAATGTAAGATGTTTTATTTAGGAAAAAATGCAATATCAAATTAATGCCAGTGATCTCCCTTTGAAACTCCCTTTTTTATTTTCTGTATGGAACTGATTCACAAATTCAGGGACTGAAATTATTTTTGAAATACACAGATTTACCAGTAAAACTTTGTTTTTATTTTTTTCAGTCCAAAGCTTAAGTACAGTTCTGAAATTCATTTTGCTTAAATTGTATTAATGCTCAGATACTTTTTTTTATTATTATTATTTTTTTTTAGTATGCAAATTTTGGATTCTACCAGGCTTTAGAAGAGACTTGTTGTGGAAAACTACAACACATAGATTTTCCTGTATTTAACCCTAGTACCAGTGAGGTGCGAGCTGGACAAATTTCCTCAACACCCCACACCAAGTTGTCAAGTAGAGACACCATCAAACTGGATATTGTTGGCCCTGTAACATCCAGCCTTAGTCTGGCACTCAGTCTTGGTTTGTTTCTAATTTTTTCTTATTTAGCCATTTTATGTATTTTGGAAAAATGTAAAATAGACAATTGGTAATGTTTTTTATATGTGAAAGTGCATAAGATATGTTTTAATTGAATCTTTATATATATTTTATTTTTTTATGTGAACTTGTTAATTATTGTCCTTATGGTCCTGTTTACTTATATTTGGAAGATATTTAAAACTGTTTAGTGTTCAGCCAAAATATTTATCTGCTTCTTAATCTTATATTTATTTGAGTTTAGCATTAATATAACATCAATAAAATAGTTTTACAAGTCTTTGAATCTAATTCAGATTATATTTAACATTCTTTTACGTAAACACTCGTGATTATATTTGTCTTCATGCAACCTCAGCACATCATCTATTCATCAAAACAAATATCTGACTGGCTGAGACAGAGAGTTAACATTTTAAATTGTGTTTTCTAGGACAGTCAGGGGGCAGTGATCTGTATGGACACAGAAGTCAGAATAGTCTGAATCCAGAACAAAGTGAAACTCTTGAAGCCGGCGAGTCGGCCACAGTTGTTGAATCAGTCATTGCAGAAACAGGTAACTAGAGTTACTGTTACAATAACTGATAACTAGACCTGTTGTTACAATAACTGATAACTAGACCTGTTGTTACAGAAACAGATAACTGGACTTAACATTACAGTATTGGATGCTAGTATTGTGTTGCAGTAACTCATAATTTGATTTGTTACAGAGAAAAGTTAACTAGACATTACAGTAACAGTTAACTAGAGTTACAGTAACAGATAGTGTGATGATTACTGTAACAAATAACTTAAGTTATGATAATGGTGAGATATATTGCAGAGTTATCATTAGAGTAACTGACAACTCGAATCATCCTGTGTTTTTAACCAGAATGTATTTAACACATGTAAATATTTCAGAGGGACATCTGTCAACATTTCGTCAGCATTCTACCACAGAGTATCTTCCAGGCATGATCCACTCCGAGTCACCTGAAGGTCTTCTGCCCTTGTTTCCTTCCTGGTCTCTGTGTTGTATGGGAAAGTCTAGTCTCTATTCTCACATGCATGGTAAGTTACTGCATCATGACATCATACAGTTTGCTTGTGACTTATGAAGATAGCACATAATATATGTTTTCATCAGAGAATTGTTTAACAATGCTTATTGTGGGCATCATGTCTGACTTAATCAGGAAGTTTTAATTTGTTATTTTTCCTTTTCTTTTCTTTATTTTAAAATTTGTATTTAATTCTTTTTTTTTTTTTTTTCCCTTTAATTTTTTCCATTTTGTTTCTTCAATATTTCTATTTATTTTATAATAATTCATCTTAATAATGTTTATTATAATTTTTTTGGGCTGTTTGTTACAGGGTTTGACTTACCCAGTTTTTTAGGTGGTAGTAATTTTCTCTTGCCCTGGGACATAACACTACAGACAGTAAAAGAAAAATGGCCAACAGTTGGAGAGACAGCAGGAAAGAAAGGAAGACAGAGAAGAGTTCCACAAAAAGGTAGAATTTTTGTCTATTTTGTAAACATTTAATTATTTATTATTATTTATTAAATTCTTCAAGACTTTTTTTTTTTTTCTTGTGATTTGTTGATGTTGTTTTCATGAATTACACTGACTTTCACTACCAGGATTCAAACTCCCCAAAATAAGAATTATCTCTCACAATTCATATACTGCTGTCCTATATCTCAGTGACCAGCTTATTTATTATTCATTTGTTGTTGTTTTTTGTATCAGAAATTGGTGAAGTAACAGTGAGAGCATATCTTGGAATGGAGTATGAATGTCCAAGAGGTCATCGATTCTTCTGTAGTGGACCAGAAAAAATCATCAAGGTGTCCAGTGCTAGCACTGTCAAGGTAAATTTAATTAAACTGTGAACCTTTTTAGATAAAAGCTTCTTGCTGTTCATTACTAAGAACATTTTCAGAAGTGATGTTACATTCCAGTCTTCTTATTTATAAAATAATTAATATCTAATTATTATTATTTATAAACAGATCTTGAAGTTTCAAATATTTATTCTTTATATTTTTTTCATGCATGCAGACTTCATTTTAATAGCAAATACATAACATTAATCAAAACAGCATTATTTAAAACTTTATTAATTTCTCTCAAGCTTTTATTCCATATTCTTAATTCATAATGTCTTGATCAATACTCTCTATCTTATTATATTCTATTTATAGCAAATTTGTCTTTTTTGTTAGACATTCAGATTAATTTAACTTTATATATATATACACAGCTTGACCATCATTTTCAAATTCTAAACATCTTGAAAGTTAATTACTGCTGATACATGAGTTATATTACAGTATGTACGTATTTTTTTTAATGTTTTTAAAATAAAATCAGCTACTGAACATATACATTTTTTGTAATGTTTATGTTGTACAATTTACCAATTTAGAACAGTGACATAACAGCTAAAACACTTTTTTAATCACCAGGACAATGCTACAAAACTTCTAACTTTGGACATGCCTTTGTACTGCCCATGTCATTGCAGGTAATTGTATGTTTGTTAAATCTTCTTCAGTTTTTCCATCTCCTTAGATGTACATTTGGTATATGCTTTATTTAATTTTAAATTCACAAGTGCTTCTATTACAATCCTGATTAATAATTTCAGTTAACATTATGATTAGTTAATAAAAAAAAAAAATTTTATCAATATAATTATTAATATTGTGAAATAAGATATATTTTATTTTTATGCAAACAGATTTAAAAACATCCTGATCAGAATCATTTTTTAAACAGCTATAATAAAAATCAGTGTTTTTTTTCTTCTGTTGTTTCCAGAAGCACTAAAAGTTACATTGCTCAGTTGATGCGTGTGTACGTGGTGACTCCAGAGAGTTCTGTTAAGATCATGTTAAAGCCTGTAGTTCAGCCTTCAATCTCTCCCACCCCTCTGTTTGAACCAGGAAATGACTCTCCACTGGAACTGACGCAAGGAAGTATATGGGTGCTCAGACTGCCGTATCTTTTTGTATTTAATTACATATGTTACACATTGCAGAATTTAGTTCACACTGCAAAATACCGTTATGAAGTTTTAAGTATACATTAATTTGCTGATAGAAAACTATGCAGTTACAGTTTAAATACAGGAAATAATTAAGTTTTAAGTTTTATTTTTGTTATAGTGTTAATAGAAAATACAATACTTCACAGGATACTTCTAGATTTTAATGAAGTTTCCTTAACTGTAACAAGTCATGTTTATCTTGGAGATCATGGTGTGTACGCGATGCCTACTGATCCTCAGCATCTGCATGCCTGTCGTTTACTCAAAGGAATGTTCTCTTACAAAGAAGCTTGAACAAGATACCAGGTATTTTCTGAATGTATTGGAAGTCACCAAAAAGCTGGACTTGTTTTAGAAAAAAATCTAGAACAATCCTTCAGTGTCAACCATAGTGAGGTGTTCAAGGTTCTTACTCAATTTTGGTTAACCAAAGAGTGAAACTGAAATCTGGATAGCAAGTATCCAAATTACTGATTTTCAGATCACATGCTATGAGGAATCAACCAAATACAGATATGTGATGAGAAATGTATGTGAAGGAGATTTTAAAATGCCAAAAATACTTCTGCAAAAGATGTACTGTTTATATTGAACCTATGTTTTAAAGTGTTAATTTTGAAACAGAATTTTTTTTTTATACCATTCACATTAATTTCAAACAATAAATATTGTTTGAATTGTTAAAACTTAAATTTCGTAAATCAAAAGGAAAAGGTATAATGACAATTAGTTGTAAGCCAGCATTGTTTAGAATTGTGGATGGAAATCTGTCAGAAGAATCATCAGGAGGAATTATTTAAATATTAAATAAGATTATTTGACATCTGAAAAAATAATTGTTAAAATTATTCATTTATTTGTTGTCTAAAAATGTTCAGTGTGAAAGGAATGTTATGTTCTCACTTAATAAATAAATGAATATTCATTGAATAATTTAGCCATTTTATATATATAATGAGACAGTTTATCATATATATTAATATATATTATTTCTTTATTAAAATGGAATACATCTAAGTAATTTGTGATAACATACCAGTAACAATTGCCATATTGACAAAAGGTAATCCAATAGATTGAATTCAAGTATACAAAAGCAAGAAAACAATACAAAACAAAGAAACAAAAAAAGAGAAAGAGACAGAGAAAAGTGTAGTCCAGTGATTATTCAAACTTTGAATCAAAGTAGTTTTTAAAAATCCTGTAAGATATAATGCAACAACAAATGTTTTCTGTAAATGATTTTATTAAAATCTAAATTCATTTAATGGTGGTCTAAGTGGTATTAACTTGTTATCTTTTTGGCTCTCCAACAAGTTTTTAGAATTTTAAAAATATTAAAAAGTCAGCAGAAACTTTATTTTACTTCACATATCTATTTGATTTATATATATTAATAAACACAACTGGTCTATCACAAAATCTGATAAAATATTATCAAAATAAACTGTATATCAATTATCAAAATACCCTATTAAGAACACAAAATGTCGCTAGCAAACCCGCATAAATATTCAATAAAAGGACAAAAAAATAAATATATATATATATACAAGCTATTAGTTGCTTTTTAACAAGAAAACAGAATCTGCATATTTTCTTTTGTTTTAATTTGTGTTACAAAAACAAAAAAAACCCCACAAATTATAACAAAATACTTAAAAATGAATAAAGGATATTAAAAGATAAAATATGTATTTCCAACAAGCAAGAAAAAAGTATTATTTTTCTGTATGTATCAGGAAAAATTTAGGAATGGAACATGACATACATGACATAGGGAAATAAGAAAATGAAGAAAAAAAACCTTAAACAATTGTATTGTTTCTTTTCTTTAATTTTATATTGTTTTAACTGTCTACCTTTGATGTAATTTGCAGGAATATGGATAAGAGGGGCACTTCCATTATAAAGTTTAAACATACCTGTCAATGAAAATAGGAGGAACATGGTTAGTGTAGCAGTATTTAAATTCTGTAAAAATTTGTTATGAACAAGTGTCTTTCTGCATGGTTTTGAAATGAGTTCATACCTTAAAGTGTCGAATACTGTTGTAATTATTTAACAAAACAAGTAGAAAGGTTTTTTGAAATTAGTTCCTGATGCCTAATATCAGCTGACAGTGGAGAAGAAGAAAAAGGAAAGAAACTGCAGTGAAATTAAAAAAAAAAAAAAAAAAAACGTAAAAACAACAGCATTTCTACTGGTAAAATGAGAAAGGTGACATTTAAATCATTTCCAGTTAATTACATATAACAGTGATATTCTGGTAATATTTTCACAACAATCATCTTTAAAAACTTAAACAACCAATTTTTTTTTTTTTGATAAAAAATATAATGCGTAACATTTTTAATAAATAGTCAGACAGTCATTGAGCAAAAAACAAAACACCAACAAACAATTAAATATAAACTTAAAATGGACGGTAGAAATTGCAGTTTATTTTGTTATACAGCATTGAAAAATGTCACAGATCCAGTATCCTGGGATCTTTTGGAAAACTGACAGGCTGAACTCCAGCTGCCTTCAGTAAGTCATTGATTGGTGCATGGTCAGTGGATGACTGGTCAATGTGTGAATAATGCAAAACATTGCCTGAAACCCCCAAAAACAAGTCACTATAAGTATTTATGCGATATTTAAAATTTTAATTTTGACTTTAAATTTTGATTTAGAATTTTTGAAAGTACTCAAAAAATTATAATAAAACATTAATTGGATCTGTTATTTCAACCTAAACTAGATTCCCACTGAAATGAAAATATTTTACTCTCTATTATTTAACAAGAGAAATAATATACTAGATATACAATTTTGATGTATGTCATGTGACCTATAAATAAAAACAAACACTGCACCTGGACCAATGACAAGAGCACAACCCTGTTGTTGAATGTCACCTTGATACGTTCTTGATTCTTCTTTCATTGCCCGCCAGGTACTTCTCAAAACACCCATAACAAAACCTGACTTAATATGCTTGCTGTCTGAAAATAAATACAAATTTTACTTTTCTTAATTCATCTTTTCAATCTCAAAACATATAAAAACTAACTTTATGTATTGTGCAGACACTGTGAAATATTTATCACTAGTAATGTTAATAAATGTATCAAATGAGATTTTAATATCCACCAGCATACCATAAAATATAAAATAAAATGGAAAATTTTAAATGGAAAATTTTGTTTCAAGAGCTTAAACAAAATCTTAGCTATACTGCCACTATTATATGTAAGTTACAGGTATATAATATTTATACTTTTCAAATCTCCCACTCCAATTTTTTTCAGACAGCCCAGTGCTTTGTAGAGTTCAAGATCTGGGTCACAGTACAGTGTCTGTTGATATCCAGTTGCCTCCTTGAATGACTGAAAAAAAAAAAAAAAAATTAAATAAATTATATCTATACATAAGTTCATATTTCATGTTAGATTAGAAATAGTCATTGCAAAATCTGTTTTCTGGACAAATGTTCTTGTAGAATGATTGTCATATAAACCAGGATCAAAATTTGAAGAATTTTTTTAAACTATGTTTGCTGTAAAAATCAAAGCTATGGAATTTGTATTACCTTGAGAGAGAAAAAATTAATCTGTTATTTTTCTAAAAATGAAATTGAAACAACATTCCACCTACCTTGATAAACCTGTAAGGTGCTGGTCCTATTATCACCAGCCTAACATCAGCTTCCTAGCAAAAAGAACATGGTCAAATGAATTCAGATAAAATAACTAACATACATGTTATATAAAAACTTGAAGTTACTGTCTTACTGCTACACCTATGGAATGTCACAAAGTAAATAATGAACAAATAATAGATAAAAAATTTTAAAAAAAATAATAATATTAATAAACAAACAAAATAAGTAAGTTATTTCCTATCTGAAAATCACTATAATGGTTTGAATGTTTGTATGCTTACCCATTTTACTACAGAATAAATAATTTAATTATATAGAATGTTGTGTTGTTGTTTTTCTTACATTTTGCTTGAAGAAAAATGTTGATGAAAACAGAACTTTTTAACAGCATCCTGACACTAATTGTCATATATTATTATTATTATAGAAAAAAATAAAAAATAAAAGAGTATCATTTTAAAAACAAAAAAGGGTTGATGACACTTACCTGTAGATATTCTACAGGAATGAGTGCAAAGTCTGCAGTAAACAAATATAAAAATTATTATATTTGAGACAAATAAAATTTTACATGTACATTTACAACATTCAACATTTATATCCCATATTTATATTCTTTCTCACATATTAATAAAGAACAAAATAAATAATAACAATTAAAATAATTAAATAAAAATAAATATTTTATGCCACTATTTGACTGAATTTGTACATAAAAATGATTAAAATGGATAACCTATGATCTGAAAATACACATATAAAGTAAAAAAAAAATTAAAACAACATTTTACCTTCCACATATTCCTTTGAGATAAAATCAAGAAAATGCTGTAAAAATAAAAAAGAACTTGAATTAATAATATATTGTGCAGTCCTCTTATTATTTGATATAAAATGTTCAATTCATTTATAAATATTAATGGCACTTGCTATTAAAAAGAATAGCCATTATTTTTTTTATTAGCTAAATATTTTGATTGATAATACCAACAGTTTTGTTTCACACTTTTTAGATATTTGCTCTGATTGTTTCTGGGTTGTTGTTTTTTTGGTTTTTTTAATGTTGTTTTTTCTTTTGTATTGATTATTTTATTTTCATTTTATTTTATTTTATTTATTAATTTATGCGTGTGTAATAATTTCTTTCTTTCTTTCTTTCTTTTAAACAATAATAAAAATAATTGTGATTATCGATGTTCTGGTTGTCAGATTCGTTGTGGATTCTTATCAAAGTGACAGGTATTCTTTATGGTTTTGGTTATATGATATAACACTATTAACATTTAACTGTCACTAGTAATGTGTAATGTGTAATTTGTCATTTATTACCAAATTTTCACAAACTAGTTAAATCTTCTTTACAGTTTTCGTATGCAAATGTAAATATGTCATGCCATGATTCATGTGGCATACCTGTTATTAAATATATATGCAAGACGAGATTCACCCAAAACGACTAAAGAAATTAAAACAAAGATATTTCAGGCTTAAGCTCAGAACTTTCGATAACTTACCCTTACAAATACAATAATTGTCTTTTGCTTCTTATAAATATCTCCAAATCTAATCTTATTGCCCGTTTCATTGAAAACGAATAGATTCTCAGCTCTGGAGAAGTCCAAGTCTAATTCAGGTTTCAGACCTCGAGATATTTTGATATTTCGAACTTCTTCAAGAATGCTATCTTCCTTTTCTACTATATCTGTCATCTTGTTTAATAACTGGTTTTTATTCTTATGCTGATTTCTTCATGTAGTTTTCAAAAGCAAACACAAGAAACCAGTCGTTTACTTGACTCGTCATGCTTCGTGTTATTTGTTGTTTATCATGGCAACAGCTTCTTTTGTGCAAGTAAACAATTACATAAAAAAAATCAAATTTGTGAATGCCTTATATCAGCATAATAATAATAATAATAATAATAATAATAATAATTTAATTTTAAAAATAATAACAAAAATAATAAATAATAATAATTTTGATTTTCCATGTAAATTATTGAATCTTTTATATTCAATTATAAGTTGTTCATTATTTTAATTTTACATATTAAAAAATAAAATTAATAATAAAGTCATTATTACATTTAAAAAATGTTTAAAAAAATTGTTGTTTTTTGTTTGTTATATAATGCCAGGAGTAATTTATTTTTATATAGATTGATTACTTCAGTTCCCGATTATTTTTTACATAAAAACTTCTGTGGGCATCTGTTACATTTTGCATTCAGACATGCCATATAATAATACAATACTTCTCCAAGTTTACTTTCTAAAATATTTTAAAGAACACTCAAACACTTTGGCAAGTTATTGTTTTATTTCATATATCATTTCGTAATTCATTATTTTACTAGCTGCCATATGAACAATGATATTTAAAATGAAATATATTTATAAAATAAACAGTGGAAATAAAAACACACATCAATTCAAAACAAATCTTAGAATATTAACATTCACCAATATATATTTTCCCCAGTGACAGAAAATATAATGTCCTGATTATAATTAATATAATTTTAGAAAACATCACCTATTCCAAACAATCAATACTAATGATAAGAAAATATATTTGAGTATATTATTTTAATTGCACCCAGTGAGATAATACAAACATTCATAATTTAAGATAAAAAGTTATAAAAAAAATTGTGCTCATAATTCTTTGGCCAGTTAATATATACTGAATGGTTTATTATACACAGAAATAATAATGTGTAGATTGTATTAAATATAATTTTGTATAAATATAATTTATAATTTTAAAATTACACGATGCCAGCTCAGTGATAGAGAAAAAACATTAAACATTGAATTTATTTCAGTCACATAAATTTTGTACATTATTTTCTGAACATTAACAACAGATAATAATAATTAAAAAAATAAAAAAATAAATAAACAAAAAATAATTAAAAAAAATAAAACTGTCAATTTTTTATTTTGAATGTACACTTTACTGAACAGGTCTCAATTAGTATAAAAGAAAACTAGTAAAAAGTTTATCAAATTCTAAATTTTAACAGAAATGGATTTAATCAAATGTATTAAGGTATAGATCCCAATAAAGAGAACGTATCACAAAACATTTTTTTACATTATTCAGTTAATTCTGTGAAATTCTCCTATTTAAGCAAGAAACTGTATTTAGGATCACAGGTATCTATAAATTTATATCTAATCTATAAATTTATATTTTATTTATAAAAATAATATTAACGTTTGATGCACTGCATACGTTTTGTTCACTCAACACACATTCAAGTACCAGTATGAAGCAGGATTGGCAATGTAATATAAGTATGCATGATTTTTCTGTTAAAAATCATATTACAAAGACCAAAACTTAGTTTAATATATATGACATCTTCCTTCTAGACTAAGTACAACATACTGCTGAAATAGATATTTTTGTTTAATAATTGTTAGTCGGTTCAATTTTTAAAATCTGTTATTTGTCATCTGTAAAAGCTTGTAATCCTGTGATAGCTCTTCCTAGAATCAAAGCATGAATATCATGGGTTCCTACAAAAAATTAAAAAAATTATAGTAATAACAAAAATTAATTAATGAACATCATGTAATATAAATGTTTTTCAAGCAAGGAATAAGTACTATTTATTATAAATGCATAAACCATTCCAGAAAAAAAAAGAAGCTTATATGACATTTTCCTCAACAATTTTTATTAAAATATTTGTAAAAAAACAACAATAATAATAAGAGGAAGAAGAAGAAGAAGAAGAAGAAGAAGAAGAAGAAGAAGAAGAAGAAGAAGAAGAAAAAGAAAAAGAATAATAAATAAATGAATAAATGAATAAATGAATAAAATAAAAATTGTCATAAGGAATAAATGCAACAGTAATCTACATTGCATTGTCAAATGGCTTTAGTTATTAGTAGGACTATACTGCAAAAATATATTCCATATTCTTTCCAAGGTAATTATTATAAAGTCAACAAAACTGTTTTCACCTTCATAGGTGTTGACTGCCTCCAAGTTCATAACATGTCTAATAATGTGATATTCATCTGATATTCCATTACCACCAAGCATGTCTCTTGCCATCCGAGCAATATCTAATGCTTTTCCACAAGAATTTCTTTTAACCAATGAAATCATTTCTGGTGCCACTCTTGAATTTTTATAAACAAAGAAGAAAAAAAGAAGAAATAAAATAAAGTAGTATTAAAGAATATGTTTATATATACAGTATATATTAAAGCACTATATTTGGTTTTGTATTTGTAACATTTATTAAAAATTATTTAAAAAAAAAAAAAAAAAAAGGGAGATTAACATGTTTATTTCTGAAAGCTTCATTAAAATAAAAATAAAAATATTTTTAGCCTCACTCTGACAAAGATTAATTAAAGGAATTAAAAATTTTTTAAATAATAAAAATTAAATTATTGCAACATCATATATAAAAAGATAAAAAAATACAAGCAAACGCCTTTTTTAAAAAGAAATAAAAAAGAAAAACAATGCGAGAATTTTTTTTCTTCCAATTTTATAAAGCCACTACTTACTTTAATTCAGACAAAATACTTACTTCCCCTGATCTATGAGTCGGCCAACTTGTAGACAGGAATGTAACCCTAGTGTTATTTCTGTTAGCATGTCAGCCATTTTTTTCTGTATCAGCTGATTTTTTGCCAAGGGTCGTTGAAATTGTTTTCTAAAAAGGAAAAATATATACATTTAGAAGAAATATATCATTATAATTGTTATTAATTCTCTGACCACTAAAAAATAAGGGGTTTTTTGTTTCTTAACTAGAATTTAAGCATTAAATCTTTAGTTAAATATGCTTACACAGATATATATAATTATATACTAATATATTTACTAATCAATTAAAATAAATGGAAGATTTTTGGTTTTTTATCTTTGTAATATATTTGGATCTATGAAGTAACTACCATTAAAAACTAAATAAATAAATAAAAGGCAGTAAACCTGTCCAGAGTGTACTGTCTAACTGTTTCCAAACAGAATTCTGCAGCACCCAATGCTCCAAATGCTATACCATATCTTGCATTACTTAAACAACCAAATGGTCCCTGTAGAAAAAACAACAAAAAAAACAACATTTGTATAAAACATTTTTTAATCAAAATAATTTAAATCAATAGAAAAAAAAAGAAAACTATAATAATAATAATAATTTTTCTTAATTGTTTCAAAATCAGGCATATATAAAGATGTGATTTATTAAAAGTAGTTTGAAGAGAATATGCCTAGGTCACTGCTGAACACTACAATGATATTATCTTACTGCAAGGCCACTGGCATTTGGTAAAAGATTGTCTTCAGGAACTTCAACATCTTCCATGACTATCTGACCAGTGGTACTGGCTCGCAGGGAAAATTTGCCCTCAATTCTTGGTGCAGAAAGACCTTTCATTCCTTTCTCCAAAATAAAGCCACGTATTCTATTATTGTCAGCGTCACATTTAGCCCATACTATGAATATATCTGCTACAGGAGAATTGGTGATCCTTTAAAAAATAATAGTAAATATTTAAGACAAACAAATAATAAATATGGAGAAATGATTTAGTGGTTAACAAGAGACAAAATTATCTACTATATTTGCTTAATTTTGCAACATTGTAAATATTATTTGAACAAATACAAATTTTTGGAAAGATAAGATTAGGCAAGCACTAAATAGGTTTAAAAAAGTAAAAAATTATTAAATGTCATACCATGTTTTAGTTCCATTCAGAATAAAAGCCCTCTTTGACACATCATACTTGGCTGTGGACTCCATTGATCCAGGATCACTTCCATGATTGGGTTCTGTTAATCCAAAGCATCCTATAAGTTCACCTGTGGCTGAAAATACAAAAAAACTTTTGAAAGTTTTACTTAAAATTTAAACTAAAATTATACTCGGTATGATAACTAGATTATACATAAATGTAATAGGCAATGTTAATTTACAACAATTCCCATTTTCAGTTAAATTAATTTTGTACTTTATAATTGGAAAAAATATTCCATACTTTATAAACTTAACACTTAATATACTGAAAAGTAGTATTTATTATATAATTATTATTCCAATACACATGTACACAGGGATAAACATATAATGATTTAGTATACTTCATGTTATTTGTGGTTTCACAGGTGTCTATTTAATGCAATTCATTTTATCTCTCTGGTTGCTTTTCTTTTTCTGAAATTATAGTACTGCTCTAAATGAACTCTTGCTAATTCACAAATTAAGAATTACCTAGTCTAGGAATATACTTCTCTTTTTGATTGTCTGTTCCATAAGCTGAAATTGGCCACATGACTAGACTGGACTGAACACTCATTGCAGAACGGTAACTGCTGTCAACTCTGAAAATTTAAATGAAATAACTGAAACTGAAACAATCTTGAAATACCCTTTATCATTAATTAAAACATCAAATAGCTAATTTTGCCCTACAGACCAGAATACTGGTGTAAATTGTAAAAGAAAATAAGAAGATATACACATTCACTTAAGCAGTGATAAATTTAGAATATTAAATTAATGCATAAAAGTTAAAACCTTTTAGTGCAGTGATAGTACATATAATATATTCATAGTAAAATACATATGAAACTGAAGGACTTAGAACGTATTTCAAGTGATAAATGCACCAAGTGTGTAATAAGATAGTAAACCACACAAACATGAAATGTATAAAATAAAAAAGAAATTAAAGAAATAAGATTACCTCTCCAATTCTCTCGTCAGCAATCCATATCCCACGTAGGACAGACCAGCACATCCATATCCATGAATTGTGGGTCCTAGGGCTCCAAGTTCCCCCATTTCACGCATTATAGCTGTATCAAAATCTGAAAGAGAAATTATTTTTAAAGTACTAAATATAAATAAACTGTTTTAATATATAGCACTGACGTGTTATACAATAGTCTGGTATTTTTAAAATTATTTATAAAATTAAAGATTATGAAAAACCCAGCTCAAAACAAATGTATAAATATAATTTGAAAATAAAATGTAAAATTGCAAAAGATCAGATGTAATGTAAAAATAACACCATTACTGTAGATCAGTTATAAAATCCTTTTTAAAAAAAGGAATAATTGTTTAAACATCACATGAAAAATTAGGATTTAATATTTCGTAAGTATAAGAAACAGCAGTGTTTTTTTGATTTTGCATTAACCAATAGCTATCCTTATGACATTAATATGTTAAATATCATTGTAGATTTATAAATAAACAAATAAATAAATAAGACCAATAAATCTGAACATTAAAAAAAGCTACCCTATTAGTAATAAATGGACATTCAGCATTTTGAAATTTAAGTCTAAGTGCAAAAAAATTACTAGCAAACAATATTTCTAAATTAAAATGAACAGCCTACATTCCTTTCTGTTAGCTTCAAGAATTCTTGGCATTAGCTTCTCAGTGCAGTAGGATCGGAACTGATTTTTCACAATGATTTCTTCTTCAGTTAGTTGACTCTCAAAATTCAAAGCATCATGCCAATTAAAATCAACTAAAATTAAATAAATTAAGCATTGTTTAAAACAACTTTCAAAACTAATCATAATAAGTAAAATATGCTATCTGTAACAACTCTGAGAATTTGTAAAAATACTAAATTATTAATATTATTTATATAATCATAACAGTTTTTAACATAAAAATGTGTCAAAATACATATTAACTTAATCAAAATGTAAGTTTATGTGCAGAAGTATACACAGTTGCAAGACTTCTGTAAGGAAATATATATTCAAAGTCAGAATAACATAAACATTAACAGAAAGATTGTTATGGATCTGATATTGGTGATGTTTTTTGGTATAAAACATATATCATAAATCACTAAAACTGCTATGTCATCAAACTGTATAAAGGCCATATTATTATTAATACTTAATTTGTTTCTACAAAACACAGAAATATGATAAAATGTAAATAAATAAAATGTAAAAATTAGTTTACCTTGTTCACCTTGAGCTGATGCATAATGTTAAGGAAGGGAATATTAAATAAACTACTAAATACACTAACAAAATTAAAATACACCTGGTCTTTAAAATTGCAATTTTTGCAATATTCCCATAAAAGAAAATGCCAGTAATAAATTCTGATTTATGTATGTTAAATGTTATTTGTTACATTTTATTAAAAAACTGTAGCAGTTATCAGTCTAAACATTAAATGTTTATCTGAAATTTATGATTAATTATGATTAATAAACAAGGTCAAATTAAAATTTTATTGGAAGAATCTCATCTTTTGTTTTCTTTATTAAAATATACATAATCAAATACTGATTACAAAAATAATAATAATAATAATAATAATAATAATAATAATAATAATAATAATAATAATAATAATAATAAAATAAATAAAAAAATGGAAAATGATGATATAACCATTTAAGACTCCAGCAATGAAGTCCGATCAACAACTGTTATCTTTTTCAGTGGAGTTGTTCCATGACATATTATAATTTATTTCTTAGTGAATTTAACCACATCTCAGATGTTAATTAAAATGACGGTTTGAGATTATCTCAAATTTCACAGTAACTGGTGCTTTCAAGTTTGGGATATGAAAAGATCACTGTCAATATATTTTATTTTTAAACTCATATGAGTATAAATTCTGTTTTTCGTATTGCAGTAACCGTCTAACCAATACCTAACAATAATAAGTAATAATAACTGACGTTACTTCTGGAGTTTAAGCTTCATTAGTTTCACATTAGATCTGTCCCTATCTATAGTTATATTCTGTCACAATATGATTAAGGAGCATATATATATTGACCATGTGAGAGAAGAAACAAAACTAATTGTTATCTTTTATAAACCGGAAAGCACATAACAATCTTCGATTAATTAGTTGTGGGGGTAATGGCACGTTTCAAAATACGCAACATTTATTTGCAAATTGATATACGTCTCGTTTTTTTATTATTCTTTTTTTTCCTGTTTGTAACAGATAGAATTATATTTTAATTTAAACAACTGGAACTTGATCTCAGAAGGATACGTGTCGCTGAAGTCCTAAAACATCGCTGTACAACTGACGTTCTTGAAACGGCAAGAACAGTTCTTATTTTAAACAACCGAAAATGTCTTGACATAGACATGTTTATTGCTCAGTGATAATATAAAACAGTCGACAACAATCTGGTATACACTTGGAACATTCGGTAATTTGTCCTTCGGATTTGCCGAAACCTACTATTTCTAGCAGGCTGTTCAACAGCCTTGATTATTTCGCTCTTTCAAAAAATAAGCATTATGATTATAGAGACTTTGGACAGAAATAACTCATTATTTTTAAAATACATACCAAAGCAAACTGTATAATTAAAATAATCATCCATGCCAAAACATTATATTAAAGCAGATTAATGTAAAATAAACAGGCTTTCTTTGATATAATTCAGTGTTAATAATTTTAAAAATTACCAGATAGTTTTAAAACCTTTTTTTGTTATTTTTAAGCATTCAAATTACTTATCTTCTTTAATTCAATAAAATTTCATATTTTATCAGTTTTATTGAAATAAATAAGTTAACATTTATCCTTATATATTTAAATAACATAAAGACCTCATAATTTTATTTGCATCTATCAGTGAACTATGCCTTTACTACTTCCATGCAGTGAGTATATGTCTCTGAAATAAGCTTTTAGTCTATTTCTTAGCTAGCACCTTCTTATTGCATGATGCTGTAACATTTTTTTAAAGTTTTGGCATTTCACATTGACCAAACTTAAAAACTTCAAAACTTCTCAATAATGAGAACAACAAAAACAGAGTATTTAATTTTTTATTTTGTTCTGCAATGCTCATCTTTCATGATACACTTCCATTGAGCATATTATTGTTTATCTGTTTCATGTATTTTGTTTGAGTGTGTGTGTGTGTGTGTGTGTGTGTGTGTGTGTGTGTGATCATGTTTTTTTGTTTGTTATGAATCAAAGAAATGTTCATTCGAGTTAATATGCTGGAGATAGTTTGCAAAATAAACTTTTAAAATACTGAAAAACAATCTAGACAGATAAATGCTCATCTTTCATGATGCACTTCCATTGAGCCTATTATTGTTTATCTGTTGCATATATCTTGTTTGAATGTGTGTGTGTGTGTGTGTGTGTGTGTGTGATCATGCTTTGGGTTTTTTTTTTTTGTTTGTTATGAATCAAAGAAAAGATGTGGACCTGAGAAATGGGAATAAAATGTTTCAAACAGGAGGGATTTTTCAAAGGTTTGTGACTTCTTCTTGCAATCTATACATTGTTTGCTTTTCTTTTTTTCTTAAAGAGAAATAATTTTATTATTTGACAAAGAATTTCTTCAATGCAATTTATTACTTTGATATAAGAAGCATTTTGCTGAATTACACAAAAAATATATAAAAATAAGTATTTCACGTTTCCCGACATAAATGTAAGTACCTACTGAAGTCTCACACACAAAATGCATTCATCTTAATTCTTTGCATCTTATGCATTACAGAAACCAATTTTCAGAATGTCTATATAATTGTAAATAAATATCTAAAAATTTCTTTTCACTTGTCCAGTCTACAGATAGGATTATCATAAACCATCTGCAAATTGACTTTGGGTCCTATGAGGTCACGAATGTTGTTGATTCCATACTTGATCATTGTTGGCCTGAAATAAAAATGAAGCGTAATATGATGAAAATGTCATTTCTAGTCAGGTCTCTGTGTCTGTGTTAACAAAATGTTATTATATGAGATACATTATTCATTAAGAAATATTCCAAGTTAGATAATAAGAAAAGTTAATAGTAAGCATATAGGGTGAAATGCAGTATTTAAGATAAATAGTTATCTTAAATAATTATATTACAAATAATAAACCTATTTTTAAACAGATAACAAATGACTGGCTTTTATGAAATTTTGTTACCTGACAGTCTGACATGAAATAGTACTTTTGTCTTTCAACATCTTAAGCCAAAATTGTGAATTACCTTTCAGCTGACAAACCCCATGCAATCACAACAATGTCTTCAGGCAATCCCATTGGAAGCAACATCTCTGGCCTAAATACTCCAGAGTTTCCAATTTCAACCCATTTTCCAAGACCTAAAAAATAATGCAGTTTATAAAAATATTGTCAAAATCCATTTAAAGCAACATTTTGAACAACATCTTAATATCCAGCTGTCACATCTAAAACCTGCTAAAAAATAGCTTCTGTGTGTATCTGATAATTTGATTTTGTTTTCAATGAAATAAAATGTAGAAATACCACAAATAAAAATATTTGTTCACATTTATCTAGCAAATGTAAGCAAAATATTTAAAATAGACATATCTAGAAAAACACAAATAAGCTAATGGAAATCAAAATTAGAAGTTAAATACCTTCATGATATCCAAATATCTCCATGCTTGGTTCTGTGTATGGGTTGTATGCTGGCTTGAAACGCAGTTTGTATATACCTGAAAAATATATAAAATACAGTGATTCTACAAATCTGAACACTAATGCATATCTTAGAATGTGCAATCATAAAAACAGACTGTCATCCACACATACTAATAATATAGAGAAAAAATAAGAGCTTACCTAGTTTTTTGAAGAACTCTTTTATAACACCCATCAAATCTCCAAGTGTGAGTGATCTGTCTGCAACAAGACCTTCTATCTGGTGGAATTCAGCTAAATGAGTGGCATCAAGATTTTCATTTCTGAAGACACGGTCTATAGAAAAGTATTTAACTGGTTTGAATTCTTTCTGAAAAAATATATTAGACCATAAAATCAACATTCATATTTCATCAACAATATATTGTTTTCATATAAAACTTGTAGTATTATTCTGACCAAAAAAGAAAGGATTAAATATTATTCAAGCAAATCTCGGTTAAAACTAGAGACAGGATTAATTTTCTTCAATACCTCTTGAGCTAATTTATACAGCATGCGGGCACTGACTGCTGTTGTATGTGTCCTCATAATATTTTTTTCTGCTTCTTCCATTTTCCATTCATAATTATAACTGCAATGAAATAATAACAATTTATTTTTCAAAAATTAAAAATAAAATATTGTTAAATAAAGGCTTGAAAATACAGTAGATAAACATTAAAATAATTAAGGAATACATTTAATGATGCAAACAGAATTTTTTGTTAAAAATTTCATTAAAATACCCTTGGGAACCATGGCCACCTTCTGAATGCATTTTCTTCACTCGTTCCAAATAATCCATTGGAAATGCATAAGCACTTGCTGGATCTGAAACACAAAAGTTACAAATGATCAAAATTACAATTTTATTACATTTAATTTTTCAAGTTCAGTGTTATTATTAGAAATAATATATTTTAAAATTTATAAAAGATGTATAACCATAAATAGAATTAGATGAATTTAAGATTTATTTGTATAATTTTAAAGATTTAAAATTTACTTGCATAATTTTGAAGATTAAAAATTTAAATTCTATATTTCTGTTATAATTTAACAAAGTAATTCCGATTACATAATGCAGTAATCAGTTGTTTACCATCAATGACACAAGAAAACAAAAATATTTAATAAAACACCAATAGTATTCTGTTTCTCTCATGTAACTACGGTGTTCCGTGGAATTTTTACTAACCAGATATAAAGAAAGTATCGTGGGCATCTCTTGCTGGATGTTGCTGTGGCTGGAATAAGGCATCAAAATTCCAGAAACTGCTTTCAACAAAATTATTTGTTGGCATTTCACTGAACCTAGAAAGCAAAAACAACTCTCAAACATCTATTGGAGTAGTTCAGATTCACCTAAAATTATATATTTATATGAATTCAGAGAAATATAAAGAAAATGTTAGTAATGTAGTTACTTAGCATGAATTTTTCATCTCTAAGTTGATACCTACAGTAAATTTCTAAAATAGTCATTTAATAAGAAAACAAATATAATTGTTTTCTTAATAAATCACTATTTAAGAAACATTTGTTTACAATATATATTGATGATCAACAGCCATATTTTTATAAATATATTTTCTTTACACTATAAAATATACTTCTGGGGATGCGAAATATCCATTATATTAATTTAGAACGATAAATTCGTTAGTTAAAAACAGAAAGAAAAAACCCATTTGAATACTTACCCCAGTTCCAAAAAGATCTGTCTGAACTGAGCTCGGACTTTCAGTAATGGATGAAGATGTCCACAAGGTGGTGGAACACCCAAAGCATTGAAATTATATGCTTTAAACTGCATGTTTTTCCAAGAACCACTGAGAATAAACCAAAATGATACTGACATCATTGTCTATTAACAAAACATTTTTTTTTAATATTCTAAGAATTTTTTAGTGACTAAATCAAGTTTACAGCTAATCAAAATGACTATAGACATTCACTGATTATCTTAATCTGTTAAATCACATGCAGTATGTATATGTACCTTGAAATCATTTCTGCTGTGAGATCAATCTGAGGTTTTGAGATAGATGTTGTAAAATTTTCCCCTTTTGATATAAAATAGCTGGTTATTTTTCTGGAACAAAAAAGAAAAATATAATTTGAATAAAAGTAAGTGAAAATGTTATTTATAACTAATCCAGTGTAACAGACCAGAAAGTATACATATTACTATGACATCTAAACTTTTACTTAATGTTGAAATGATGTTATTTCTGATCTTAATATGAAATAGTTTGACTTCAAAAACAGTTAAGCTTTGCTTAATGTCTATCCAAACAATATCTTATCGCATGTTTCCCATAAAAATAATACATGTAAAATACAAAGTTTTCATTCAGTCTGGTTAACAGGTAATTCAGTTTCCATTCACACATTTTCTTACACTTCTGCGATGAGTTTTCTTTTCTTGTACTCAGATTTTTGTGCTTCTGTTATGCCATCAAGTCCAAGTTTCTGAATTTTTACTAAGCACTGTTGCACTAAGTCATCAATTGTTTCAACCTGTGACAATTAAAACAAAAATGTCAGCTTATCAAGTTCAGATAATCAAGAATAACTGCAGCATGGAGAAAAAATAAATATAATCACATAACAAAAGTATCATGAAGTGTGTGGAATATATTCTTATTATTATTTGTCTTTAATTTAAATAATTCATAAAAAGGAAATACAATTAAAAAGTTCTGTTCACTTCTTACCTGTCTGAACACTCTGGGTCCGCCTTCACATTTTTTGTCCATGCGAATCCAACCAGCAGACATGGCTTTACTGAAACCAATCTTGGCATTTGGAACACTTTTCTGAAAAATAAAAGTCTTCTGTTTATGTATTTATTTCTTTTATTGTCTTAAACAGTGAAATGATTTTAAATGGTACGATATGTAAGAAACAAAGAAAGCAGTTTCTTTTGCATTTTACTAGGTTTTTTTACTGCTTGTTTTTTTTTAGCTAATGTTTTTTATTTTGTTTTTTTGTGGGGGGTTTTAAGTTGTAGTATTGTATAACAATATAAAAATTAGTAGTAGCGAAAACAATGTCGTTTCACTCACAGACACTATATAAACAGGTAAATGTCACAAATAGTAAAATATAGAAATTCACTTTATACTATATAGCACTTAGGTATGGTTGACCTGTCTCAAAACCTGTTTACTCTTTAGAATTTAGACTGCTAAAAACTGCTGACATAAGTATACAAATAATAAATTATATTTCAACCATTATATCAGCCTGTGATATTCCCTCAGGAGGAACTGCTTTGAAAACTAAGGCTTCATGACTTCCAGTGGCAGCTACTGCTTTTCCTTCATCAGTTAATTCCCATTTTTTATGTTGTCTCTGCTCAACTTTTAATATCTGCAAAATAAAATGAATTAAAAATGATTGCTCTTTTCTTAATTTACAGCTTACATTAAATAATAATAAAAATAATAAAAAGTTATTTTATACACCAAATGCACTGTAAATTACAGTCACATTTACCATGGTTAATAATAATAAAACGTTTAAAAGTAAGATAATTTATAAATGTATGAATTGATAGATCAGGTTAAAGATTAACATATTCTTCCTCCCTTTCTTTTGGATTATTTTATTTGCATCACAAAAAATTTAAACAAACGGAATTTTTAATTATAAACCCAAAACAGGCCTCAAGCCATGTGTCGCCTTATTTTAGGATCCGTATGGACATGAATGAGATGTTTAGTCATTTGTTTAATATACCTCTCCAATAGACTGTATACTTTTAATAGCACCAACAACTTTTTGGTGGTCTATATTCAACGTGTCTGCTAGATCTAAACTGTCAACACCATTTGTTTTATCTAAGTGCTTAAGAAAATCTTCCAAGTCGGCCATCTTGGTATATGTAAAATTGTGACTATTATAGTTCCTGAATCATATAAAAATATATAGCGTAAATAATGTCTTGCTACTGTGTTTTGTTTGTTATCGGTTTTTCGCTAATTGTTTTTGAAAGTAACTTTTTCCATGAGACAGTGCAATGTATGTTTAACAACAACAACAACAACAACAACAACAACAATAATAATAATAATAATAAGCTTAATACTACTACTACTACTAATAATAATAATAATTAAAGGTATTATTAACGTAATTATTAGTAACGAATGCCAAAATTAAAATAAATAAATAAAATAAAATAAAGAGGGAGAAAAGAAAGAAAAAGGGGATACAGTACGTTTCAGTGACTGCAAACTCATAACTAAGAAACAAAATTATTTTCGAACTAATATTTCAAATTTCGTTATTGTCCCTTTCTATAAAAGTTCAGAATGTAACCAAATTCAAATATCCTAAGGATGTCAACATCATATATATATATTATAATGAAATGTTCAATATCTGCGACTCAAATTAGAATTAGTATACAACAATACTCGACTCCTGGTATATAAATGTGCTATCATTTTATCAGATTGTAGTTATTTTTTGAGTATTTTATTTATTTATTTATTTGAACATTTCTCGTTTAATAATTCAAAGGTTAAAAAACAACACAACAACAACAAAAAACTTGAAAATTATATATAAAAAATTTGTCATATTGTTTTAACTCATACCTTTCTTTCAAAAAGACTTTTCAGCCTCAGTATGAAAACCATGAGTGTATTATAACAGTGCATTACATTTTACAACAAATTAGAAAAAGATGTTTTTCAAACCATAGATATAATGAAAATCACTCTAATTTCATCCACAACTTCTTTTTATTTATTTGGTACTTTTTGTTTTCTTATAATTTTTTTTATATGCCGAGTTAATGTTTAATAATGATCAATTTATTTCTTTTTGCTGGCATATTGTTAATTGTCAAAGCATAAATATTTTCTTAAACCACTAGATTCGCCTTCTGATATCTTCCTTAAATCAGTTTCAAACAGTTTTCTACTGAAATATTCGATCGTTTTTTAAATTAAAACTCTCAACCATGTCTGCCAATAAACTTGAAGCTGCGGGACGTCTGTTCTTACCTATTATAAGTTGCAGAGCTAGATGCTATTATTCCTCTCTTATTTCATATTTTTATTAGTATTAGTAGTATTCGTTGATGGACACCGAAATCTTCACAAGTAGCTTAAATTTGATTAAAATGAAACCATAACCACACGATGGATTCATATACGAGTATCAAAATTTATTTGATAAATAAAAATTGTATTATGAGTTTTATGAATAAAATACAATGAAGTTACAAAAATTAAATTTTCGTACGGTACGACAAATGTTCTTGATAAATGTATCTGTTTATATTGTTTTCCCTGAATATTTTTTTTTTATATCCGCTCTGATACATGTTAACATGTCACTCAACAAGTATTTACGATTTTACACACGTGCACATAGGTATGTGGGGAAAAAAAAAAAAAAAAATTATATCTCTAACCTACATTTAGACACATGCGGCAGTATAATAATTTTAACATGATTAAAATGAACAGAATTTTACAGTAGTTCATGTGTGTATTAATAACTGTTTTTTTTTTTTTTTTTTTTCTCTAGAAGCCAAAGGTACAAAATATGACCTTTCTGACGATGTTATCTAAAGAAAAATAAGAAAATAAACGAATCTTTTGTAAACTAGGTTTCTTATTCCAGACGGTAAACTCATCTTTTGAAAACTAGGTCACGAAAATAAATACCCATGAATTATATGCAGAAATAACTTTTCATGGAGAATAAACGACTTTTTAAAATACACATAAAATTTGTAGTTATCTTTTCAGATTTTATAATTTGTTTTTAATGGTTATTACTGAGGTGAAACCTGATGGTGCTAGTCCAGACATTAATTTCAGAGGTGATAGTAATATGCATTTCGTATGTCACTCCCATTGTTTGGGAATATATAATTATAGTGCAAATCCTTGAAGCAGTTTGAGTAACCAAAATGGAATCATAAACCACAAATATTGATATTGATATTTATTCCACATAATACATGAACAAAATAAACAAACATGCTGGTAAATATATTCATTTGTCTTCAGATTTAAAAATAAATAATAATAATAAATTAAAAATAAGATACTCCTCAATTTGCTAAACAAGTTTATTCCTGCGACACAAAAACACAAACAGGAACAAAAAACATGACACTTATTTATGTTGGCATGACAAGCATGGTCAAGACATTTATTAATTAACATTCTTTTATGCTAAGTCAGTTCTAAGTCTTCTGAATGCAGGTGATGGAACATAGAAATAAAAACCATATACAAAAGAAAACAAAACAGTAAACTAATTGTTTATGTGAAGAAGCAGGAATTTGACAGTTTTAATATCATGTATCACTTCTTATTTCCAATTTTCAATCAGTTGGTCAAATATGAAATAAAACATTTAACAAAAGAAAAAAAGAATATAATAATACTAAAAAAAAAAAATCAATGACATATGCTCTACTCTGATGATGAAAAAAGAACAAATTATTTAATTCACATTTTCAGATATCTGCTGGTCCAATCGTCTTTTAACTGGTGCCTTTTGACAATAATCCAAATAATATTGTAGACTGGAAATTAAAATGCTAACTGAAATATATATAATAAAGAATGTCTGTTACATCCATCTAAAGAATTGTCTGCTTATTACATTACAATAGATTAAACAGTATTTAACTGGATAACAATAGAAAAAAAAAAAAAAAAAAGTGGCAAACAGCAAAAGATTTCAGTCAATTCAACAGATAAATTATTTCAATTAATACATGTTACTCTTTTTCTTCAGATTTTCTAATATATATATATTTTTAATTTTTTTTTTGGATAACACACCAGATCACATACAAATGGATGCTACCCTCAATCCAAGATCAAACAATTTTTGCATAAGGATGTAGTTTTAAATTGGATTCAGAGGAAGCAAAACACTAAAGTCCAAACATTGCAATTAACACAGGTTAAAATCCCAATAAATGATTATCAAAGAATTGTCAGATTTTGGGAAAGCTTAATAAGTTAACAATCCAAAAAGTTGGCAGCCATTAAGAGTTCCAGGGCAATTTCTGGGGCTATCGGAAATTCAGGTATTTCGGTCGAGCTGTTAGTGTAGCGGACTTTGTATGTAAAATACATACAAACCTTCTGCAGAACATGAGACCTATAAATAAAGAATTTTTTTAAACAACTTTAAAAAAATTGTATGTTTATTGATTTGGTTTTCTCAAATAATTTACACAAGACTGAAAATCTTGTAATATTTTTTATAAATATGAAAAAGAAAACAAAATAGTTGTGTTCAAAATATCTTCACACAAGTTTTACTTTATTACCAAATGAAATACAGATATGTAAACAGCTATATACTCTGTAAATGGTCCCTAATTCAGTAACAGTGTAAGTATTAATTTGTGTGATGTGACTTGTGATAGCAAAAAGATGAAACTCAAGAAAAAAGCAAAAACAAAACTTACGGTATTTCTCTAAAATTAATTTCATTTGTTTCATTTTCTGCAAACTGCCCTGCAAGAAAGAAAAAAAAAGAAAAACATATAATATATATCTTAAAAACATTTATCTTAACTTGTATTAAAATGAATTAAAGAAAAATATATTTATAAATTGTAACTCAAAAATAAGAGAAATCAGATATGCATAAGAAGAATCCACTGTAATTTACATTAACTTAAATAAATGTACCTGAAAATAAGGTAGCTAAAACTGCCTGGTGGAAAGAAATTGGAAATCCACCATAATTTACATTAAAGTAACTAACTAACCAAAAATAATGAAAAAGACAAGTAACAAAAGAGATAGTTAAAACTAACATATGGAAATAAATTACCTGGACCACTAAGCATAGCTTTAATAGTGCCAGAAGTGAGGGCATGATCTCGCTTTACAATGAACTCGTGGCCATCTGATGAAATTAGCTTGACATACATGGCATCAGGTCCCTCACACCCACCATAAATCTTCTCCTCTTCCCCCTTCTCATCCTTGTCCGTCATATCTGGCGGAAAGAGGGAATAGGGTTTACCTACAACAATGTTTAAATATACACAATCAAGAAAGTATAATAATCAAAGCATAAGCACAATGAAGTGAACTAACAAGTACCATTGTTTAGAAAAATGAGTCATTTTAACTTTTTAGAATCAAGAAATTAAACAAATGATATTTATTACAATTTAAATAAGAATTTAATTTATTATTCATTAAAGTTTAATGTGAAAAATGTATCTACTCAAACTCTGAATGAAGATAGAAGTGATATCCATTTATAACACTAGAAGAGCTTGACACTCATTCATTACCTCCAAGAGGCCTATCCCCAACTGTTTCCAGTCAGAAGTCTACTTGTGAGCCCTAACACTCAGGGTGCTGACTGCTTTGATGCACAAATCATACAATAAATTAATATGTACATTTGCATCAATGTGACTAATATGGAAGTAACATCAATGAATAGGATATGCTTTGGTTTCTCTGTGATAATCCTGTTAACTGAAGCTACTCCACTAATAATGACTGTATGATCATTTCTTTCTGATTATCATTAACTGCATTTTAGTTACAACTGCACTGTAATGTAATTAATTACACAATTACAAATTACAATTATCCCCATTCCTTATTGCAAACATGTGTTTGGTATCAAAGCAAGCAGTGAAAAGAATACCTGTTTGATCCCAAATATACATAATCCTGAATAAATTTGAATGTCAACATTTCTAGTTGTGTGTGAAAATTACCTTTGCAGCTTATGTCAGGTTTTCTGAAATATGGTCATACACCTGTTCACCAGACATTATAAATTGAGGAACAAAAATTTCTAGTTTACACTAGATTATCTGAGACAGAAAGTACAAAACTATGAGATTATGTGATTCATCAGTATGTTGTATAAAAGGTGATATACAATGAGCAGAATTAAATCATCATAATAATGATATTGGACAAAACAATATAACAAATATATATTTTGTGTACAAACTATAAGAATAAAACATAAGGAAGTATTTATACAAGTAGGTTTTTTTATTACTTATTTTAAATTTACTTTACTTGTGTATCTTCATTAGGGACTTAGCCACTGTACAATTATTAAACGTTCTGGAATAACACTAACTATTTAGTATTAGTATTACTATTACTGATCCTGTATAATGTATTAGTATTATTATCTGTCTCAGAGTTCGTTACATGTAATTACCACGATTTATAAATAAAACTTCTGAAACTGAATAAATAGTTTAAATTTTAAAAATACAAGAGCAACATAAAGTTATATTGGATAATATGAATTCATATTAATATAATCGTAAATCATGGTTAACGTAAATTCTCACGTTGTGACCGGAATTCCGAATTATTCTGAATTTTCATTCCATTGTTTTCTGCGTCTAATTTTTTAAAATAAAAAATACCAGAAAAATCGATACTGATTAAGTAGCTGGGAAAATATTTTTACAGTGTTAATTCTTACGAAAAAAAGTCTAGATATTACATCTACATACCACAATAAAGTTGGATCTTTCAGCGTAAACCCCCTGAATTGGACGACACAATACAAGCTCTCTGTCCTTACCAACAAGTGACCCGGATGTAGATCACATGACTTGTAGTTTTTGTTAATCCTAGCCGAAGAAATGATTATCCGCAATATATATATATATATATATATATATATATATATCTTGCTCGTTTTTATTAATTTTATATAATTTTATTATAATCTATCTATATATATATATATATATATATATTCAATTAGGGATTCGCTATATCTTGTGGATTATAGGCATTACAGAATTGAAAAATAGTGTTTTTCATTATTTTAACTATCAAAGGTATTATATTAATTTATTCATATAAATTTTTATAGATGTTATTTCGTAGACCAGTAGAAGTTTATATGTACTATAATCACTGCTACCATCAACAGTGTAAACTTTAAAAAAATTCTCCCTTATCTTAACTGTTTGGACAGGGCAGACGATCAAAAAGTAAATTATCTCTGCGGCCAATTGTGTATTTCAAGAAACCAATGTACAAAATTACAAACAAAATTGTAAATAAAAATGAGAAGATATAACTTTGTGAGTTAAATACAAGTTTCAGTGTTACTTAACAGTGATCGAGGTTTTGCTTTCAGTTGTATATAAATGCCATCGGCTGTCTCGGTATTGGGTCTTTTCGCCAAGACTACATTTGGAACTTGAGGAGAGGGTTCACCCTTTTTACTTTGACGGACTTTCCAAGAGCGGTATTTCCAGGTTAAGTTCCACACCATTTTAAAGAGCGAATTCTCCAAATTTTATCGACATATAATTTGTTTATCGTGGATACGTTGACTTTAACTTATATTTTTTAAATTAAAATGTTTAACACATCACTACGAAAACCATAATCGTAGTAAGTCAACGTTATAGCGTTCATTTTGATAGACACAAATAATAAAAAGATAGATGGGACGTAGAAAAATGGATAATCTTCAAGAAGTGGTTCGTAAATTCAAATAATACATTTTTTTCTTAGAATTTTACTATGATTTGTTTTTCTTCTTATTATTAATATTAGTTGTTTGTTTTTTTCTGTAGCAAAAGAACAAATAATAATAATAATAATAATAATAATAATAATAATAATAATAATAATAATAATAAAGTTTACATAAAACACCACAGGTCATTTTTGTCCTGTCCTTTTGTTACAACTATACTGGGAAATACAAAGGTTTATTTATTTATTTAATTTTTTAAATGTCTATTTTTTTATTGATTATTATTTTTTATATAATTTCTGTTAATTTTGTTGACATAAATAAAATTAGATAATTTCTTAACATAATTCTTTTAACATTTCTCTAATAAAGTAAATATTTCAACAATAAGTAAATATGAAAATTCAACTATAGTGATATATTCAGATGTTATATCTAGTAAGGGAGTCAGTGTATATTGTGCATTCAATCCAAAGTTTCTTGAATTATATATATATATGTTCCAGCTTGAAAAGAAGCAATCGTTCAAAATTCGGATAAAAAAAAAAAAAAAAAAAAAATCATGTTTAAGATTACCGATTATTTTATTCATTCAATCGTTTTTCAGGTATTATTTGTGAAAACACACCAGGATAAACTTGAGCAAAAAGTATGTTTGGGTTTATAGTCCATGCTGTTATACAGTGAGTTGACATAATAGTTGGTCACTGAAAATAGATTAAAATATTAAAAGTTAACATATCTAAACTTTTATATACCTAAACTTTAAGTTTAACTAAGTTAACATACCTAAACTTATATACCTACCTTTTAAATACCTAAACTTCAAGTTTAACTAAGTTAACATACCCAAACTTTTATATACCTAAACTTCAAAATTACCTTACATCGTAAACAAGGCAAAGAAATATTGAAACTTCTTTGCCTTGTTTACGATGTAAGGTTATTTTGAAGTTTAGGTATATATATACAAAATAAAAAAATAGGCGCCGCTCTTTAGTTTCGGTTACAAGGACGGTCTTTTAGTAATGCGAAAATGGATTTACCCACTTTCATATGTCCTTTTTATATTTGCTGTTTAATCTCAATCGGAAGTGGTTTCGGGTAGCGGTCATCTCGTTATGTTTCTCAGAACGTGTTTCGCGAACATCATTCATACACACTATCTTTTACACTCACGGGGTTGGTTCTACGAGCTTTTGTTAATATAAACATCCTAGACCGAAAAAAAGTGAGATATCATAGTTTCATTTGTTTATCCAAAATGAAAATGTTGCTACCAGAAATTGATAGAAAACCTTGACGGAAAAACTAAGTAAAGTCTGATGACTATTTCCGAGCAACAGATCCCTTTCAAAAAGATATCCTCAGAAAGAGAAATATTGCATCTTTTAAAAAAAAACCAGTAGAATTGAAGCTCAAAGCAACTATTCGACCACCCGCCGTATGTGAGAGAAACGTCACCAGATCGTGTTTTCTTTCGAATCACTCGTTAAATCATAGCCATTATTATAAGAATTATTTCCGTAACAACAAATAAACAAAAGAACATCTTGTAAACGTTCACATAAGAATTATCTGCCATAACAACAAATAAAAAAACACTTAGTAAATTATCTGCGTAAGATCAAAAATATAATAGGCAGCTGAGGCTGATTAAACAAACAAACAAACAACAACAACAACAACAACAACAACAACAACAACAATAATAATAATAATAATAAATAAATAAATACAAATGATTTAAGAAGATAAAAAAAAAAGAAGATGAATAAAGAAAAATAATGAAAATAATAAATAAAATAAATCGAATCATTAGAAGTTTTTAAAGAGTTCTTAGTATTTTCAAAGTTTTATATAAGGCCTATTTATGAAATTTAAAAAACCCAACAACAAAAAAAAAAAAAAAAAAAAAACTATTTCTACTAACCAAATTTGTAAAAACCCTATTTTTTAACAGTTATTTAATTCATGAATACAAACTCCTGAGATATTAGAAGGATCTTTGAATATTATACTAAACATAATCTTTCTGTTAATGTTCTTTAAACTTTATAATGTGTTATAAGACTAATAGTATTTTTCAACATTGAAACACTATCAAATAAAAACATAATTTAAAACGTATAATAAAAAATGAGACTATAGTAATATAAATAAAGGAAATGGGGATCAACGAATACATTTCTGAATGAGTTTTAAATTCATGAAATGTGAATAATGCTTTAATTATCATTATTATTGTTGTTGTTGTTGTTGTTATTATTATTAAGCTAATTTGATATTTAATCATATTCAGTATCCTGTGCATAACAATAGTCATATTTATATATCGTTTATTGCTTGTGATAAAAAGGCAGCAATAAGATATTTGTAAAATATAATTTATAATTGAAATGTATACTGTCATCAGGTTATTTGTAAATTAACATCAGATTCACAAATTTTAATTACAGTTTCCATCAGAGGAAATATTTTTTTTTTTTTTTTTTTTTTTTAGTAGTTAAATATCATTAAATTTGTATATGTTCCTGATGTGATGATATTTTGAAAACAAATAAAGAAATTTAGTTGTGACAGAACGTAATGCTTCGACAAATTCGAACAATAAAAATGTAGAAAAAATACAAATGCGCATGCTTACCGGAACTCCTGGCCAAATAGTCGTAGAAATGTAAACCGGTTCACGGCAAAATATCCATGCGTAAATATCATACTTAATTATAAATTATTAATAATTATTCTGCATGGCATTATAACTTGAGATTCTCAGTAGCATGTGTATATCGTCACTCTCCAAATCTTGTTAACAACAACAACAAAAATTACGCCCATAGTATGATAGTATGATAGTACCACTAGCAATGTTATATAGTTTTCCTATTTTTAAGTTATGCATGTGATTTGATAATCATAACGATAGTTTCTTGTATTAAGAAATATATATATTACAATTTAATGTTTTAAAAATAGTGTTTAATAAACTTTTGCCTTGGCAGTATATTTTATATGAGTAGTATATCTTTTGGTTATGTGTATTTTCATTTCACACACACATAAATAAATTAAAAAACCACAGCAGCACTAGATTAATAATATTGTATTTCATGAATTCGTAGTTACAGAGCATATAACATCAACGTTCATGCACACATTTATGCACAGGCGTGTATGTTTATATGTAAAGATAAAAACGATAATTCATGAAATAGAACAATCAATGATATTTATTTATTTATTTATTGGACTGAATGTTGTTGGGTTTTTTTTCTTCTAGTAATCCTGTATATCGTGATAAATGAAACACTTAGACATTTTGAAGTTTTTGTTTGAATGTTCATCTTTAATATTGTAAATATTAGACTTGCAAAATAGGAAAATATTAAAATGATACAATATAAAAATTCAAAAAATGAATGACAGTCCTTTAAGTTACAAATATCTTTTAAAACTATCTTAAAAATTCTATAGTCATTATTTTATATCATTAGGGGAAAGTTAACAACTTACTTTGTAATATAATATGCATTTAAATAACAGTTTTTATTCAAGAATTGTTGATATTAAAATGTATTCACTTAACAAATACCCCAAAATTCAGACAGTGACAGAATTATCATTATGTTTTTTTCTTTTTGAAACATGTGAATATATTCAGTGAATGAAGAACTTAGTGTTTATGAAATGGAAAGACGAAATAGCAAATGTTTATTATTTAACACCATCATCTCTTCATCCAGCCATTGTGTGCTTCTGTTACATATTCCTGCTTTGCACTATCCTTTGAAGGTGGTGCCATTGCTGTAATTGTTAGTTCATCCATCCATCATCTGTTGTATTTCTGTCCTAGATAGATGAAGCTTTCATCGTTTTCAATCAGCAAGTTGTCGACATGTAATGGTATGTTGTTTACTAGTGACACTTTTTTTCTCTGTTTTCTTTAATGACCGTTTTTCATTTTCATCGGCTAGGTCTTGCAAGATTTTCTTGTATTTTGTACATAGGAATACGTCATTAGCAAAACAAAGGTGACTGATATTTTCTCCAACATATGGTTTCAAAATGTGCTTCAAAAAGTTTAGTGTAAATGGCCTGGGTTATATACTTTTTCTCTGTTGTATGTACTCTTCTCTTGACTTGGATTTTGCTGCTTTCTTTGTTTAAGAGAACTATCATAAGGTTTTTCTCTATCTTCTATCCATTATTGTTGTAAAGAGCTTAGTACTGCTTGAGTTTGCATTGAGTTGAACATTTTCTTGTAGTTGGAGAAAACCATGCAGTGGGATGTTACATTCTAATCTCTCCTCCTCTAATTGGTTTAGGATTGGTCTGACAGTCAGACCTCCTCCTTTATCCAGCTGGTCATCATTAGTATTTTTGTTGATAGTTTCTATGTGTTCTACAGTAATCATGAGTAGCATGTCTCCATTTAAAGCATTTTACTTTATTCATACACATTTTTGAATTATGTCTATTTTTGAAAATTGGTATAATTAAATTATTATATTTATTTCTATGTAGAATGCATTATATAACAGACTTTAGTTAAATCCATAATGTAACCATTTCTACATAATTAATTCTATTCCTGCTATTCTTTTCCATTAGAATTGTTTGCAGAATGGTTGGTTATATTATATATTGTTATATTGATGTGTGATGTTAGAACATTCAGAGAAATTTTGTTGATCATTAGACTTATAATCAGTGATTAGTTTAATAATTATAACTAGGTTGCATGTTTTTAGTAGTTAAATATCATTAAATTTATTGTTGTATTGTGCATTAATTCATATTCTTAGTTTGGTAGATATTAGGTATAGTATTTAAAATGTAATGACCTGAAATGAATAGTTTTAAAATATAGGAATAGTGTAAAATTTCAAGAATCATGGTTCCATTAAATCATAAATTGTCAAAAAATTATAATACTTCTTGTAAAGTATGTAAACAAAACAAGTTGTTACTTCTAAATAGAAAAAACAAATTATTAATTATTACAATAAATCAAGCTTACCACTGATAAGTATGTATTTGCATTTAAGTGGAGATAATAGAGCATTCATTTTCAGTTAGAAAATTATTAATCTATTGGCAGTTTAGATCAAATGAATAGGAGCTTCAACAGATTAATAATTTTCTTCAAACAAGTTGGGTGCTTGACCATTGCATTTTTGAATTAAAAAAAAATATTGGTCATTTTAAAAGATTTCTTCAGAGATTTTGTATTAACATCTTTTATTTATCTTTACACATTTTATGATCTAGAAATTTGCAAAAGAGGTATGTGGTGACTGAACATGTTATGCGATTTCACAGATTTGGAAAAGTATGTATAAAAAATCCAATGGAGCCCAACAATAGGAGTAACCAATTCATTAAACAACATATATAATAATTGTTTATAATGATGTGGAGTCAAACAAATACACATTAAATTTCCTGGTTTTTTTGCATTATATCCAGAATTTGTTCATATACAACACATTTATTATTCATAAATAACAAAGATCTGTTAATGTGTAAGCGGACCTATTTATTAAATAATTTTGCATTATTATTATTATTTAGGTGATGCTTATTGCAAGTAATTACAAAATGGTGTTCCTGGTTCAGAAGTTTGGCACCTTAACATATAATTGTTGGCACCTCAAGAACATCTGTAGATCAGTGTTGAATATTTGTAAAAGAGGAAAGTCTTCAGATTCTTCACAAACTGACTTCAGGTTGTATTTAGAGCAATGTGGAGGTGGCTCTGTGGATTTGGAGAAAAATAATGAAACTGGATTAGCAGTTATTACTTTGAACAATCCTGAAAAGCGAAATGCATTAACAGGTACCCACAGATATTTGAACTATTAATATTTAAACAACTTAATTTAGTAATTAAATCTAATAAATGAAATTAATCTATTTCCTCTCATAAATAGTTTTAACAAATAAAGAAATTTTTTTTTTTTTTTTTTTTTAAATGTGAAAAAATTCAGTTTACATGATTTTTCCTTTCTTAGACATAATAGAGTTTAAATATATTATTTATCACTGGATTATCCCCTTTTACCAATACACTTCAGTTAAATAAAAATAGACATTTAATGAATGCTGCACAGTTAATTATTTTGTTGCTGGTGAGTAAGTATATGCAGAATGTTTGATCTTTTGAAGGTAAAATGATGGTAGAGCTGTCAGACAGAATACATGAACTAGAGGAATGGGAACAAGGAAAGGGTTTGGTGTTGCGAGGAGCAGCAGGTACTTTCTGTTCTGGTGCTGATCTTAGTCTTGTTCAGCAACTCGATAGTGGAAATGATGGATTCAAAATGGCAACTTTTATGCAAGATGTTCTGCTTCGCTGTCATCGTCTTCCTTTGATAAGTGTAGCTCTCATTGACGGAAGAGCTCTTGGTGGAGGAGCAGAAATGTGCTTGCCATGTGATTTCAGAATAATGACTGAGACAGCGAAAATCGGTTTTGTACAAATTAAGTTAAATATTACTCCAGGATTTGGAGCAGCCACATTTCTAACAAAACAACTTGGTCCAACAAAAGCATTAGAAATATTAAGTATGGGACAGATAATTGATGCAATTTCTGCTAAAGAAATGGGCATTGTACATCATGTATTATCAAACAGTGGTGATGTTCTGCAACAGACTAAAGAATGGTTGCTAAGTAGACATTGCAAATATGATGCTACCGTAATTAGATCTCTGAAACGTACTATTACTAATAGTGAAGTCTGTGATTATGAAGAATCATTAAAATTTGAAAAACAAATTTTTAAAATGATTTGGTTTGCACCTCAACATGTTAAGGCATTAAGCCAAAAAATTAAACATGATTAATTTATGTACATATATGACTGAAAAATTAAATTAGTTCCTACTATATAATCAATCCTTTTATTTTTATCAAATTTAATGCAGTGTCCTTTTGATGTTACGAATATATATTCTAATAAAAAAAATTAATCTTTGATGCTTTATCTTTAATCTTTATCGCTGCTTGGAAAGTATGAAAATAAAAATAATTGAAATCATGTCACTGCATATATAGTAATCTGTATTCTGCTAATACCAGGGTTTTTTTTAAAACATTTTATATTTTTTTTAGGATAAACTGGCCCATCATGTATGTCATAAAACAATAAATTGACAGCACCCAAATATTTCAAAACTATTTTCTTTTGTTGTTACACTTCGTTATTAATAAAAAGTAGACGGGAAATAAAACTAAATAAAAACCCAATATAGAATTTAAATGCTGTCTATTAATAGAACGTAATATTTATTCAAAACAATTTTAAACAAGTAATATTATCTTTTATCTCTAATCTATCGATCTATGTCTGTCTGTCTACCAGTGACATAGTAATGAAAATTACACATACGTGTGTATTTTTCAAATTAATGTTTTCTTCACGTAACAGAGGAGGTACTGGTCCAGTGAACTAACAGGACTGGAGGCCCTTCTCTCAAAAACCAGATTTATTTTTATCTTTTAATTCATTTCCGTGACAAGTCTAGAAGCTCTATTAAAATCTTGTCAATATGCTCTAATGTCAGTTACTAGATCAAATAATTTAAATCTCGTATGACAAGTTTCCATTTTAAAATTTAGGCGGGAAAAAAGTATTGAAATTATTAGATCTACAATCTCCGAAGGTGATATGATTAACTTTCTGGTATTCTACGAGCTAATCATGACCTAATTTTAAACACCGAAATAAAATTATAATCCCAATAATTCACACTGAGATAGAATTTCTGGCACGTAGAAAGAAAATAACCAATAAGAGAAAAGACTGTGATATTGCTAAAGTTACACTGAAATAAAGGCAGCGAACAATTCCAGCCGCTGTGAAACCAGCGAACGATAACTCCAGTGAATAATTTATCGCACGTCAGTTCTTTCAAACAAATAGTTCGCAGTTTCAATAAAAGTTTAAATTTCTAAGGTATGAAACATGCTCACTTTTATTATTAAAAAAATCATACGTTTTTGAAAATGGTAGCAAAATTAAAATTTCAAATATGTAATTAAATTTATTTTCGAAATATGGTGTTTGTTATGTAACAATTCCCCATCGGACATATTGTTCGGTAGCTCAGTATCTGCGTTTAACGAAAATCAAATTTATACTATCTGTTTACTATATTCTCAGTCACCATTTCTAATCTTTTTATATCCAGATATATCAGATATATTTACTTCATTTTTGATAATTTTTGATAATGAGCAAATTTGTCTTATTTTCAGATTCCAGTCGTTACTTTTCGACATTGGTTGTTAAAAGGAGATGGCAGCAGAAGTCTGTTAAAAATAAGAATCATTTAAAAAATCAAAGCCATTCACATAAGTTTAAAGTTAATCCTATTTCAAACAGTGTAACATAACCTTATGTCTGGCTATTGAAAATATATTTAACAACAAAGGTCTTAACTATTAGGGATGCTTCTATAAATTGACTGTACAAACCACTTCAATTCTGACCAACAATTAAATGCTTTTACATAAATAACTGTATATCATCTATTCCATAATAATATTATGTCAAAATAAATGGTTTTAAAACAAATTTCTGTGTTATTTTCTTATCATTTTATAATCAAAGTAGACCATTCTGAATTAATATATTAAGGTGTGCATTATGCATATGCAAAGAGACAAATTCTGATATACTGGGGTAGGAGTTACCTAACTTCTCCTGTTTGGTTCACACAATGAAACTTCATTGATGGACCTGATTACATTTCGGTGACATGACATAAATTCAAAATTATTGGGTATACAATTTTGAGGGGTTTGTGTTTCAGAGACCTTTACTTTGTTGTGTTACATCAGTAATCAGGTCCACTGAGGAGTTTTGATCATGGAAACCAAGTTCGTCAGATGATCTAAACTCCATTCCAGTATATCAAATACCATGTCTGTTGCAAACCTTATTATATTACTACATATCACTAAATGGAAATCAAAATTTTATTACAGAATGGCTCCTTTTTCTCCTATTTTTTTTTTTTTTAATTTTTTTATTATTATTTATTTACAGAACTGGTATTTATTTACTTTTATTACAAATTGTTAATATTATTTAAGAACACAACTGGAGGCCAGACATTAATTGTTGGTGTTAATTATCACATTGATATTTATAATTTAGACAAAATCTTAAGAAGGATGTTGCTTAAATCTGATAAATGCTGTATTTAAATAAATTATTGAATACACTGAATAAGATATTTTATTATTTTTATTATTTTCTTTTTTTTTAAAATAATAATGAATACCAAAAAAAAAAGTAGAATTAAATTAGATCTAGGTTGACATAACTATGATTTGTACAAATGGCCTTTGAGGTTCAAGGTATTAGAAAAAAGTAATACAAACAGTATTTATTTACTTTTATTACAAAGTGTCTTGATATTGGTGACAAAATGTATAGCAAAGCCTATATAATTGTAAATAGAAAAAAAAAATGACATGATACAAATATTACATAATTTATTATATTTTCAACAAATCACAAATTTAACAGTTCATTTAAATTGTAAACCATATTTGAATTTTTCTGCTGATGATCTGAGACAAAACTAATGTTCTTCAGGAAGCAGCAAAATTTATTTTAAAAAAACACATTCTGAAACAAATGTTTGTCCCTTGTTCTTGCAAAGGTCAGTTAAAAAAAAAACTCCACAACAACAACAAAAAATTTAAATTACAAATTATCTTATTTATTTATTTTTAACTATTGAGTTTTTCTTGCACAAATTCTAAATGAAATGCATTGAACTTCCACAGACTTCCAGAGAGAATGTCTTGTTAAATTTTTACCTTCACTGACAGTAAAATTGTTGGATGTAGAAATGACTATCTACATCATGATACAGAACATCATGGTGGGTGACAGCTATTTATTGCCTTTAATAGGATCCATCATGCCAAAAACAAACTAATTATTTGTTTAAGTTATTTCTTTTAAATAATATATATGTGTGTGTGTGTGTGTGTGTGTGTGTGTGTGTGTGTGTGTGCAAAACAATTTGATTGCTTTATTTTGTCTCACTAAAAAAATTTAAAAATTTAAAAAAAATTAAATAAATAAATAAAAAATATAAAAGATGACATATTGTTTATAAAATAATAATCAAAATTCTTTATTAACTACAAATAGCTTAAAAATTCAGTTCTAGTTATTCAAATCAACTTAATAAATTTTCAAATAAAATTTAACTACTGGTTATTACACATTTATGTTGGAATTGAAAAGGAAAAACAATAGCAAATACTTGATCATGCAGTTATTGCTAACGACAACAAGTCCCATTAACCAACCGATAACTCTTTGACGTAACGGTTTTAACTCTTTGACGTAACGGTTCAAAAAGTTCGCTGGAAATGTTCGCTAGCTTCACTTTAGCATAAATTACATCCGGGTAATTATTTATATATTTTAAAAGTTATTATTATTAAATTTAATTTAATATGCATATTTATTTATTTGTTCATGACAGATAAAATCTCAGAAATTATGTAATAATAATTAATAATAATAATAATAATACCGAAAAAAGTGTCTTTTGCAAGTTTTGGTACGCTGAAATCTATCAGTTGAATGATGCTGAATTTTCTTTGTTCGAACTTTTATTATTATTATTATTATTATTATTATTATTATTATTATTATTATTATTATGTAATTTTTTGTTCTTTAATTATTACATATCAAACACTAAAGAAGTAATTTCCAAAAATCACTAATTTTTCATATACGTATTGTATATGTAAATAAGTGATTTTTGGAAGTAAAAGTAGTTCCAACCAAAAAAGTTATATTTTAGGTCAGTGTTCGAAAATTCAGAAATTCATTTAGTCATCGTACATTGCCATTACGTGCAGTGGTTGCACGATATTATGGATATATGTATATTATTTATTTATTTATTTATATTATTTGTGTGTGCGTGTGTGTGTGTGTTTTAATTACTATTTATTTATTTATTTGTAGATAAAGATTAATTTAAAGTCCTTGGAGTGAACACTACACATACAGAAGTATTTTGTTTTAATCGGTTATTATGTGGGGGTTTTCCATTCAGAACATAGAATTTATATTGAAACAAAGTCATTTTAGACTGAGTAAACTGTTGAAATTTATTTTATTTTTATGTACGAAATAATGTTTTAAAAAGGGGAATATATTGCAATCCATGTATCCTAATTAACATGATAAATTATTATGAAACAAATAAATAAATGAATACTTGGAAGAAAATAGTTTAATTACAGCAGCAAGTTCAGGACAAAAATGTACAAATGTGCATTTCAATTCAGATTTTAAAAATTACTGTTTGATAATTAAACAAATCTACTAAATTTTTATTCCTGAAAGAAAGGCATATTTAGATGAAATCTTTCACAGTTACATTACTATTAAAAATTGCCTTTTAAAATGTTGTATCAAAGGTTTTGTTTAATAACCTGTTATTTCTTTTTTTTCCCCCCAGGCTTCATCATCTGTCTGATCAATGATGCCTTTCTCTTTCATATCATCTAAGGACCCAGATGCAAATATCAAAAGACTAAAGATGCAGATTAAAACACTGAAGGTTCATGCATCTATGAAAAGAATGAAATTATCACAAACACTTCCAGAGTTAATTGAGTATTGTGAAAACCATAAACAACATGATCCTCTTGTTGTACGTGACAAAAGTATAAAAAATCCTTTTGTTGACCCAGTTAGATGTACAATAATATAATTAGCAATTACTGCTGCTTTAAAAATGTGTTATATGAAAGTTACCTTTAAGATAGTTACTAACTATTTTTAATAATATTTCAAAAGTACATTTCTCACTCTTATCTTACTCTTTGGGGTTGTTTTTTCTGTATAGGGGAGACCATTGTATTAGGCACCAAGGGGCATCAGTACATAGGAAATAAAATATATTTATTTCGGATTAAGCAAACTTTCTGAATTGGTGGGTGACCAGTGATAATGAAGTACTGATTTAATGGGACATGATTACATGGTATACACTATGATTTTGACACTACTGACCACTGTGATGACACATGAAAGATAGATATGAACTCTGCCCCAGTGTTTGAGTACCCAAGCTTTTTTTCTTTCTTCTAAACATGTTATTCTGATTTACTGATGCAGTTTTATGAGAGAGGCCTGTAAAAATATCAAGCTGAGTCTTTATACATTTTTAAATGTCTTTTCAGTTTAGTTAAATCAAAAATGCATTTCAGATTGGAAAAAGCATGGCTAAGCCTAGTAACAGATTGTAATAACAGTTACCACTTTTTAACAACTGTGGTAAAACTGGCAACAAGGTTCTTGCTTGTATTACCTAATTTCAATTACATATTCTCTGTGTTCATCTATTTTACCAAATGTTAAGTAGATTTCCAACTAGTGGAAGTTAGAAATTTTTGATGATGTTTGATTCTTAGACTTAATGCCCTGGAGAACTGGTGCCTGACTTATGGACAATAAGGTCTTTTTGGTTGTGATTAAATACAAATTGTTTATTAGCCCATTAAATTTGCTTGGTTTTATTGCCAACAGTGAGATGATTATTTCAAATATTAATATTTACTTGAAAATGTGAAAAATCCAGTGTTATAACCCAGATGCACCTATATGTACTACCTCTTGACATATGAGTGCATGTCAGCCAACAATATTTTGTGCACATAAAAGGAATTTGTTTAAAGTTTATAATCATATGCAGATAGTGTAGTAGAGTTTCTTGTTGTTTTAAAAAAAAAAAAAAAAAAAAAAAAAAAAAAAAAAGAAAAGCACCGCATATTAAGATTAATTTAAAATTTAAAGGGAACTGGTTGAATTATTGTACAATTTAAACATTTCATATATAAACCCTGTGTTCCATTCCTAAGACTATTTTTCTGTGATAAGGAAAGAAATGTATTCTAAGATGTTTTGTTTTTATTTTAGTGGTTTACATTTTGTTGTTTTGTGTTGTTTTTTAAAACAATCTATTTGGCAGAATATTAACTGGAATCATTTGAGCTGTAACATTTTTGATTGCCAGGGAAAAATGTAAATTTGTCTTCATTTCAATGAAATGTTTCATATTTTGATACACATTGTTTTAATTAGAAAACAACATTTAATGCCAGTTCTTATTATTTATGAATAAAAAATTTAAATAATAATCAAAATTTTAGAAAATGAATAAAAAATTTACATGTTATGTAAAATGAAGGATTTTCTTTCCCAAGACAGAGGTTTTATTCAAAACAAGATGAACAATTTATGTATTTGAACTTTTACACTCCATTACATTTTCTTATACTGTAACAAGTAATGATATATTATAGTTAGAAAATACATATTATTTATCTTAATACAGAACTATTGTGATTCATTTGGATGTTATTATTATAGTTATTTTTACCAAATTATTGTTGCTGATGTTACATTATTAAAGGTTTAAATTTTTATTTCTTATGTTTTCACTATTTTGTAATGTTCAGTATTAAAACTGTAGTCTACTGATGACATAAATAGTCACTTACAAAATGATAAATTAGTTAACATGTCAGCTACAGCGAAACATCTCAAAACTAGATCATCACAAAACATGAATTCCCTTACAGTTTCTGAATTCTCAAGAATATAAATATAAAACCTCAATACAATGAACTCCCATCCAAACTGAACATTTTACTTGGTTCTGACACTATTTGGTTTTGGGAAGTTTCAATTTTTATTTAATAATGTTTAGAAAAGATAAAATATATATATATATTTTTTTTTTTTACCCATTTCTAATGCCTGTTATTTAAACATTTTATAATGTATATTTAGAACAAGCTATTGGAACATACACATATTTTGTATATTGAAGAAATTGTCTAAAAAGAAGCAATGAATATAATATTAATAGGAGCATAGCATATACTATTTACTAAGCTAGTTTTTTCTAAATCTAAAGGTTTTGTGTACCATTAATGCCTTGTTCCTGCTACTTAAGGTACAATTACTGTGACAGAAATAAAACTGCCAAACAATTTTGATAAAAATTTATATATATCATGGCCGTAAATACACTGAGGCAAAGATTTTATTAAAAAAAAAAATAATAATAATAATAATATATAAATCTCTATTCCGATAGAAACGATATCCACTGAATGACTTCGTTTATGTCTACGGTTACCGTTTGAAGTCTATCGACTTAGGCGACCCCCAGAAACCTCGCCCAAATGTTTTTAAGTGTTTTTGCCTCATTTCAAAAAGAGCCTAGTTGCGACCATATATATAAAAGAGTGCATATCTAAAAGTGTTTTACTGGAGAACTGTTTGCCTTACGTACAGTACACAAATAAAATAAAACAAATTAAACAAGTTTCAGGACGAATAAGAAGGTGAACAAAAAAGAACCACAGTATGAATTACAGTTATAATTATAATAATTCACTGAATGAGTCATTGAATGACATAAAATCTTTAAATCTATTTAGAATCGCTTTTATTTTTCGTTTTTTCCGCCATGTGAATGTTGGGAATATAATTTTCGTTTCATTGTGTCTAAATTAACCGAATGAAATAATTTATTTTTGAATAAAAAATATGTAAAATAAGTTTTGGTCAGTGGTCAGCATTTTATACCCGCTGGTCAGCGGTCTGGGCTTTAGACGCTGCCGTAACTGGATTTCCTCCATTTACTACTTCATAGCTCAGTCAGGCCACACCCATTTTTTCCAGAAAAATTTAAACTATAATCTGTTTCAGAGTTTTATTCAGTTGCAAATACTTATAACTTTAATATAATATTTATCTCGCGCATACTTAAATCAGAGCATTTTTATTATAATCTCTTGATATCCATCCTGTATTAATAATACTATTATTATACAAAGTATATACAGAAAGTGGAAAGCAGTATATTATTATTATTATTATTATTTAATATTGATGTAAGTGCAGGAGGTAAATATATATGATAATCAGATTCGTAGTGAATAATTGTAATAAAAATTAATATATATACATACATACATACATACATATATATATATATATATATATATAATATATAATAATCAGAGTATATATATATTCGAAATATTCACATACCTTAATCCATTATAACTAATGACAAAAATTCATGATGTAGATTAAGGAACCCATATAATTTTGTTTTTGTTTTAAATGTTATGAACAGATAGCGTTTAATTTAACATTATAAGTTATATTTATTTTATTTCTTTTAATGAATTTAATAAATATATTATCTTGAGGTGATGTGTTATTATTTATTTTATTATTACTGGTATTCTTGAAGTTTTGTGTGATTTCTCTCCCCACCCCCATTTTTCTTGTTCCTCCTGAAGCTTTATTTAATTTTATTCGTGTTTATTCTTACGCCTGTTAGTGTAAAATTGAGGAATGCCGAGTTAGTGAAATTGCATTCTCTAGTATTTGCGGTACACGGAGAACAGTCGCAGTCAATGAAAATGTAGTAACAAAACAGTTTGTCAGTAAATTGATTAAATTAATTAACAGAACTATAAAATCCGTTGTATTATATTTAGAAAGTACAGTGTTGCATTCAAAATTAAAATAACACAGAAACGTTGACTTCTGTTTATTGCCCACCACAGAAGTGTACTTATGAAGTTGTTATGTTGGTTATGTCAAATGTCCATGTTTTTTGTAATGTAAAAGTAGTTACCACTGTAGTATTTCCATCTTTGTACTGAAGGATGATATATAAATTCGAATTTTTCTTAAGTCAGTTTTGCATTTTAATTTTTAGGATAATAAGTGAATCCGACTTCGATTTCCATTGTTGAGCATTCAATTTAAGAGGAAGTTGTTTTGTAGAAGACAGCATCCACCAATCAACATCCGCTTGCTTTGTATCACAGTGCGAGGTTGGAAAATTTTGCATAGATAAGGCGATTCGGTATGATTTATTGAATTTCATTTTATAAAATAACTTAGCCATGCTTAGCTTACTAAAGGAAAAACATATATAACGATAAATTAAACGTGTACAAATAATCAGAGTATGTTTGATCTAGGGCCGTATACTTGTTCACGTCACAAAATAACCATTCTTAGATTCTTATCATTCTACGATTCGCCCATTCACGGCTATCGGCGCTTTTAAAATGTTATAAGGAATTGTATAATTAATATTAGAAAATTGTAGTTTTAAGTAATAAAATACTGTGAAGGTATTTGCCATTCTCATTTTTTCATTTCTGAATGTTCTCTGTGAATTTTTAAATTATTATTTGGTTTGTTCCAAATTCACCCATTAATTATGATAATTAGTGACAAATCCACAATGTGTCATAGTGGGTCAGTAGAACTTTACATTTTAAAAATTGCCGACTGATAAAGTGGTGAATTTACTATCCATTCGTTACTTATTAACTTACATTTTCAATAACATTTAAAGATAATCTGTAGCTCTTCTGTAGAAAATTTCAGGTTTTTATTAAGAGTAATTGGTAAAGTATAAAAAATACAATTTGAGAAAATTTACTACCTGTTTTTTTCATAATTATTAACTATGTCGTACTTATGTAGTTTAGTCCATTTTAGTAGATATTTCATAAAATATTTTGCTACAATTGTTTTGTTTAATGCTGATATAAAAAAAGTCATATAAAACTAAAAAAAGGCTTCTTTTACTTACCAAACTTGTCAATTCAACCATATTTTCCAAAAATTGATGCAGGCATGGTATTGCCATGATTAAGGTACTTACAAAACATTTCCTTGCAACTAGCCTACTTTTCTGAAAATAGATGAGTGCCACTACTGGACTTATTTCGGTTACAGGGAATGTTTTTGGATATACATTGATCATGGCATAGTAAAATATTGAGCAAAATATTTGATAAACAGACCTAAATAGACATTTCTTATTTTATTAATAAATAATAAGGTAGGAAAATGATTTTATACATTTGTATTCAAACAAACACACTCATAAACATGTTTTAATTTATCATATTTAATTTTTTTTTATCTTTTTCCTATTTCAGACATTCAGTATGGGTAAGTATTTTAAATAATTAATAATTTTTTTTTTTTTCCAACCCTTTTAATTTAGTATAAATAATTTATATTTTGAAGATTATTTAAAATGGTAATACTGGCTTTACTACATAGTTGAACTTAAATGATATCGTTAAAGATAACGTTTGTTATATTTGTTAGAGAAATAGTTCACAGTGGCTAATAATTTATAATAAAAATTCACATGATTACTGACATAATGTAGAGCCATTAGGAATTGATTTTCCATATATTTATCAAAACAGCTGTAATAGTAAATGACAGGAAAAAATTAACACGTGAAATTTCCTTCACAATGAGTTTTTCAGATTTCATTACTCTTAAGTTGTAGAGTTATTTAATTTTAATTTTAATTTTTTTTAAATATATATTTGCTTTTTGTTTTTGTATTTAAATTCAGAACTGACATTGGTTTGAGAATATTTAGTAATTACACTTAAATATTTAAGAATTGTTTTAAATGTTTTTTTAAAAATAATTTTTATTTGACATGTACTGAGTAATTAAGTCATCAATTTAATATTTAATTGTTACACTAGTTATTTGGTGTAAAGATAATATGTAGATTATTTTTTTGTATTTGCACTGATGTGTTTGTGAAATTAAATACTCAGTCAGCATACTCAGATATTTTTATTATTTTAATAATTTCTGATATTGAAATTTGAATACTTTAAAAAATCTAAACTTGATTTGGTCAAGCACAAATAATATTTTGTATCAACAGTTATGTACAAATGTACTGATAATTGAAGTTGTTATTTTAATACCACTGATATCCATGTTTGATCTTCATTGCAATTACATTCACTCCCTAATAAGTTTCATATGTGCAATATGAGCATATGATGTTGAATATTCTTACACCTGAAAACATTTGTTTATATTATTAGTATTATTAATTTATTATGTAATAGTTATTTTGTTCGATATTTATCAAGCTTATCTAATAATAGCTGTACTGTGTCAAAATTAATTAATTGCATGTTTATTAAAGTGTATCTGTGGTGATATGAAAAAATTGTCTAAATATATTCTGGCTACTTCCAAATTAAATTTTATTTGATCCTGCCATTCAGTGCTAGGTGCTGCTATTATAACAAAGAGGATGGACACATTTTCTCTTAAGTTTATTTTCCTTTGGTGTAAGACAAAATACAGTTACCACTGTACCAGTCTCCCATGTGTGATGTCTTGGCTCCAGTTGTGAAGGAGTTAAACAGCAGCATTAACATTTGTGTAACAGTATTTTGTTATTGCCATACTTACATCAATAAAGTAATAACATGCAACAATAAACATTATTATCTTATTAGGCAGTTTATTCCTACTGCCACATATACACTTTAACATCTAGTGATTGACACAGATATGCTTAGTGACCAATTTTTTTTTAGTATGAATACAGCCAACAGGTCGAAATTTTCAGTTATTGCAGCAGTACATGATTAAATTTTTGTTTTGTTTCATATCATACCAGAATGTCAGTATGATTTGACAGTGAATATATTTGTTGTACATCATCATGGTAATCTTGATGCAATCGTTAGCTTGTTTAGAAATCTGTGACAAAAGCATTGTAACTTATAAAGCATGTCTTCTCTGTTAATATTTTGTACTAACCATTAATAATCATTTTGATGAGCTTGAAATTTATCTTTTCATATAGGAACACAAGGGAATGCTGGTGAGAGATGGATGTCTATTAAGTAGAATTACACTAGTTCTTTATTAAGTGTATAGACCCATTCAGTGCTGGATTGTTTATTTACAGTTTCTTACTTGGCATTAGATAATTTTTAAATTATTTTATTTAATTTTATATTTAATGATACCAGATCATTATATTTTAAATGATTCATCAAAATTGGTATCTGAATAGTAAAAAAACAAAAAACAAATAGCAACAAAAAAAACAACAACAATCATATATATCTATATATTAATGCTACATCTATTAAAACTGTTTTTATTTTTATTTTTTTAAACAAATCATTTAATTTGAACATAATTTCACAAAGTATGGTATAAGTCATCGCTGGATGTAATTTATTCTTTTTCATTTAGTATATTTTTTTTCAATCCTTTTTCCATATTTTTTTCCAAATATTTCAGAGGAAAAGAACCAGTACTGAATGGGTGTCTCTATATTAACTTTAGACTAATATTTCTTTGTGTTTCACTTATAGTTAGAAATCTTTTTTCTGCATAAATATATGAAATGTTGCAGTTGGCACTGTTTTTTTAACATTTGTGCACAAATTTTAGTAAAGAATAAAACAAAAAAAATTAAATGAAAATTTAATGAAAAGATAAAATAATCAGATTTGTTCAGACTTAAAATTTAAATAAATCTGCTTTCAGTATCTTTATATATCCATAATTTATTGTTTTTGAAATTCATTAACCAGACGTACGAATGCATCCAAGAGTGCCATGTTTCACATTGTTTTAAAATTCATTTTTCATTTGTTACTAAACTTCATTATACAAGGCCTCATCAGTATTTATTGCCATAAGTAGTACATGAACACACACTCATACACACACCCACAGAAACAAAAAAAACAAACCCAATAACATGATTTTCCATTCCAACAAAATTTGTTCTTTCATTTTAAAATGTGGTGTTTTTAATTTCCTTGTATCTGGTGTTTGGTGAAATATATGTGTTATCTGTCTTGTATATATATATATACAGTAATACTTTCTTACTTGTATTTTCACTGATCTTCCAATACAATTTTTATTCTTATTTCACAATACTTTTTTTTTTTTTTTTTTTCCATAATAGTACTTAGAATTTATAATAATGTTGGGTTAATTTTTTTATATTCAGTTAGTATCACAAAGGTAAATGTGACCACATATGTATATTTTCAGTTTTTTATTTGGTCTTGATTACTAACAAATATCTATTTATGGAAAAAGAAAAAATTATAAATATTTTTCTTATACGAATTTCTGAATTCTAAACTCATTTTGCAGAAATAAGTAAATTTGGTGTCAGTTTATTTTTGAAAATACCAAGATTAGCATATTTATTTTTTTAACATTGTTTTTGTTTCACTTGTCAAAATTTTACATAAATTGAAAAAGCATTTCTACAAATTTAAACTCTAAAACAGTAAAACATGTTCTCTTGTGGATTTTTGTGACAGCTTTGTTTACTTCTAGATATATCTAGTTTGCAGTTCAGCAGTTTAGAGTATGAGCATGGCTTTGCTATTTATTTAAAAAAAAAAATTTTAATGTTTTCAAATTGTTTTTGTTTTTTTGAATTAAATTTGACCTATTTTACCTCATCTTTGGTTTAGAAATTTGAACATACATTTTCATTTATCTTAGTTATTCTCTTTTAATTAATAACTGTTTTGCTTTATTTGTTGATAATCTGTTCTTAAGTCTGGCATTTAATTTATGTTTAATAGCTGTATTTCTTACTTGTGCATGCATGTCTTAACATTTTCTTTATTACATACTTATAGACTGGAGACTTTAAATGTGTGTCAGTTCACAGAGGAATTCTTGGAATTTTGGATAAACAGGACCATCATGAAAACTTGTTTAATTTATTGTTAAAATTATTGTCTAAGTAATAATTATGCTTAAACCAACTTTAAAAACTATAACACTTTGCCAAAAAACAAAAAAAAAAATATATATATAAAAAAAAATAAATAAATAAATAAATATTAATAATACTTTAAGAAGTTAAAACATCTTGTTCTTAACTACAAGTACACCACCAAAATCAAATAAATTGTCATTGCACATAAGACTGTTGCACAACTCTCAAGATCTCTGTATCTAATGTTCTGCAAGAAACAAGTCCAGAGTTTTATAATAACATTTTGGACATTAAAGAATACCAGTGACAGTTTGCTTTTATGCCACTATTAGAATTAATGTATTAAGTTAAGAAATATATAAATGGAGGAGTTCACTAGTTTAAAAGATAACTGAAAGCACACTAGATACACCATTATAGTGGATGACCAGTGCAATTTTAACACTTGCTCAAGTTGTTATCGTGATTACAAGAGTTTCTGGAAAATTAGTGGTGTAGTGCCTGCTTGTTTTTCTTTCCTGCAAAAATATTAATTAAATAATCTATTGCACTTTACTTTTCTTTTAACTCACTTTGTTTTTGTGATCTATTTCTTTCTGATGCAGAATTTTTTGGTGACAAAATATGAGCAAAACTGAATGATTTAAAAAAATCTGTGATTAAAACTATTTTTCTTTCTCTGCAGCTGACATGCGCATGAACAAATTGCAGGAAGGTCTTCAGCAGCAGAGGCGACTGATTGAGCAGCTTCGTTGCGAGGCTCAGATCACTCGGATGAGAGTGTCACAAGTCATTGAGGATATAGTCAAATACTGTGAAACCCACAGAGAGGAGGATGTACTTATAATTGGGTTTAACAAGCCCCAGGAGAATCCTTTCAAGGAGAAGGGTGGATGCACAATATTATAAACATGTTTCGTTTTTCTTTTCAGTTTGTGACTAATTACTTATTTATTTCAAGCTTTCACATTCAACCGAAAAATCTCAATTTGAAAAGATTAATACAGCATTATAAAGTAAATTATTGAGTTAGGACATTCACTCTGTTGCATTTTGGAGTATTGTTTCTGAAGGACAAGATTTAATATATTACCTTTATCAAGAATTCTCATTTTTATATCTTTTTCATTCATATTCTCAATTTAAAAATGCATAGTCTAAATAAACAAGAGATTGTTTTTCAGAAATTCAGAGAGAAATAATTTTTGTAGTGTCATGTAAACAATATTTTAATTGTGTGTTTTTATATACATATTGTGTTGCTTTGGTATTGTTAAATATTTTGTGTTTCCGTCTATTAGACTATAAAGACAAATACACAGTTTGTTCCAGGAAAAGAAATTGAAAAACAAAATTCTCTTTAGGACAGATTTATATGTATCTATATATAGGTTTTCTATTAATTTTACACTGTCAGACTCCTGTAATAATGAAATATACAGTACATGGCAAGCTTTCAACAAAACAGAAAAGGAAAAAAGAAGAAGGGAATCAAATTTTAAATAAAAAAAATGTTTTCTTAATAATTAAATGTATATATAGATGACATCACATTCATACAAAGAAAAAAGTTCATAATTCATAGTTTGTCCTGAGACAGGAAATGATCTGATTTTTATGATTTTATATTATTGATATTAAGAGTAACTAATTGTATGATGTAACAAAGTTGGTAACAAAATCATAGCATTATTATAAAATTGTACTAACACTGAAAAAAAGATGAGGAAAGCTTCTGGTCATACTCAAGTCTTGTTGGAAATAAAATTTTGTAAATCTCTCGCTGTTATCATATTTGCACATGAATATGTTAGGACTATTCTAAATTTGCTTTCAGCATTTCAAAATGAATTTATATAAATTTAAAATGCTGGAAGCTTAAGGAATTTGACAGTAATTTATTTGTGAAAATTCAGTTTACATTTGTTTTGGTGGACTTTTTAAGTTTAGTTTTGTAAACAAAGAATCAAATTTAACATTCCTATGACTTTTACAAACATAAAATTTCTATAAAATAAAAAGTAACTAACTATTTTTGCTACATTTAAATATTTTTTAGAAAACTACAAATATTTTAGCTTTTCTTATAAGACACTGTTACAACTTGTACCCAAACAGGTGTTATGTGTATTTGAAGTGCGTTCATTTTTTAAGACTTAAAAAATTCTGATCATTTGTAATGCTAATTCTTTTTTTTTTTTTTTTTTGTCTCTCTTGACAAGATATTTCACTTCCTTACAAAGCATTTTTAATTTTTAATTTTTTTTTTTTTGGCCTTCCTTTCATTATGTGCATTAATACTCGATGATTTGACTGCAGTGAATCAAGTGTTCAGAGTATTTAATTTTTACTGACTAGTTTAATATTTACAATGGCTTTAATGTGTCTATATATGTATATTCTTTCTTTAATAAAACATTTTATGTATGGATATTAGCTTTTGTCAGATATATAATAGCCATTTAATTTATGGATATCCTGTTTTCATGTTCATATTGGTGTAACATGTATGTCATTGAAAATAAATAATGTGAACTGTGATTGTTTTATTTTATATGAATCTCTTAAACAGATTTATTACAACTGGACTGCCTGTTCATTATAATAATCTCTTAAATCTTGATTAAAAAAACATTTATCTTCATAAATATTACAGCTGAAGAAATTTAAAAAAAATAGTTTGAATGATTAAATGCATCTTTAATGACATATTTATTTTAAAAAATTAATTCTAATTCAGACAAACAAATGAAAAAGCCCTGAAAAACAAAATATTAGAAACATTACCAAAGTCCACATTCAATGTCTGCTCACCCTTTTTTCATGCATAGATAAATGAAAAGTGTATGCAGGTTAGAAGTGGAACCATTACTATCCTCTGGATCAAAACATCAACCCTTATTTCTTTGACTGGGTTACATTTTAAAATGACATCAATTTTCATGTTTTCACTGTTATACCATCAAAATACAAAAAGTACTCGTTTGAAAAAATATCTGGTCAAAGGTTCCTAACCAAAAGGTCCTTGGCCAAAACATCCTATATTCCTGTACATAAATATAATAAATTTAGCAACAACTAAAGGTACAGATCCATTCATAATTTCTTGTGTTTATTAAAACAGTCTTTACATAACAAAAAGTATTGTGTATACTGTTTGGATATGATTTATAATTAAACTTGTACCTTCATTTGCTTAAACAACAGGTGCGAAAATGTACTTGCTGGATAGTAGTAATCTCAAGGGGAGTATACAGATCATGAGCACAAATGACAGCAAAGACACAGAATAGGGTAGTTTTTTTCATGCAGCTTTGTTTCAGAGGCTTATTATTAATTACATTGGTTATTTACATAATACAAATGCATGAAATTAAATTTAGCGTTTTGTCTACATTTATAATAAGGGGTTGGGGTTTTATCCTAGCACCTATACCGTATACGTCTGTCGGAATTACTGGGTGGTGTGACGTGTTTGACAAACGAAAGTGGAGTTATATAATTCTGTTTTTATGTGTGTGTGTGTGTGTATATATATATATATATATATAATAAAATATCGTATAACATTTTTTGCTATTATATAACAAGAAGCAAAATACTAATGCTATAAATAGTATAATTATAATAATAGTTAAAAAAAAAAAAAAAAAGAACCCATTACTATTAATAATGCAACAGAGTGATCGATACACCGGTATAAATTAAATAATTATAATAAGCCAATTCGACACTAATTACACATGAAGTAATGAAGGTTAAATGAAGTACAATTATTGAAATAGAACATAACCAGTAGAGACGTGAAACTGAGGCTTTACTTCCGGTCATTTTTCGCCATCTTTGTAGGTTTGGAGTTGAGGAGTAAACCAGGAAATTCTGTTTTATAAGTCTAATATAAGGTTATTTTATTTTATGTAGAATTTTTTAAATCATTATTATTATTTTTGCATTATAATTAATATTGTTTCTCTTGTTTTTTTCCTGCCAGTAGTTTTGTTTTTCTTTTCTGACGCTGTATGTAAACAGAGATGCCTATTACCGTAATAGATATAAACTCGATAGACGGTTTGATATTACTAAAACTAGCTCGACATAGATCTGGCTGTTTTTCGCCAACGCTGCCAGACATTATTCTGCGCACTACGGGAGTAAATCATCTCGTTTGATGATTGTTTGGACAAAAATCGCCAGTCATTTAGTGACCAACACCCAATCTGTCAGACACATAATCATGTGTGAGTTTTTATGTAAACCAATGAAGAGATTGACTCTTAATCGAGAAACTGCTATAGTATGCAGCATAACAAAATGTCAAATTGCACTGTATTTAAAAATTATTTTTATTTTTGCAGTTCAAAACTACTTTAACGTTATCTATGAACCCATAACTCCTGAACTGAATATGCCATTGCAATTTTTGCTATTTGAAGTATTTCATATTTATAGAACTTCTCACAGTTACTGTAAATGGAAAAATGATGTTTGTGCGGCTTTTATTTTTGGAAAAGTATTCAGTTTGTTACTTTCAAATCATTTTCAATTTGAAAACATAAAACATTTTAGTAAAAATATAATAATAAAAACATACAGATTTCCAAAAAATCTTTGCTGCTCACAAATTTCATTTACAAGATTTTATTTAGTATCTACTAGTCATGGTAGTAGCATGGCTGCCTGTGTCATTGTTGGACAAACTGGTTGATTTGACAAGCAAAAATGTAGCAAAATATTGAGTAAAAACATTTGATAACAAGGTGTAGATTTAACCGATAAAAATCAGTTATTTAAAAAAAAAAATTGTATTGATTCATTATCATTAGGAAATAATAAGCATTACTCTTTTACTAAAAATAATTTTATATGTTTAATGTGATGAAGAAAAATATTACCAAAACAAATTTTAATAATAATAATAATAATGACAATAAAATTTAATGCCACTGCAAAATGACTCATTACTGTCCTATATAATTCTTTTTACAATCATTTCTGCTACAAAGTTGCTTAAAAGCATTTGATGGTTGGTTTACTCAAGAGCCTGATCTAGTGCAAGAGATGATTACATCAGACAATTTAGAGCAGTAAATGCAGGTGATTTTTGTCCAGCAGTTAAGAAAAGAGGGGTGCTATGGGTTTTCTGCCCTTAACAGCATGTATTTATGGTGTGTAAGTGAGCATTTGTCTGTGAACTCAAAATTGATAACCTAAGTGAGTGTTACATCAGACGTTAACTTTGACTTTAAAAGATTCTGATTCGTGTAACTACTGCATTGATGAAAACATACCAAGATCTTTGCTGGGCTAGTATAAAATGAAATTTTTTAAAGCTAAATGAAAATTAACTTCAGCCGGAAAATGTTGTTGAAAGTTTGGTACGTTGCCATTAGATATTAGATACCCCATGTAATATGTGTTACATTACTTTATTAAAACTGAAAAAAATATGAATAGTGTGGACATCAAATGGTTGGATTTATCAAAAAACATAACAAAAAATAAAAATACATGGCAGGATAGAACATAATTTTGTGCATGATGTTTTTTATATCAGTAGTAAAGATCTTTAGACATCTGTCTATCTATAATACTATATCTGGATGGAAGATCTCTTAGAATGCTTTTAATTAAAATAACATCTAAGAGTTTTTGTATAATTAGTTGAAAAATATACTGGGTCATGTAAAACATCTGAGTAGCTGATACACCTCCATTCCAACAAATAGAAGATTTATTACATGTGATTTTCACTATGACGTTTCACTAATGACATGCATGTATTGGTGTTATAGCTAAATTTTAATTTAAATTAAATATTGTGCCAAATATTATGATTTCCTGTTAAGTTGTTAGTTTTGTTTATTTTCATAGGTGGTGACAAAGCTAACGGAACAAGGGCAGACACTGCAGTATTGATATCTGCATACTTTTTCTGTTTTCAAGGTATATATATATATATGTGTGTGTGTGTATATGTAACATATATATAAGTAAAATATTCACAATTCGTGTTTATTACAATGGTGCAAACTTTTATTTTGGACTGGCACTTGAATTTAGTGTTAACAAAGTTACACTAACCCATATCTTGTTTTCTGTTGTCTGTCTTTGATATAGGTTAATGTTTTACAGCTTTATTTAGACATCCAAATCAAAATTTATAGCCAAAAATATTTTTAAAATTTAATGTAATAGATCAAAATTTTAATCAGATTTTCACATTTCGTAGTACATATTTTGATTATGAAAACTAATGGACTCCTATTTAAAATTCATTTAATAAAAATCTTTCTGAATGTAATTTTTAATTTTAATTTTTATTTATTACTAACAACACAAGTGTTTGCTGAAAAACTTTTGTAAATTACATACTCTTTCTACAGTATCTTCAGCATGCACCAGAAATCACAAGTGTTTATTTTGAATGCATGTTTGATATGAACAATTACTAGACCATGTGAGTTATAATGTTAGTAGACAGTCATGTCAAACTCACGAGTTTGTTTGGAGGTGAATATAAATGGTATGTTAACTATAAAAATAATTAACTGATGAAACAAATATTTGTAATGGCATGTAAGCATAATTACTCACCTTCACTTTAAAAGGTAAGAATTGGGATATTTTCTTTAATTACTGAAATGCAAAATTTTTCTATGTCATAAAACTAACCAGAAGTTTTAGCTCACAGCAATCTAACACATGCATGCTCCATCATAAAAAGCCTTCAAAAAAAAAATTAACTTTCACAATTAATGCAAGACTCAAGTTTTGCATTACCTTAATGGAAAATGATAATGTAATATAATAATGATACTGTTGTTTTATGCAGGATTTACTGCTTTATTGTTCCATCATGCCATACCCTTTCACCTCTGCAAGGGATTCTGATGCAAATGCGAAAAAGCTAAAGATGCAGATTCAAACTCTTAGGGTTCATGCATCGATGAAAAGAGAGAATTTATCAAGAACTCTTCAGGAAATGATTGAATATTGTGAGTCCCACAAGCAACATGACCCTTTGGTCACACGAGACAAAAATTTTGAAAACCCATATAAAGACACCAAATTTAAATGTACTATATTATAACAAGCAGTCATTGCAGTTTATATATATTGTAAAGTGTGCCATTACTAGTGTTACCTTAATGAGGTTCACAAACTCAACAAACTGTTAAATGAATGTTTTAGTCATAAATACTGTAGTATAGCCACTGGAAAGTGATGAGTTTTCCCACCCATATATATTTTTATTTTTTATTTTTTTTTAAAATAAAAAAGTTTTGATTTTGGAACCAACAAGGTTTCTTTCATTACAGTTAAGTTTTATTTTCTTTACTCTGCTCCAGATTCTTGATGTATGCAGATGTGCATACAAATTACACTCCTCGCAGAAACTTCATTTTTCATGTGTACATGAGTGTGTCAGTTATTACAGTCTTAAAAAAGATCTGTGTTTTAAAGATATGGAGTTTTATACATACCTTTTATGTATGGTTATTTTATGTGTAAGCAAGTAATCATATTGAGTATACCTTGAATGTATATCTACATTTGACATAACTGTACACAACATTCATTTACGCAGTTCATTTATAAATTGGCATCTTTATAATCTTTGTTCTGTAACTGCAAAATTCAGATTTAAAAAACATTATTAACAATGATGTTGTAAACTGTTGATAATGGAGGTGCTAAATAAACCAATTTATTTTGAATTGAATTCCATTAGGTTATCACAAGTTGTATAATACTTTATTAAAAAAAAAATAATTGTGGACTTCAGTAAGGTACACTGGAATGTACATATAATTATATGGTTGGCTAATACGTCAGGGGTAATATTCAAATGTTTTGAATGGTCAGCAGAGAAAAGTTCTGAAACAGCAGGTGAATTAATGCTTTGAGGATTGGCTCTTTAACTTGGATTCATATTATATTTACAAAAACATTTGCTAGTGTTTTTTTCTTTTTATACAATAATTCATCAGTTACACAGAAGCATTCTGTTTGTTAATCCCTGATACATTCAGCTGACAATACATGGTCAAAGTTCACATATTGATGTATGTGTATAAAATTAAATATTTACATAGTTTAACATAGCCATGTTTAAAATAAATAAGTAAAAATATAAGGATGGGAGGAAGAATACAATACATCTAAATGTTTGTATATGCAACAATCTACATATCACCTTATTTCACTTCTGTGATTATATACAAGTAAGTTCATTATAGGATTTAAAAAGTTATTTGTATAATTCTTTAAAAAGCATTAAACCTCTTGATGACAGTGTCATAATCACAAACAGAATGATTATAAAATTGTTAAATAATCTTGAAAGACTTTTGAATTTATTTTTAAAAACTTTAAATACATTTTTATATTGATTTAAAATTCACAAATGATAATCTTTATAAAAAATATAAAATATCTATAATGTTTCACAATTTTTATACTAATATTAATACAAAAAAATAAATATCAGTAGTACTGATGAAATATTATTTTAATATAGGCAGGCCTAATGTGTTTTTATCTTAATACATAGCAATCAATATGGAATAAATAGCACAAAAAAACAACTTTTAAAACTTAGAAAGGTAACCTTCAAACTGATATTTAATTTGTAATTTTGGTAACACAAAAACGTAAATATGTTTTGTTTATTTTACTATAATTATTATTTTTTTTATAAAATAGAGATCAATCAGTGCTAATAGTTAAGAAGAGTAAAAAAGTGTAATGGAACTATGAAAGAGACCACTTTCTTTGCATCTTAAAGAAAATGCAAGAAGAGAAAAAAGATATCAAAAATTTATTTAAAATGTATTTTTATAAGAAGTAAAATATAACAGAAATTCAAATAAAATCTTGCTGGGTTCATGATTTAATAATATTTTTGTTTTTCTTTAAATATGTCTGTAAAAAAAAATATACATGTTTATCAGTTTATGTTTACAAATTAACTTTTAATGGCAACATTTTCTTTATTGTGTGTGCATTATTATTATTTTTTTATGATTGGAATGCGCTGGCATAGAAATCTTTGAACCACATTCTTTTTGTGTATATGTGTGTTGTGTTTTTAATTTTGTGCATTTTATCAATTTTAATGGCATTTTTTTTTTCTTTTTTGTCCCCAACATTTTATGTGTTTCTTTTCTTCTTTTTTTCTTACTGGTTATTTTGAAAGTAATTTTCATTTTAGTCTGCACAAAAAAAACATTAGACTTCTAGCCTACTATTTCATTATAGTCTGCATAAAAAAGACATTGGATTTCTAGTCTACTATTTCATTTTACTAAATAAAGAAAACTTTAAAATAATTGGAATTTTTATGACTAACTCAATGAATTTTTAAAAAAGAGTAATTAATAGTAATTGATTAATTTTATAGCAACTGTCGTAATATTCAGAGAAAAATTAGCCATGTTAATTCTGCAGTTTCACCATAATTTCAGTTGGCTTTATGATTAAACTGCATTGGCTGTATTGAAGTTGTTTAAGAAATTCATATTTATTGTGACTTCTCTCACAGTTAAAGTTCGGTAGCTGACATAACATAAAACCTCCCAGTACTTGACTTGTCTGTAAACATGACACGTTTCTCAGAACGTACGAGGCCCAGCCTGTGCCTGTTACAGGAATTTGTAATTCATTAATGTAATACAACAGTAAATTTATATCTGTGAAAAACTTTTATTAACAGGAAAAACATGCAGTATCTTACATAACAATTATGAATTACAAAATAATTCATAACTGAATACATTCTCACAGAGTAAAATGAAAGTCTAACAACAAAATTTCCAAATCGCATAACATAGCTGGTCTTTTTAGCTTAAATCTGATTGGTGAATTATTGCCATGGAAACCGTAATATTCCAAGACCAGGTTAGTCTTGTGAACACACTATGTTTTTAATAAAAGTACATTACAGGCAGGGGAAGATTTGGCATGGAGAAACAAACTTCAAAACCATCTTGATGTTAAAACTACAACCAAGTGTGCTTTTTGAACAATGTTTTTTTAAAAAAATTAATCATAAGATAAACATTAAATGAACTTTCATGATCATCATTGGTCTTTCTACACAAATTAGGCTTTTCACCTTTATGAAAAGTAGGTACTGTTGTGTGTTGAAGCTCTGACAAGAAGAGTCTTGCAGCTGGTTCAAATTGAGAAATAGACTTAAAATAATGGGCATAATGTTCCTGGTATGGTCTGTGGTACCTTAAGTTGCCCAAACATCTTAGAATGTTAAACATCTCATCTACTAAAACATGCAGGACTTCATAAGTTGCAGCCACAAATTCCTATGGAAGTTTTTGGAGCATATCCTGTATTTTTACTGATTTAATTTTTTAATTTTTTAATTTAAAATTTTTTTTCTTGCATTGACCTTTTCTCTTCTCATTCACAAGGACAGGATAATTACACATTTCTTTGGAGACATTCTGAAAATGAAGATAAAAAGTTAGCAATCATATCTAAAACTATTTTTCATGGAAAATTTTAATCAGAAAATATCGGCCTTTATTAATCTGTGTTAGCTACAATCTGATTTGTATTGTATCACTGATTGATTCAAATGTTATGTCAGTTACCATCTAATGCCAATTTTTGATAAATCCTCCCCCCCACCAAAAAAAAAGATTCTAAGTGTTGCCTTGTCTTAAGAATATAAAAAAATTAATAACTTTTACAGTTTGTCATAGAGCAATTTGAAGACAAAGTAAAACCTTTTCTTATGATACTAAAACAGTTTGTTCTACAAAGAAAATGCAGGTCATTATATGACTAGCTACCATCCATAAATAAATGAGAAAGAAAAACAAAATTATTGCAGTGAAAAAAATAAAAATGAAAAAAGGTCTTCAAGTTACATATTTCAGGGAAATAATGCTATTTACATTTTTATTTTATCTTCAACAGACTTTTGGTATCTTTAATGAAAGGAACTGTTATTATTTGTAGTATTTTATTTTATTTTTTTTTTTTTTTTATTATTTTTTTTTTATTTATTTATAGATTTTTTTTTTGATTTAACAAAATACATTTTTAAAAGTTTTGAATAATGTATTAGGCATTGCCAACTCCATGCATTACACCTTCAAAATATCTTAATGATCAGAGATTAGAGTCACGTTTCAAATAAGTAGAGATACTGTTTAATAACACCATTAGCTTGTCTAATGGAAAGAATAAATATTTTATTTAATGATCCAAACACATTTTTTAAATTTATTTTTATTTTACTTATTTTTTTTATGTTTAATGTATGTATTATAATCCATGACTAAGTAGTTCATATTAATTTTGAAAGAAAACCTATATATAGCTGTTTGTACATTTTTGTGTTGTCATTGCATGTTCATTGTAAATGTTTTTAGCAAAGATCAAACCATTCCATTAAACTAGTGATAACGAGTCTAGGTTAGAATGTATTTTTGTGGAAGCTAATACTTTTGATATGAATAAAATCAAAGTTTTGGCATTATAAATAATTTAATAAAAGGAACAAAGAAATTTTGTCTGTAGGATATTGATTTTGATTTTCTTTTTCAACTGACTTTTTTTTCTTTAATATATTATTTTTAATTATTACTGGTATTATCATTATTTTTATTTATTTATTTATTTATTTATTTATTATTATTATTATTGTTGTTTTTTTATTTTATTTTTTTATTTTTTTTAGTTAATTTTTATTTTTTTAAGTTAATGTATTTTAAAGGTAATGGTTTTTCCTTTCTCCTTTTGGTTATCACATCTGTCTGGTTGTTATTTTTATGTTTATGCTAAAAATTAAATAATGCACGTGAATGTTTGTTGTCTTGATGTTCGATATTATTTGTCATGTATATTTTAAATTATTGTTATTATTTTTTTTTTTTTTTTTTCTCTGATTGGTAGTCCTAGTGCATGTGAAAATTATGTTCTTAGTAATCTTTGCTTGAGTAACGGCAATAAACCTTTTAATTTTATATTTTGAGTTTTGTTTTTGTTGTGTGCATGTTTTTGTTTAGATTATTAAACTAACTATGTCAGCAGCGAAGGAAAGGAAATGTTTTCTTCAAAGCTTTATGTTTCAGATAATGAACATAAAAAAAATCACACAAAAACTCACACAGTGTGACTACTCAAACTTGACAGGAATTTGATAAATCACACAAATCATTTGATTTAGAGAGTTCAGTTTTGAGAAGTTTTACTTGGATGTAATTTTTAATTTTTATTTATCTTTTTAATTATTATTATTATTGTTGTTTAATCTATTAATAAAGATCGGCCATTAATAATATGAAGCAGTAATTACAGCAGGTTTGTGAAGTGAGACACATCTACCATATTACTTCCTTTGCTAAAAGAAAAATCTCAGTATCACTTTGGGGATGCAAACTGTGAAAAAACTAATTTCACAGATTTAGTTAATAAATTTGAATAAATTCTGAAATAAATGTAAGAAAACCAAATGTTTGTGCTTTGTATAAAAAATGGCTTTAAAAACATCCTCAAATTTTACAGCTTATCAAACTGCTGGATATGTGTATAAAATAATATGTGGTATCTTGTTAAAAAAAAGTATTTTAATATTTTAAAAATAATATATGGTATCTGGTAAAAAAGTATTTTAATATTTTTCTGTTATGCAGCAGAAAGATTACTGTGCAAAAGCTTTATTTTTCAGAGCTGCATGTTATTTTACAGGTATGGTTTAATATTTTAACAATTCACATTAATAATTTATGTAGCTCATTACAGTTAATGTACTTGTGGTAAAATAAACAGACTGTGCATTTTGCAATCATTTTTGTAAAACAATTCGTTTGTAATGATCCATTTTTTGTTCATAATAAACTGATGGTAAAATAATAAGATACATAGAGGCTGACATTTTTTTTTTTGCCTTGAGTTTTAAATGTAAACAAAATTTCTGTTGGGCATTATCCAGCAATTTATCTGATGGATTTTTATTGATTTTTATTTTATTTTTACTGTTTTTGTTTACTATATTTCTATGCACAAAATGACTTAGTGATCAAAAAATAAATCTTAGGCTCTCTCCCCAATGTTGGTGAAATAGCTATTTTATTAGTAAAAGCTGGTAATTGGAAACAAAATAAATTCCAAGCATGAAAGATACATTATAAATTCCATTTTTTCATGTAATATTAGGTTAAAAAAAAGAAAAAAGAAAGAAACATTGTAAAACCTAAAAATTAATAATGAATACCATAAATGTTTTTCTCCAGTGGATCATGGGTAATTCCCAATTTTCCATGCCTCAACTATAAAGCTAACTTCATCATCATACTAATTCTGTATCTATCCCACAATGATGGTGAATAATTTGAATTAAAATAAAATGAGCACATGAGAGGACTGTGTTTTATTTTGCTGTTACAGCTGTAAAGGTACATGTACATCATAAAAAAAAAGAAAAAAAAGAATGTATTTATTAAAGTTTATGGTACACCTTAAAGGTGAAGAGGAACTACTTAAATAACTTCTAATGAATGTGACTTATAAAAAAAAAATACATTGTTTTTAATAAGCTATTCAGATGAACTGATAATGTATTTCAAAGTGGTAAAATCATAATTATATGTTTGGAAAGTTCCCTATTTTTGCAAAGTATGTTAATTTTATTTCAGATGGATGATGACAAATGTGAAATAATTATTTAATTTAAATGAAGCTGTAATGTTTAATGCTAACAATAGATCAAATTATTTTCCTCAGATTTAGATTAATAAATAATTAAGTGGTATGTTATGCCTTACATGCTGTGTACTCCTTACTCACAGTAAATGTCAGTGAATAATAATATCTCCAGAGTGTAATAACTAAGTGATTTTCAAGCTTTTACGTTATTATTTCAGTTAATTAAATCCTTTTAATTTTTCAGTTTTTAGTTTTGATGATATGAACAGAACACACACACACACACATATCATCAAGGATTAATTTTATTAAGAAAGTTGTAAAACTGCATCCTGAAGCAGACAGTCTGAAAAGGTCTTGTTAAGAATTTAAAAAAAAAAAAAAATGCAAATATTTCCAATAACTGCAACAGCAGTAATTCTGACAGTATAAAAACTATGGATGGTCTATTCTGAGAATGTGCACTATTAAACACAAAAACAACTTCATTTCATCCTGATTTCTAAATTTTAAAAAAATAAGACAATAAAAGTACCCAAAGATTCCTTGACTGCCAATAAAAAAATAGAACAGAATTAGTAAGAATTAATTTATTATCCAGATTTAATGCTCCATGTTATCAGAAATTATTTTCAAGATTAACTTTTTGGAATCTCAGTTTTTTAAATGAATGTTTTATTATTATTCTGCTGCAGGTCGAGTTGATTTGGAAGGAACTTTTCAGGTTCTCAAGTGACCTCTTTGTTTTTGTTTTTAAAAACAACACATAACAATGTAAGTATTGAGTTCTAAAATATGTTGATTATGCATTAATATGGTCCCAACTAGAAGTTATATTTCTATTAACATATTTAAAAATATATATATATTAAAAAAATAATAATAATAAAAATAAACAAATTAATCATAAACAAAAAAAAAAAAAAAAAAATATATATATATAATACAAAAAAAAAAAAAAAAAAAAAAAAATTAAATAAATAATAATATAAGAAAACCATAACTGAAATAACAAAAATGAATTAATGAGGGAGATAAATGATACTCCAGAATGTGGATAGCTTCAGAAGATTATTATGACAAAATAATGTAAACTTAAATAAAAACATATCTGTTCAGTTCTTACTTATCTTAAATACTACTTTATGCTTTAAATAACACATTATTTCAACATAATTAATATTATAAAATTATTTTATTTTATTTATATATTCAAAAAATAGTAATAATAAATAAATAAATAAATAAATAAAAAAAAAACAATTAATTTGAAATAAATTTTCCCTCTGTTTATTTTAACAGAACATTTAAGCTGTATTATTATTTTAAAACTATATAATTTTTTATTTTAACAAGCTTTCCCTTCTCTTTGTTTTAACAAAACATTTAAGCTGTATTATTATTTTTAAAATATTTAATTTTTTTTAATGTAATTTTACACCTATTAATAATATTTATTTATCCTTTTTTTTTATGCAATTTTTTTATTTTAACATAATTTCACACCTATTAAAAATAGTTATTTATCTTTTTATCTTTTCTTTTTTGCTATATTTGTTTCACATGTGACATTTAATTTTTACAGATTTCAGCAAAATGGGTGAGTTTTATAAAAAGTGTAATTTTGTTTTTCTTGTTACTTCCTAGCATAGTCCATCCTGTGTATGTTTTTCACTTCATTATATTAACAACAACTGCACTAAATTTTTGAACAAATTACTGCTAATTGTACTACTAACAAACTCGAAAGCAACAGTAATAACAACAACAATGAAATAAATAAATAAGGTCTGAAAACATGTTTGATTATAATATTAGTGTACAGTTATCTCCATAAATTATGTTAATATGACTTTTTTTACCATGGTTTTAAGCTGGATGACCTTTTTCTAAATAATAAATTTTAATTAATTTTAATAGAATTTCTGTATTGTAATATAATGTTATTAAAATCAAAATGAATTAGATTGTGTGTAATATATTATGATGAAATAAAATATGATATCATTTCAAGATCAGTCTGTGAGCCAGACTCACTATAGCTTGTTGAAAAAATAAACATTAAAATTATTTGTTTTCCATTAACAGTATACATAACTGTGAAATAAATATTAAGCTTTAAAATGTATTTTGAACTGGATAGTGACAGGCATTTTGCTTTTAGTTATGTGAAAACATCATAGCTATGATAAAAAAATTAAAAAAAAAAAAAAAAAAAAATTATAAATAATGATAATAATAATAATATTACTACTACTACTACTACTACTACTAACAACACATAACCAATAAATACTTAAAATAGGAATTTAAAAAAAAAAAAATCCTTTTGTCATTGCAACAGTTAACAGATGTTCAAGTAATGGCCAGTTGTATATAAATGATTTTTAAAAACCTGTATTTTATGCATGCTGGAATGTAATTAATTATGTTCAACATCATGGTAATCTTGATGCAGTCGTCAGCTTGAATAGAAGTCGGTGACAAGCATTGTGCTCTATTTGTTACAAATACAACATCTGTGTTCAAACCATTAAACTGGGCATGAACACTTTAAATATTAACTGAATAACAATTCAATTTTTAACTTCAGAAGCATGTTTTCTCTGTAAATATTTTGTACTAACCATTAATAACCATTTTGATGAGCTTGAAATTTATCTTTTCATATAGGAACACAAGGGAATGCTGGTGAGAGATGGATGTCTATTAAGTAGAATTACACTAGTTCTTTATTAAGTGTATATACCCATTCAGTGCTGGATTGTTTTCAAACTGCCTATCTTGTTGCAGTAAATAGTAGTGAAAAGTCATGAAAAATCTCGAACATTTATTATTTTGTAAAATAAAATATAATAAAATTTTAAAATCTGTAGCCCTCTGCCCCAGAATGATCCCTCAAATTAAAAACAAAGAGAGAAATTCAGTAATATGAACAAAATAGGCCTGTTGGTATATTTCTGGGTTTCAAAAAAAAAAAAAAAAATTAAAACAACATTTAAGTAAAAATAAAAATTCATAATTAACTGGTCCCTGTAGTTGTAGTTTTTTTGAAATTTTCTTCATTTTGAATTTGCTGAAACAAAATTTACCTATTTCTTTCTTCTAATTTTTAAAATTTTAAAATTATAATTTAAATTACATCTATGAATGTATATTTTGAAGTAACTTTCATGCCTTACATCTTTTTTGTTTCAAATTTATCTGTTTGTCTCTCTATCTTTCTGTCTATCTACCGATCTAATTGTCTGTCTTTCTGTCTATCTGTCCATATTGAAAATTGTATGACTTTAAAAAATAAAAAATGTTGGTTATGAAAAATATCTGGCATAGATTAACCAGCACTGAATGGGTGTCTCTATATTAATTTTAGACTAATATTTCTTTGTGTCTCACATATAGTTAGAAATCTTCTTTCTGCATAGATATATGAATTGTTACACCTTTTTAAGCAAACAAAACTGTGCACATGACTTGACTTGGACAAAATGTCTTTTTTATACCGTTTAAATCACAACCTCTAAAGTGTGTAATAACTTTTTAACTGCTTAATAAATAGCAAAAAAGAAAACTTTTTATGTTTATCATGTCAGACTAGTTAAATATTTTTAAAGAATAAAAAGAAAACTTACCAGTGTTATTTCAAGCAATTATTTCAATGCAATACGAATGCATCAAAGAATGCCATGATTACACACTTATAAAAAAATTTATTTTTCATTCTTCATTGAATATCAGTATGTAATGACTTAAAGAAAGATTCTTTAGTATTCCCAAACAGTTCAAAATTAGTAAAATTGCATTTAACATTTTTAATTTATATTTTTATTTTTATTTTTTTTTTAAATTTTAGTTTAAACTTTCCATTCTGTTCCTTTCATTTTGCTTTCATGTTAAAATCAGGATAATCATGAAAAATACACATTTAAAATTTATGGAACAGGTTCATTAAATTTATGTATGTTGTCATACATTGTGTGTGTGTCATGAAATAATAATATTTCTAAGTCCACAACACATTCATATTATAGGGGTAATTACAGAATACTGATAAATGAGGAGAAACAGCAGCAATATTTTGCATTTTAACAAGCAGCATAAAGCAGTTTTGGGTTAACTGGTTTCACAGAGCTTTGTATGATAATTTCAATTTGTTTGGTATTATGTTGTATGAATTCTTGTGGACCTAATTTATTGATATTGACATGTATGAGCATGGCTTTGTTACTTAACACTCACAGTTCTGCTTTCTTTCTTTTCTCTATTTTATGTCTTTAATATGTCTCTGATGAGTTGTGTAAATAATATATTGTGTGTGTGTGTGTGTGTACATATGTATCTGTGTGTATATATATGTATGTATGTGTGTGTGTGCACATTATTGACCTTTATTATCACCAGCAGCATGACAAAAAACATCTCTTCTTCACAACAGTTGACAAACATCTTGATTTGTCTTACTCTATTTAATAATTATAAACATTTGAAACATCACATTTCACTCTAGTCCCTTTTTTCTGAAAAACACTAAATTATTAAGCATCTTGTTTCAAAAACACACCAAGGAAAGCACAAATTCACCAAAATTAGAGAAATGTAGTATACAGTTATTGCTCGAGCATCTGTACATTCAACCTCATCTATAGCTACTGAAAGAAATTACCAGATTCCTTTTTTTTTTTTTTTTTTTTTTTTTTCTTTTTTTTTTTTTTTTCAGCTGACATGCGCATGAACAAATTGCAGGAAGGTCTTCAACAGCAGAGACGACTGATTGAGCAGCTTCGTTGCGAGGCTCAGATCACTCGGATGAGAGTGTCACAAGTCATTGAGGATATAGTCAAATACTGTGACACCCATAGAGAGGAGGATGTACTTATAACTGGCTTTAACAAGCCCCAGGAGAATCCTTTCAAGGAGAAGGGTGGATGCACAATATTATAAGTTTCAGCATTTGTTGTTAGCTTAGAGTCATCTGCAGAAGACTTTTGACTGACTATTTATTTCTGTGTACAATGCTTTTTCACATGAATAAAATTTTAAGAAAAAGTGTATTATCATAAAATATTTCATTTTGGAAACCTGACTGAAAATATTTATTTGTTTTATTAGTTACATTTCTGAATGAGAATTAAAAACAACATTGCTCCAAGTGAACGAATTTAGGCAGTGATTCTCAAACGTGAATTTTTTTTTATAACTGGCATCTGATGACGACAACAAATAAATAAATAAAAAGATAAAGACACACACACACACACACACACACACACAATTTAAAAAAATTTCAATCAAATGTAATTGAAGTAATTTAAGATTTGTTTAATGTGTTTCATCTTAGAATCTCTTCATATACTAAGAACTAAAATGTGTTGTATAAAAGCATTTATGAACATTGTAATACTTAACTTTTATCTTTTTCTTTATAAATCACTTATTTTATGTACATGTAAACAATTTCCCATTTAAAAGTAAAGCTTGTTTAAAAATAACTACCATATTGAAGTTACATAAAAAAAGAAAGATTTCATATTTGACAATTTTAACAATATCATGCACATGTTACATAAATAAAATTTGAAAATATGGAAATGTTAACAACAGATGTTTGTTTCAATGAAGGCTATTTCAACATGTAACAACCAAATCAAATATTAATGTCAAACAATTTATGTGAATGAACAATTAATGGCATACCAGTATAAAGAAAATTTCAGCTTTTTGAATGTCATACAATTATTTCATTTTATCATTTATATCGTGTAATAAAAACTTCAGTTTTCAAGTTAAAAAAATATTCGGTTTTTTTAAATATATTTTAATTTTATATGAAAAAAATGTCATGCCTTTGGTATCTAAAAAAATAATTTTAAAAACCCAGTATTTTATGGGAAGATCATTTTTTGTTCATTGATCTGTAGCTGTTTTATTTATTATTATTAGACTTTTTGTGATATACACGGGTGAACTGAAATTTAACAGGTAGCAAGTTTTGAGACAAATTCATTTTATTTGTACAAATCAGCAGTGGTTTTTATTGTCTGATTTTTTGTACTTACATCATTTTCATCTAATACACCATTAATAATCTTTCCTTTGAATACTACATGTTCACTTTTTAGATTAATTTTATGTAGTATAAATGTGTAGTTTAATTAAAATAATCTGAATGTGAATGTTGTTTTGTTTCCTTATATCCACACAACATAATGGCCCTCTAATGGAGAATGATCATATATCACACTAAAGCTTAACAATTACTACAATATATCTTTATTATTTCTACGAAGCTAGTTTGAGTGTAAATTGTTGTTGTTGCCTGAAGAAACTCTCAATAAAGAATAGTTTTAAAATGGAAAAATGAAGATGATTTTGGAGATGGACAAGTGTTAATGATCAAAAGAGCAAAGCACATATATCACAAACAGTTCTTTGAACATTTTAAAATTGTTATTGTTATTGTTATTATGATTTTTTTGTTATTATTATTTTTATTTATTTGTGATATACATAATTCATTAATCTTCTAATCTAAATATTTTTATATTAAACCCACATAACCAACTGCTGTGCATTTATTTCTGTTGCAGAGTTGTTATAAATATGATTTAGAACCACGATTTATTCAGTTTCACGAAGATAAAAAAATAAATATATATATTGCATTGAATAAAAAATCCAATAGAACAAAGGCATACATTTTCAGAAATAATGCACTAGAAACAAATGTTATCATTATCATAAACCATGAATTCAAGACTGTAACCTTTAACTGAACCAGGTATCAGTATGTATCTGTTATTTAAATTCATAGTGGCAAATTCAGGTGGTGATAACTGATAAGTGTTTAAATACATAATAGCTAAGCTATATGAAAAAAGTGTCAGACTGACCTAAACACAGTGCAGAAAAATGTTACTAAAGTTATTCATAGTACTTAATTAAAATGCATTGATTATTTGGTGTCATTGGCTATTAAATATCAAATATATGGTATTCTGACACTTCTAAATTGGAAAAAAATTGATTTTTCTTTTTTTTTGTTTTTTTTTGCTACAGAAATAAACACATTTAATGGAGTTTTTGATAAGGTATCACAGGATGCTGGGTGAAACTCAAATAGTAGATACCACTTCTTGAATAGTTTCTAATAATGTGCATTAAACCATACTGTCAAATATACTGAGCCTAAGTGTGTGTGTGTGTTCATTAAACCATACTGTCAAATATACCGAGCCTAAGTGTGTGTGTGTGTTCATTAAACCATACTGTCAAATATACTGAGCCTAAGTGTGTGTGTGTGTTCATTAAACCATACTGTCAAATATACGGAGCCTAAGTGTGTGTGTGTGTTCATTAAACCATACTGTCAAATATACGGAGCCTAAGTGTGTGTGTGTGTGTGTTCATTAAACCATACTGTCAAATATTAAACCATACTGTCAAATATAGCCCTAAGTGTGTGTGTGTGTTCATTAAACCATACTGTCAAATATATTGAGCCTAAGTGTGTGTGTGTACATTAAACCATACTGTCAAATATATTGAGTGTTCATTAAACCATACTGTGTGTGTGTGTGTGTACATTAAACCATACTGTCAAATATATTGAGCCTAAGTGTGTGTGTGTGTGTTCATTAAACCATACTGTCAAATATATTGAGCCTAAGTGTGTGTGTGTACATTAAACCATACTGTCAAATATATTGAGCCTAAGTGTGTGTGTGTGTGTACATTAAACCATACTGTCAAATATATTGAGCCTAAGTGTGTGTGTATGTATGTACATTAAACCATACTGTCAAATGTACTGAGCCTAAGTGTGTGTGCTTGCATATACATTAAACCATACCTTCAATTGTACTGAGCCTAAGTCTGTGTGTGTGTTTAATGATGGAAATGGGTAATAACTGCATTCCCTTCTCTTTAGTTTCCAGAGTTCATCCAATTTATGAACTAATATGGTGACATTTATTAGCTTCCCTTTGACTAGTGTCTTGGAATAAAAATTAACTTGTATGCTTTCTGGATCATTCTCCCTGAAGTGGACAAATTGGGAAATTTTATGTGTTTTCAATACACATAAAGTGCAATGTGCCCATTTTTGTTAGGCATTACAGTATTGATTGTCAAAGTAAAATTATATTTCTGTTGTTTAATGTTGCACAAGACATTATCCAAATAAAATTGCTAGGAATACAAGCATATTATTTATTTAATATTTTTGTCATAAAATAAATGATTAAAAAAAAATAAAAAAACACTTTGTTTCTTAATCATAACTCTTTCTGTACACTTGGTTGAATTAACAAAGAACAATCAAGAAAATGCCACCATTTTTAATACTGAAAAATAATTTACATGTAATTAATTTAATAAATAAACTTGTTAAATCACAGTATCTTTTTATTATCTTCAAAATTACAAATTATGAGAAAACTGTTAAATGAAGTTCACAACTGGGAGCTGGAGGGACATGACACACTCACACATACAATTGCCTTGTTTTTAATGTCGAAAAAATAATTTAACTTAATAATAATAATGATAATAATAATAATAATAATAATAATATTGGCGTTTCCTGATGACCTTTTGGTATTAAACATTCTCCCCTTCCATACCTTAATACTGTTACAATAACAGTAACAATAATATTATTAAAAAATAAATAAAATGATAAATATAGGCAATGCAAGTAACTACATTACACTGTATGCATGCGTACGTACTTACATACATACGTACATTCATAATATATGGGTTTTGTTTAAGTTTTTTTTTCTTGGACAATGAAAATAAGCATATAAGATCGAGTATCTCGTGACTTAAGGCCGGCGCCTTATTAAGAAAATAAATAAATAATAAAGAGCAGAACACTTGAAAAGAGCCATATTTTCCAACGAAAGGGATGAAAATTCAGAGGATTATTTTATATATGTATGTATAGATAATAAAATGGACATTTTTTCAACGTTCTGCGCGATAGCATCATGTTTTTTTTATCTCCAGCCATTAAGATAAATAACTCAAAACTGCATGAGACATATTGCATTTCTGTCAAGCAATATGGCGTCATTCTTATCGTATGGTTAAGTTACGTTTAGACAATGAAAGAGGAAACCAGTTGTCCCCGGCGATATTTGTTTCGTTTTTTTTTTTTTTGATCACCAACAAATTCTTTTAAGTGCTACTTTCCAGAGACAAAGTAGTATCATATATACTTTGGAAAACTAAGAAACGCCTAGAGACCAACTGCAATTAGGCAGATCGATCATGCAATGTTTTGTCTGCAGAACCTCAGTATACTGAATTCGGTTAACTATATTACTGAAAGAGGAGCATCTGTTAATAATACCTTAAACACAGTGAAGACATTTTTTTTTTTTAGTTGATTTCATTTACCATTTCTGTGTCAGGGATTCGCTGTTATTAAAGCCATTTGATTTGTTCCTAGGAAAGTGATTTTATGAGTATCTTATATAGTGAGTAATTAGTGAGTTCCGTACGGTATGTATGATCGTATCACATCATTTGTTCCACCCCCGTTACGCTTATTTGCATGGTCTACAGGTTTTACCACTCTGTATCAAAAGCAGGTCCTCAGAATATATGGAGACTAAAATGAATTTATAAACACTAAACGCAAGTATATTTTTAAACATAAGAATTTATTATATTTTGAAAAATATAAAAAAAAAAAAAAAAAAACAATAAAATATTTTTTTACAAATCAGTCATACTAATAGTTTTCTTTCTGGCATCAGTTAAGTCTATCCAATAACCTTGGGTGCACCGGCAGCGTACCTTCGTCCTGAAATTGATAGGTAAAGAGTCAGACGAACAGAAATACAGACTTACAAACATCCTAATGTCCAGATATATAGGAAAAACGTCTGAACGGAAAATAAAGTCAATTTACAAAAAAAAAAACAGATATATGGATAGGCAGGCTGACGGACTACTGGCAAATCGAATAAATAGTATTTGTTTAGATAATCTGAAAGGACTGATGAATAAAGAGAGACAAGAACAAAGATAGAGAAATTTATATATGGATATGAAGGTAAATAAAGAGAAAGAATAAAAGACTGAGGCAGACAGAAATAGATAGATTAAATTTAAAGCAGATTAACGCAAACTATGTTAATTAATAAAATAGACTCACCGTAATCGAAGAAGTCATCAGACATAGCCATAAGTCCAAGTCCGGCCATTCCTCCCATGCCCATCATACCCATACCCATTCCGTAACCCATGCCCATACCATAACCCATTCCTCCGTAGCCGTAACCTCCGTAACCGTAACCTCCGTAACCTCCGTACATGCAACCTCCGAACATGCAAGGTCTGCGCATCATAGGCATCATAGGAGGCATCATGAGAGTTTGAGAGATCTGGACCATTGTGACAAGAAGTGTGAGGGCGAAGACTAATTTGAGCATGATGATGTCTGTGAAGAATAGTATAAAAAAAAAAAATAATAATAAAACAGATGAATCAATGTATGAAGACTCATGGTATATTAATATTAAAAGTTTAATATAATCGAAGTTTATCAAGGGCTACTTTTGTTTTGACAAATGGCCGTGTTATTGCAGTTTTCTATATATCGTCAGAATCCATACTTCATTATTCCAAATTAAGATTATTAAATTTTATCAGATAAGAATAAACGCAAAATAATAATAATAATAAGAAGAAGAAGAACAACAACAACAACAACAAACCTCTACATTCTAAATTAAAATAAACATAAAAGCGTACCTTTCTTTGTTGTTTTGGAGTTACTAAGAAGCTGTGAGTTGGTTTGATTTGGAACTGTTTCTCCGGCCTCTTTATACCCTAACTTCTAGATTCGCTGATAAATGAGTTGTCTGTTGAAATGTCGTTCATTTGTCAAATAAACTAGATTACTGCATGTCATGTTATGTAAGAAAACAGGCTGCGTACATGTTCAACTGTGGCGTCACAACAACGAATTTACGTCCTAGTCTCTGAATGCAGTACATTTAGTCTGTAAATTCCTGTGATGTAATGCAATTCATGTTTGACGATGTAATCTTTGTTTTACAAATTTGTCTGTCCTATAAAGATGGTATGCATGATTTCTGGATACATACACATATCCAAATATATTAATGCATATTATACATAAACACACATACACACAAGTACATACTGACACGTAGACAGATACATTCATACGTGCATACATGCATACTTCATTCATACAAAATACGACAACAAAACAGTAATGATAATGACTAAACGACTATTAATTTTTGTGTATATGTAATTTAAAAAAAAAATAATAATAATCACAGTAGCTAAATAATCGTATATATCTAAATATCTCTTAATTGTTAAAGTATTAGAGATTTCTTAGATATATACATTTTGACAAGTTCTTTAGCTCACTTAGTTTCTTTCTTTATCATATATGCATTTCTTTGTATAATAACAAGGATATTAAAACTTTGAAAGGGCATTAAGAAATATATTTATATATTAGCAAATACTTATATTCGTCTTAAGTTCGTTTATGTATTAAAATGGTATGTAGGTGAATGCCAATAACGTTTCAAGAACTACACTTAAGTTTTATTTCTTGTAGACGTGCATATCGCTATAATGCTGGAGAGGCAAGATTTATTAGAATCAAAACTTATTAAACAATTTCTGTTTGCATACATTACGAATGTATTAAATTTACTACAACTGTTTGCACTTTCGAAATACGGCGGGTATTCATCTCTTTTTCTAAATGTTGATAATTCCATTTGTTTTGTGAAAGCCAATTTAAATACGAGTATATACAAAAAATTAAACATTGTTAATTTCTAAATATTCTTAGTAATCCTAATTATAAATGATTCCATTATTAATACAGTGTTTCAGTATAATCCTCTGTGGTCTGGGCTGTTTCCACGAAAGAAAGCATGCCGATATCAGAGAAGCAGTCTTGGATTTAAAGTCGTAAAGTCCTATGCCAGTGTTTCTTAGTGTTATTCACCTTCAAGTTTTATCACAAATTATCATTCTCTCTGTCGTTCCATTCACCCAATAATAATTTAATTCACTTTTCAATCTTGTTTTAAGATACACTAACATGAGCTATGAATAGCTGATCAAATACTCTTTTGTGAATATTAACATTAAATAAAGATTAAAATGAAATTATTATTATTAGTTTTTTTTTCATGAATTTTAATTAATTATATATTTAATTTTTGATCTGCGTAACTTCATAATCAGTGATCATATGTGCAATGTCTCGGTCCTGTTCAAGGCTTACGTGGGTCGGGATCTGATCAAGACAAGATGGCTGCTTACACACTTTAGTATTTTTGTCGTGTTTCTTTCTTTTTCACTCTTCATCTCCACCTTCTACTCCTACTCTTTCTTGTAAGTAATTTTATTCGCCATTAACATCCGTTTTCATTCTTAGATGGAACATAGAGGCATATACTAATCTTCTAGAAAATTCTTTTATTATAATTTGATGGACGTATATTATGCATACTTTCAAGTTATATTTTAATTGTTTAATCTTAATTAATACAACAAAACAATACTGTTTAAGATACAAAATGATAATTTGGAAGTATACAGAATTTCTATAGATCTTTTCTACTCTATATTAACATTTTAAGCTTTTTCTTTCTTTCTTTCTTTTTATTTGCACATTTTAGAAAATTCATAAATTAAAATTGGTATAATTAAGAAAAGGTATTTTAATGTTCCTTTAACGGACTGTTTATAGCAAATATATTTAAAACAAAACAAACAACCAAAACATATTCAAACTGTTTATTTACCATTAATACTCTACACACACGATTGGTTTTTCATAATAATAATAATAATAGTAATAGTAATAATAATAGTAATAGTAATAATAATAATAATAATAATAATAATAATAATAATAATAATAAATAATAATAATAACAATAAGTCAATAGTAATAAAATAAAATAAAATAATAATATAATAAATAAATAAATAAAATAAAAATAAATAATAAACAAATAAATAATAATAATAATAATAATAATAATAATAATTAATTAATTAATTAATTAATTAATTAAATTGATATAAAATAAAATAAAATAAAACCCGGAACATGTGAAACTTGGGGTTTATTATTAATTACATCATTAGTGTTTGATTGCTGATTTAGATATTAAAAGACCATTTTTAAAACGGTTGTCATTTTAAAAATAACATATAAATTGTTCTTATTTAAGAGCCATATTGTTTTGATATATAACTTACGTAGGCGAAAACTAAACTAATACGCATTGATCTACTGTTCTCGAGAGTTTTAAAAATAAAACAGTTAATTTCATTTAGTTTCTGTATTATTTAGCATTGCAGGATAAATGAAATAACTGGGTTCTCTGCCAAACACACGCTCACTTTCGTTTTTGGTAATATCTTATAATGACAACGAATGAACTGGCCGGTGTAAAATGACTGAATATTTCAAATATATGATGACTTATTCGATTGAATTAAAGACAACATTCACTTATATTCCAGCAAAACACATAAACAGAACATTATATGTTTTGGTTTTGTTACTTGTAACATAATTGTATGTATGTATGTATGTATGTATGTATGTATGTATGTATGTATGTATGTATGTATGTATGTATGTGTGTATGTATGTATGCATGTATGTATGTATCTTTCACATTTGTAAGAGTATATATATATGTATGTGTATGTATGTCAGTAGGGATATGTATGAGTGTGTGTGTTTATGTGTGTGTGTGTATTCGTGTGTAAACATATAGAGAGCGACAGAAAGAAAGAGAGTGATCCTTGTGCACGCATTTATAATTTATAAGATAAATAAACAAAAAAATAAAATAAATAAATAAATAAATAAATAAATAAATAAATAAAAGTAAATAACTAACTAAATAAATAAATAAATAAATAAATAAATAAAAGTAATAAATTAATTAACTTAATTTAATTTGCATGATAAACAAATAAGACTGTAGACCACTGTCCAGGACGAGGATCCCTTCATCTGAAAAGTTTCGATGTCCGAAGTGATGATATTTTACAACTTTTGGATTGTTTTGTACGCTCAAACTTGTTAAAAAAAAAAAAATGTTATATTTAAAAAAAAAAAAAAAAAAAAAACAACAACCAAAAACACACACACATACAATACTGATGGAATCCCAACCTCGTTCTTAAATGCAAGGTACTTGTTTGATTCAAAGTATATCAGCCCAGTATAATAATGATATGAGACTATTTTGCCTTTAAGCTTATTTATTAAAAATGTAAACAAAATTAACTGATCAACACATTTCTTTTTAAATAAACAATTTATTACATTTAAAAAATCACCAAAAGATTTTTTTTCAAAACAGTCAATATATAAATATATATTTTTTTTTTCTTTCTAACATCAATAACTTCTATCCAACAATTTTGGGTGCACCGCTGGCTAGTCTTCTTCCTGAAATTGATAAAATATATAGGTAAATAGACGAAGAGACACACAAAGGCACGGACATGCTAAGAGATCACTAGAGAGAAAGACTGAAAAAAAAAAAAAAAAAGAAAAGTTTACAGATGGATGTAGGTAGAACGACAGATTGGCAAATTAAATAAATTGTATTTGATTTGATAATCAAAAAAAAAAAAGGGTTGATGATTAAAAAGAGAGACAAGAAAAAAGATAGAGAAATTTATATATAAATACGAAGGATTAGAAAGAGAAAGAGTAAGAATCTGAGGTAGAAACAGAGAGATTAAATTCAAAAGCAGATTAACGCAAACTATGTTAATTAATAAAATAGACTCACCGTAATCGAATAAGTCATCAGACATCGCCAAAAGTCCAAGTCCGGCCATTCCTCCCATGCCCATCATACCCATGCCCATTCCGTAACCCCCCATGCCCATGCCCATGCCCATTCTTCCGTAGCCGTAACCTCCGTAACCTCCGTATCCTCCAAATCCTCCGTATCCTCCGTACATGCAACGTCCGTACATACAAGGTCTGCGCATCATCGGCATCATTGGCATTCCGTAGCCAGCTTGCGAGATCTGGACCATTGTGACTAGAAGTGCGAGGGCGAAGACTAGTTTGAGCATGATGATGTCTGTGAAGAATAACAAGACAATAAATAACGTGGCAAAACTTTTAATGCGACCTATGCTGCTTTGCAGTCAGAGATTACTCTTGGAATTAATAGTCAGTAAATTCGATCTATTTTGTTAATCTGAAATAAAACAAATTTCTCTTTTTCTTTTTTTTTTTTTTTTTTTTTTTTTTTTTTCTTTCTTTCTTTCTTTCTTTCTTTCTTTCTTTTTCTTTTTATTTATTTATTATTATAATTATTATTCAGGAATGACAAAATATTAAATAATTATAAAGTCGAAATAAACGAATTAACAAGAACAATTATGTACACAGCAGTATTATGCATAACGTTTAAATTACTATGAAATATTATTTCGTATTTACTGTATTTCAAGAGATCACTTTAGTAAAATATAAAAGCAAAGTCACTTACTTGAGAGAGTTGTTGAGAACTGAAGTCAGTTTGATTCTGTTCTCTGTCGTCCAAACCGTGTCTTTATATACCCTATTTTCTAGACATTCTAACTAATGATGTGTCCATCCAGATGTCGTTCCCTTGACATGTAAACTGATGTACAACAAAGACATTACGAAATAAAACAAAGAACAGTCAGACATTTGATAAATGCGATAGAGAAGAAGCAGTTACATCACATTCATTAGGTAATATTTCATTTTCAGAGGCTTTAAAACACAAGACAGATATTCAAAAATAAAAAGTCTGTTTACTCTCCGATCTCCCCCAAAAATAACCGAAACGAACCAAACAAACAAAAACAACAAAATAATAATATTAAATAAATAAATAAATAAAAGATAAATATATAAAAAAAAAAAGAGAAAAACTGTAAGAAAAACAATACATCGCAAAAACAGTCATACTAAATTTCCTTTGAGCTTTTTGCATTTTGTTTTTAAATCAAAAACGTGATTATCTAAGTTATCATTGTTATGTTGTATGTTATTCACTCTCTCTAGCGCACATATACACTGTCATAAAAACACATACATTCTCACAAACACACTCACATATATACACTAGCACATACAAAAGCAGCACACACGCACACATAATATTATGAAGGCCCTTTTTTTGAGGTCCCTGGTTCAGCGGCACCATTTGCACAAAAAAGATTCTTGGTAAATCCAAATATGGAAATACAGTCTCTCTCTCTCTCTCTCTCTCTCTCTCTCTCTCTCTCTCTCTCTCTCTCTCTCTCTCTCTCTCTCTCTCTCTCTCTCTCTCTCTCTCTCTCTCTCTCTCTCTCTCTCTCTCTCTCTCTCTCTCTCACACACACACACACACACACACACACACACACATTCACAAAGCCGGATTAAGATCCTTAGAGGTCCTAAGCACAAAAACAATTTGTATGAAACTCAAATATAAACAACAATAAATCCTAAAATAAAATTTATTTTTCGAAAGGAAACAAAACTTATAGTGAGCTGGAAAATAATGTTTATTTTTGTGTATTTCCACTATATTTATATTTGCTAAGTTTTCTCCTGTTTTTTTAAATGCTTAAGTGTTTGGTCAAATTCTCCAGACATATTTAGTTATTATTTTAATATATATCATTAACTCCTCATAATATTTATTATTATTATTTTTGTTATTGCAGTGTGTATGTATGTGTTTGTATATATGTGTGTATGGTGTATGTGTGTATATATGTATGTGTGTGTGTGTATGTATGTATGTGTATGTATATATGTATGTATGTATATGTATATATATATATTTGCATTTATTATGGATATTATGAAGGCCCCTGTTTGTGGTCCCTGGTTCAGCGGCACCATTTGCACAAAAAAGGTTCTTGGTTATTCCAGATATGGAAAACTTCTGTGGTGCCCCTTTCTCTTGATGCGATAAAAGCGTGTTTATTTTGCTAAAAATATGGGTAAAACACCAATAACAAATAAATAATTATTATAAAAGTGTTGGGAGATTGAAGGAATGAGTAATCATGTCTAATTTATTATTATTATTATTATTATTATTATTATTATTATTTTTTTTTTTTTTTTTTTTTTTATTGTATATAAAATCTATTGGTATAAAAGATGAGGAAACTCTGCCATCATTCCATCGTTTAGCGCTGGTCCTAAAGGATATTTTATGTTTATGATTGAACATATATGTATGTATTTAAACTATAATAAACTACGATTTACCATAAATCACAACTGATTCACTATAAGTGCACGAGGCCGCCACTAGAAGTAGCGCTCTTGCGTTCTTGAAAGTGTAAGTTAACTCGAAGAATCAGTTCTAAAAGTACATGTCTTGTTTATGCCATAATTCTAAATATAGCAACACGGGACCTTCCCATTCAGTCTCGGAACTATTTCCGATTGAGGTCGACGAAACAAGAAGCCCACACTATAACGTCTCCTGCAGATACATATTAGAAATGTGGCATCGTCTTCTTTATCACAGCTTTCGTGCTGTTCAGGTAAGACCTTTATCATAATGTATTCGAAAAAAGCATCATGTCCTATTTATTTTTACATAGGTAAAAAACAAGAATTATCCGTTTGGACCTATTTTCAGTTGTGACAACATGACCTGGTTGATAGTATTAACGATAAACAATAGCTGTGATTTTTATCTTCTTTAAACTGAAACATAATGCATGCATAGTATTGTTTGTTTTGTTTTTTCACGATTTAATCTTTCGAATCGATATTAGTAATGATATTATTCTCATTATGATTAAAAACTCATGTTTTACATCCTTGTTTACAAAACGTGAATGTTCGGATAATGCCGGCGTATTCTCTCGGCTAAACACGTTGGCCCACGAATTGTCTGACCTCCATTGAAGATGGTTATTGAAAGCTGTCAACAAATATTGACAATCGGTTTATTTAATAAGACGTACCTGGCAAATGAGGTTAATAATAATAATAATAACGGATTTTCTGATATCACACAGGAAGGCAAATTAGTTTTAACTTCCCATAAAAGTAACAAAATAAAAAACCAGAATAAAATTTTAACTAATAAAAGTTGTAATAATTACCAGTACAAAAGTAATATGAAACAAGATTGATTATATTTATTAGCAGGTATCTTCAGATTGTATAGATATTTGGAAAATGTAAAAAAAAAAAAAAAAAAAAATAATAATAATAATAATACATAAATAAAATAAAATAAAATAAATTTAAGAAAAACAACTAAAAACTAAAAACATTTATAAACAGTATTTAATTTTATGATATTATCACTTGTATATCACGAAAGAAAAATGTGTACAGCTCGGACTAGTTCAGTGTTGCCGACAAAAATCTTGTCCAGACAGCCAAATCCCTTATTAAATATTATGTAATGTATTAGGTAAACGTTACATAACGTCGGTATAAATGAATAACTAGCTGTTACGTTATAATATTTACTTATAAAGGTGCTTTCAGCTGCCATTTCTTACACACATTAATTACTGGACACTGTTATTTTATGCAGAAGCATCAAACTTTTCTCAGTAATCCTGAATTCATTATGGAAAATGTAACTAAATATATGTATTTATGTTGCAGTTAGTAGAACGTGCTTGAATAGTGACCTAGAACATGCTGATGAAATAAAACGACGCCAGAATTTTATAACTTCTAGCGTCCAAAATATTAAGAATTAAGATAAGTTTTTTTTTTTTTTTTTTAAATTTAAGTGTAACAATAATTTCGATAACTAACTTGATTTGGATGTTCAATATTTAAAAAAAAAAAAAAAAAAAAAAAAAAAAAAAAAAAACCACGAAAGGGATTCACAGCTAGGAAACAGTTACATGCAACCTCGCCATATGTATATGTGAAATATAATACCGGTAGTAGCAGTATCAAAACGAGAGTCGCTCAACACTAAAATAAATACAAATTCTTTATTTTCATTCCAATAACTGTTAGACATGGGCTAGAAAAAATACCATTTTAAACAAATTAAATTCTTACATCTCGAGACCGTGTTGCTTATCGTTGTATTATTCGTAAGAGTTATTTCCCTTTTGAAAATCTATCCAGGTTATGTTGATTTTATTAGAAAGCATACGGTCCAAAAAAAAAAAAGTTCTTCTTATATTTTTAAAATTTAATTTTAAGGATAAAAGAAGAGTAAAAATTTAATCTTAATAATTTATCTTGTTCTTGAAATCACATATGATTTTTGTTTTTGTTTTTTCTTGCCTCTTCCTCTTCTTAATATTATTCCTACTGCTATTACTTTTACTAACTGTAAAAGAAAAAGAAAAATAAATTTAAAAAAACTCGACTTTCACTAAATTTAGCAGTATTATATGCCAAATTAACATCAAAGAAGCTTGAAGAGCGTTAATCTGAACTCCTTCAATCTGGAATCCCGTTTATTAGTGTTCAGTAGTTCATTTATGCTACATGAGGATTCCCAGCATTTATCAATGATGAGAAAATAAACCTTTCAGCTGTATTATTGTTGTTTAAAGAAAAAACAAAAAACTCTATCAAACCAAAACTACAAAATACAACAAACCCGAAAAAAAAATCTGAAATGATGATATCAATTTAAAAAAAAAAAAAAAAAAAAATTGTTGATTAAGGTAAAACAAAAAAAAAAAAAAAAAAGGTGGATATCTATTTTTTTTTTTTTTTTTTTTTTTTTAAAAAGGACAAAATTTTAAAGAGAAGTTTCAGACTTTGACATTTTGGTTACCGAACTTAGAGCGGTTTATTTGACTTAGCGTTAGAAAGCAAACGTCTAAAAGAACGGTATTATTTGGACAAGTTGAAGTGTACAAGCAGAAAAAAGAAGAAAAAAGAAAAAAAACCCTTGAAAATAGGGCTTTTCTTTGGCGAGTCAGTTTTGAGGTGGCCTGCAATGAAAAACCAAGTCAAATATTTATTCTGTGTTGATAAACACGAGCGAAGTTAACTCATTTTTCACTTTTATTAACAAACTTTTATTCTCCGTCACAAACTTTGTGTTTAGAAGTACTTTGTAGGCATGTCTGTGCAGTTATTGGATATCGAGGTACACACAGTTATATTACACTAATTTATTTACTTTTATTTTTATTTTTATTTTTTTTATTTATTTTTTATTTATTTAATTTAATTTTCATTTTCTGTAATATTTAAATATATATTTGTTTATATTTTTTATCGTTTATTTGTTTGTTTGTTTATTTATTTGTATGTTTATTTGTTTATTTGTTTATTTATTTATTTATATTTTCAATGAAATTTATTATATACATTATTTAATGAAATCCGATATTGTAACTGTCATTACAGTAAATGGAGTTAACTTAAATGCGCGTATTTTTTTTTATTTTTTAAAAAGCGTTTTTTTATTATAGAATGTATTTGAATAATGTTGAAAATGTTTCGTAATCCTTTCATTTTTGTTAAATGTGTTAAATCAAACAAATAACTTCATTTCATCATTTAAGAAACATACATTTTTATCAAAAGTGTTAACTTCAGTAGATGTCCAGTTCTATAGTTTTAAATGAAACCAAAATATTGTTGTTGTTATTATTATTTTTATTATTATTATTATTGTTGTTGTTGTTGTTATTATTATTATTATTATTATTGTTGTTGTTGTTGTTGTTGTTAATTATTATTGTTATTATTTTCAGCGTAATGGTTTATCCAGGTTCTCACAGGTGAGTCACAGTGGATTCAAGGTGGATCGCTTGGATCATTTCGTCATTACAGTGAGAGATCTAAACAAGACGGTAGACTTTTACACCAGAGTTCTGGGCATGGAGGTCACTACTTTCAAGGTCAGTTATGGACAAAAATCATTTTATTGACGAGAGAGAGTGGAATGACAGCTGCATTTGATTTCTTTTTCTTTTTTTCTTTATTTCTTTACCTATTTATTCTTCTTCTTCTTCTTCTTCTTCTTCTTCTTCTTCTTATTCTTATTATTATTTAATTATTTTTTTTGCGGTAACAAATAATTTATAGAACTAATAACCCCTAAGAATCATATTGACATAAGTTATCCATGGCTATCCATGATCTACTTCTATTTATATTTATTTTTTTATTTATTTTTGTGGGTTAGACCCCACTCTCATTTTGAACCTTTCATTCGTGATGCTTGCTATAAAAATTTTGTTTTTTATTTTGGTCAATGGCTGAAAGATATTAGATTGTTGTTACATTTATATATTTGTAATTTTTAATAAGATATTGTTCTACGATCAGCGTTTTCACATTTTCAAGATTTTATATTAAATAAAGGGTGGTCGAAAAGCTCTCAATTACGGGAATCAAAAGATCAATATCCACGAATACGGCAAAGAGTTCGAACCGAAAGCCAGTTCTCCCATGCCAGGATCTGCCGACGTCTGCTTCATCACAACCACGAAAATTGAGGAGGTTGTGCAGCACCTCGAGGTCATTGTTGAACACGATTTTATGTTATTGATTTATCAGATGTCAGAATGATACAAACACGCCTATGTCAGGTTTCCATACTGCGATACACGAAACATCGACAATTATAATTAGACAAATCGTGTTTGTTTGTATGCACGAGTGCGCAAATACTGAGTGTTGATGTGTTTTGCATTTTTATGTATTTACGTGTATATAGGCCTACTTGGGTATGGATATTGTTGTGTGTTTATGGATATGCATGCAAACGTATGAGTGTTTGTATGTTTGTTCAACGGCATATATAAATATAGATAAAATAAGGAATGAATAGAAGATGATTCAGTTACATCTGTAGTACTCTTTAGTTATTTTTATATGTCCCCATAGGTTCAGATTTTAAAAAAATATATATATTTTGTATGGTTGATAGAAACAAAAAGTCAAAAGTTACGTTTTATTTGTTGTTTTTTTCCTTCACAGCTGTAATCAGTAATGAAGTAAAAAAAAAAAAAAAAAAAAAAACAGCACATTTAAAAATACATGGACGTCGCCATTGTTTTAATGTTTTTTTCCTACAACTCGCCAGATACCCGGTGTCATCTTGACTTCGGTTGTGAAAGGATAACAGGCGGCGTTCAAGTATTTTATAACAGTATTATTTTTATTGTCATAATTTGTAATTAACGATGATAAATCACCAGAAACACCAAACAATAATCTAGACCATTTATTCATATCGCGACAGAAACAGCTTAGTGCTGTACGAGTTACTGTTCCTGGTTATTTGAAGTTCAGCTATTATTTATTTATTTCATTTATTATTAATATTATTATTAGTAGTAGTATTTTATAAAAACGTTAAAGAAAAATACAAATTCTTATTTTTAGTAAAAATTACAGTTATATGCCATTAAATATATCTTTTCGCCTTTTTTTTCCCTTTTTTCAAAACCACTTTTTCGAACATAGAGTAAAAGTTTTCTACAATTTATTTAAGGTTTATTATATTAAATTAAAATATTTTATTCGGATTAATTTATTTTACAGAGTTTAAACATTGAAATCGTGGAAGGCCCTGTAGAAAGAACTGGAGCCATTGGACCAATCAGATCAGTGTATATGAGAGACCCGGATGAAAATTTAATTGAAGTCTCTAATTATCCTGATAATTTTAGAACATAGTTTGGTCTTTCTTTACTTATATCAAAATGATGTGACATTTAATATTATTTAGCGTTTGACTCATACATTTATATATAAGCAGCACAATTTTTAATTCCAGACTATACATGCTCACAGTTTTCTGTGTTTTAAGGACTTCAAAATAGTTATGATAGTTGCTATTATTTTTAAATTTTGTTCAGTTTTGTTTCTTATAATTTGGTATTTTTCTAAATCGAAACAGACTTCAGACTATAATGTAAGTGTGTTTTATAAAACTATTCTGTTGTTTGATTAGTATTAAAAATCTATTCAGGTTTGCAAAATGATTACATTTTACAAGTATGCTTCCTTATGTGATATATTACAGTAATTCCATTTGCAACAAACAATCTTATATTTGATACTAAAACCACATTAATTTAAATAGGAAACTCATTTAGAAATTTAAAAACTATGCAGAACAAATAGTTTTAAACTGTAAGATTAAAATATGCTGAACATTTATATAAGTTTTCATTTTATGATTATTATTATAATTTTTCTTCTTCTTCTTCTTCTTCTTCTTCTTATTATTATTATGATTATTATGATGATTATGATTATGATTAGATTATGATTATGATTATGATTATGATTATGATTATGATTATGATTATTATTATGATTATTATTATTATTATTAGCAACGAACATTGAAAAAAAAAAGGGCCTAACTTGTTACTCTGTTCTGACAAAGGCAGCGAGATTTCTTTTTATAGGAGGTACCTTTTTTCATTCTCTATAAATTTTGGATTCCATATATTTTATACCAAAACGTTAGTTAGTGTGGAATAATACTTGTACACTTTCTTCTTATGATTTATATATTAAGCAGAGTTTATTGTTTGAACATTGGCAACTACAGTTAGCATTTGCTTCAGTGTTCTTTGCAATGCTTGTGTGTACAGCGATTTGCATGGTTCATGGATATTTTCCATGGCGATAGGTGTACATTTTGATGAAGTGGAGTAACACCATGCTTTAAGTTTTATTGTGGCAATAGTGGAATAAAAGACCCTTACGATGTATTACGCCAATTTGTCGTTTGCAGTTTAATGGATCATTTCTTACAATTGCGATAGGAAGGACGCTCATTATGCGGTTTTAACAAGTCCCCGTATCATGCAGTCGTTACAGTTTAGGTTTGATAGTGTGATACAGTCACATTAAAACAAATAAGATGTAATCCATATCATTTAAATAGAATTGCTAATATTTCAAGTATTTCTTTTTCTTCTTAACTGGACGATCAGCGAACATAAAAAAAAAATCGCAAAATTGAAATAAATCGAGAATTAATGAATTGTAATACTACAAACTGAGAATTATCATCAGTTTCATTAGCAAATCAGCTTTCAAATCATGCGCATAGAAATCGATCACTTGTCTAAAATTATCGACCGTTTTGACCATTATAAACTCTTCAGAATTTTAAAATGATCCTCCTTTATCTAATCCAGTAAATTAAAACCGTGACTACATATTAGTCTGTTGTTTATTTTTACGAAGAGTAAATCGTTAAATTGGCAGATATTTTTTATTTTAACCTCTCGTCTACATCAGTTTTCCAATGTTTTTAAAAACATTCTTTTCTCTTCTTCTTTTTTAGATATATATATATATATATATATGACAGGAAACATTATGATTATTTCGTTCCACTCAAAATCAAAATACATCTATCGACATATCACTGGTATTTTGTAACCCTTAACCTTCACTTGCTGTTCTGTATTTTAATATTCGTTCCTCACGGCTGTGTTAAATCTGTCCCTACCTCAAATTGTTATTTAGTTTTGAGTATACTTGTTTCTCCAGAGCAACGATTTAAAGCATTCAAAAAGTTCAATGTGGTATTACAAACAATACTTTTTAACCACAACTAGACTGTTGTCTTGTTTGATAGTAGTTAATTTATTTAGTTATACAGTTCGTTTTTAATAACATCTCGTTTTCAAAGCAGCATTGTTATACATTCTTACTTAGATATAGTAAGTTTATTATTACATTTACTGTTGTTGTTATTATGAATATTATTACGTCTGCTGTTGTTGTTATCACTATCATTGTCATTGTTATTATTATTATTATTAATTAATCGAAAAGCATCATTCAGCATACGTACTTACATTTCGTTCAGTCACAGGTGTAGATTTTTAAAAACTATATTTTTATTTATTTACTTATTTTACGTATAATTCACAAACTACGGGGAAGAAAAAAAAAGTCTTTTTTGAATCAAAAATATGTTATTTTCAACAATGCAATTTAACAATTAGTGCTTCTCAGAAATGATTAAAGTCGGTGTGTATTTGCGCCCATTCGTTTTCATTTTATATTAGTGTATATTTAACTAGTAACACTAAAAGTAAAATGTAACGTAAAAGGTTTTTAATTTGTGTCATACATTCATACATACATACATTCATGCATACACTGGTAATAATTAATTACTATATTTATTTCTTTAAAATAGTTTGATAATTAATAATGTAATTAACTTCTTATTAATGTTTTCATACTTAATATCACGACTTTAGTATATGCTTAATTTAGATGTAGAGCTCGTGGTGGTGGTTGTAGTGGTGGTGGTAGTATGGGATTAGATGACGGGATACATGTCTTTAGTGTTTAGTGTTTTAGAATGAAAATTAAACGGTTGTAGGAGTTAGTTTCTCTTTGTTTATTTTTTCATTTTTCAGACTGGTTTCACTGACATAATTCGACTATCACATTATGAAAATATGTTTTTATTCTTTAATGTAGACTTTATTTCATTTTTTATTTTTTATTTTTATTTTTATTTTTTTCATTGTTTTGAAAAGCATCTCTGCATTGTTAGGTCGAAATTATTTGTAATTACAAACTGAAAAATAGGGTATTTTAATTTCCAGGTAATATTTATTAATGTTGTGATTTTTCTATATTTTTTTTTTTTTTAATTTGAGTACCTTCATGTTTTACCTACTTAACATTTTTGTATAAATGTTTGTGATGAAATAATTTAATGAAATAATTTAATATTTGCGAATAGGGTTGAAAAAGAAATGCAATGCTTTTGCTTGTAAACAAATGTATGATAATAAATACGTTTTATATTTCTAAGTATTCTGTTTGTAATTATTGGTTCTTTGAGGAGTATTTTTTGTTTGTTTTAAACTCATTTATGCTCCTTTATTTTTGTTTTGAATTTTACTTTACTTATTTTAATTAAAACAGTTATTTTCTCTTTTAAGAAATATTTTTAGCTTAGTTTATTCTAAGTTCTTTAATGAATCATTCTTCAGACGTGTGTGTGCGTGTGTGTGTATATGTGTGTGTTTGTGTGTGTGTACCTATGAAACAAACAAAATAATGGCTTAAATACGTTCTCTGTATTTCCATTTACCTGTACCTAATAAAACTTTTCTACAGAAATAAATAAATAAATAAATAAATAAATAAATAATAAAGATTTCTCTTAATTTCAAGAAAGCCATCATGTGCTCTTCGCAAAACTGCATATTAATGTGTTTAGTGTGTCCTTACATAAAACATTTCTTGTTTCTAAAACTGTTCAATATAGAAAATACAAAATGATCTTTCAAGCAGAATTATAAACGATTTTTATGTCAAGTGCCGATTTAATATTTTTCGATTTATCGCGATGAACTAAAATATCAATAAATTATTCAGTGAAAAAGAACACACACACACACACACACACGCATCGCCATTGACGTCGAATTACTTCCGTTTTATTTGCGAATTAAAAAAATTAAAAAGGAAGGAAAAAAGATTATGACGTCAACAACAGAAACAGTTCGTCATTCATTGTTTACTAGGTAGGTCACAAAATGGAAGGTCTTCGAGTACCTGTATAATAATTAGAAATACCAAGCTTTCTATATCATTCAGTGAGCACATTAATTTAAATTTTATTTTAATTTATTTTGCACGTTATTTGTGATCATCATAAGGAGAGTCAGTGATTCGGGTAATCATGTAAAGAAATATTTTTGTAAATTTATCGGTTATTTTGAACTTACATTTATTGGTCAACCACTTTCATTCTGGGAGCACGTAACAGAAACATTCAAAGAAATTCCACAGTGAATCTGCATAACCAGACAATAAAAATAAGATAAATAAAAAGTTAAAGTGATAATTATCATACAATTTTATACTAATTTACTGACATCCTCACCGTCCCCAGACGTAGGCCATATACATCACACTAGTAGTCACAAAGTATAAGACTTAGACGATAAAAACAGTGAGCTGAGTTTTCTTTACATTTGTTTGAAAAACGTCGGTGTTCCATTTGCAGTGTAGAGAACATAAGTCACTGCAAAAGACACACACAAAAAACAAAACAAAATAAAACAATAAACCCCCAACTTATAATGTCTTATGTTATCGTGAATAAACTAGTTTTTCATAATATTGTAATAATACCCAAATAACTAGAATAAAAAAAAAGGAGTATTTTTCTGTTTTTTTGTTTTTTGTTGCAGGACTTTTGTAATCGAAGCAAATTTCTTCACCTCAAACCGTTGACACAACGGTGAGATATACAAAAAATTATTCTCTAATTATCTAGTTTCTAAAAACCAGCTGTAAAGTGTTGTTTTTATTATGTTTTTTTTTTTTCATTGAGATCTCACCCTCATCTCCTTTCAGTAAAACAGTCTGCTAATTATTAATGAATATTCAAACAAAAGCTTTAAGTAATACGAGTTTTATTAACCATTTTTTTTTTTTTTTTTTTTTTTGTCTTTGAACAAATATTCGTTTGGAATACAAACGTTTTCCGAGACGCCACAAAAAAAAAAAAAAAAAAAAATCAGATGAATATCGTTCTATTGGAATCCACTGCTTGAAATTCAGGAAAGAAATTTCACCTGAAACTAAAAGTTGTATTTGTTTTCTTACATTAATTCTAATAATGTTTAAACAGGTTTTTTTAATTCGTAAGAAGTGTCGAAGTAATCAGTCATAAATTACGATCAAGTAATAACAAGAACGAAAAGGGAAGAAAGAATATTTTTAATCTAGAATGTACATGACATCAAACATCTGACTAAGAAGCATACGTATAATGAAAGAGGGAAATCATTTTAGCAGTAATGTATCTTTTATGTAGACCCTCCCACAGACCGGAAACCGCGTACGTATAATACGTAATAGACGAAATATGAAAAATGAATAAAATAAAATTTATTACAATTTGTCACAATTAACAGCACTTGATTTTTAACAAGCAGATTGCATTTTATTTTCTTGATAGTCTTATACATTATGTTAGCTATTTTATTTTCATTGATTTTAAAAGAAGAGTACATAAAGACGTCCGAAAAGCGTTTGACAAACAAAATCTGTACAAAGAAGGAAGATATCTTTAGATCAAATAAAACTACATTTCGCGGAAATATTATATCGTTCCTACGGTCTTGGAAAAGATCCATCCTGTAATGAAGTCAAAAGGTCGGACGTAAATGCTCAACAGTTCAAAAATCTTAAAACGGCGAGCTTTTCTTGTAAGCAATACTCGTATCTTCTGACATTTGACAGATGTTTTATAAATCCTAGAAAATCCCGTTTAGAGCTGGGTAAGAAAAGAATATATAAAAACGTAAGAATTACACATAGACCAGACTGAGGGCGCATTGAGTGTTGCATTTTTCTCCCAATTGTTTTTTTCTTCATTACAACGACATTTATTTCATCTTGAAAATTATTTCAAGAGATACCACCCTCTTTTCAGAACCCTTTTCAAGAATATTAATAATGTATTTTGATTTATAGTCAAAAACAACAACAACAATAATAATATACTATATACGATATTATTGTCGTTCTATAATCTGACCCCAGAGCACTTTTCTTTCTTTTAAAACTGTTCTCTTTATTCTAATACATTTTATAATGTTTTTCTTCTACCAACTATTTTTTTTTTTTTTTTTTAACTTTTTAAAAATTATTGTTATTTTATTTGTGTGAACAGTTATTATTTTACCCATTCTAAGTCACAAAATCGGATTGTTGTAATTTATATCGAAATGAACTGAAAAATTAAGTCATTCCAGCCACAAGCCACTTTTAGCTGCTTGAAATATTTTTATGTCTTCTCCTAATCCAGCTTTAATTCGCAATTGGCGGAATTCCAATGTTAACCAAAACTCAGTTTGCATTCAGCTTATTCACTGATCCACGACTTAATGCTGATTTGATAAAAAAAAAAAAAATGTCACGGAGTATGTGTTGTTTGAATCCGAAACATCAACAGTATATTTTAATTATACTCGTTGTCGAATGTACTTGTTCTCCTATTGTCGAAGCTTATACTGATATAGAATAGTGTAATACTAGGTATTCCAAAGTGACAACAAAATCTCTGAAATATGTCTTGATGAGGTAGCTTAAGACAGTTTTCAACTGTTAATATTTTTATTTTTTGATTATTATTATTACTATTATTATTTTTGTTTGTTTGTTTGTTGTTGATTTTTTTTTTTTTTTTTTGATTATTTAGAAAAAAAATGTACACCGATGCAAAGTTGAAGTCGTTTACTTTCATTCTGAACGTTGAAATGTTTCAATACTCAAGGTTTTGTATGGTGGTTTTTTTTTATGAATTACTGAAACTATGTGCTGTGGAAAAGCTTTCAAATTCTTGGTCAGTTTCTTCAGAACAGGATCGAATAACGAGTAAGCTGAGACTGGCCGAGCTATATCTCATACACACGGACATCATCAAACGTAATAATACCGAACGAGTTTTCTTTATATATAAGCTTATTTTCTATGTATCGATATTTAGGTTTGGATTAATCCGCATCCAGATTTTTATTCCGTCATTTCTTAATGGCGGCCTGTGACACTGGCGGATTCGGACATTTTTAAAGAACGCTAAGCAAATATTGGCTATATCGTCCTTAGATGTTGATCGTTTACTTTCTTAAGCTTGACATTTGTAATGAGACAACTCAATGAAGTGACAGAGAATATACGACATTGTTCTTCTTCGATCCCTCATGTAATATTTTCAACAGGTTATCTTGCGTTCTGCATATTTGAGGAACGAAGTCTGAACTTAGTAACTTTTAAAATCAACATTTGAAAGACTTATTTCTGATTTTAAATGGTGCTCGATGACCTCCAAATTAAGACCGATGTGCTTGCTGTTCTGATTGCTTCCTCCTGACGGTTTACTATGAAACAGTCACTGATGTGACAAATTTATAATATTATAATATAACAAGTAAAAATTAATACAAAAATAATTAAAAGAAAAAAAAAAAAAAAGATATATATATATTTAATTGTTTTTTTTTATATACATTTTATTGTGTTTGTTTGTTTATTTATTTATATTTTTATTTATTTTGTTTGTTTGGTTGTTTTTTAAGATGCACAGACTTATGTAACCAGTGATTACTTCGATAATGCATACGTATATTAATATTACTGAAGAAGCTAGATAATTTACAAAGATATAAGGCTTTAAAAAAGCCTGGACCTGGATATATTCTTCTCTTTTTCTTTTTAAATAATGTAACAGCAGATATAATCATTTGTACAGTCAGTTATAACTTGTTTACTAGGACAAGAAGAATATAACGCATGTTAACACAACATTAAATGGATATTGAATGAATCGTGCTATTGTTTTGTAACTTCTTGTTTATGCCCATATATTTCAGTTCATTGTTATACTTTTGTTGTTGCTTTAAATTGATACCACGGTGCATTATGCACAATTTGATACCAGGAACCCGTTTCTAGGTGAACTAATAACACCAATACATGTGTTTTCGTAAGGCATGAAAAAAGTTACCTTTGTTCAATTTTTGACATGTTATAACTGATAAGTTTTATGACCCACTTTCTTCTTTGCTTTGAAGGTGACATAACCGAGAAAAAAAAAAAATAGTTCAATAAAAAAAAAATTGTATAAAAGTACAATAAAAACCTGTAAAATAAAAAGTTTTTGAATATAATGTATCAAAGCTGTGTAGTAAATCTTCAGCTTTATGTAATTTTTCGAAACTTTTATTTATATCGTTTTTTGAAAATATGTATTCATAAAATCATGGAATTTTATTTTTTATTATTGTTATTATTATTGTTGTTGTTTTGTTTTATTTTTGTCATCGTAGGAAAATATTTTCGGTACCAGTGTTCTAAGAAATGATATCTATTTTGTTAATCTGTATAATGTAGTATTTCGTATAAATATGTACGATTATGTATATGTGTACCTCTTTTATTATATCTGTGTATATGTGTGTGTGTGTTTTTGTTTGTGTGTGTGTGTAGCTAGTTCTTTCGTTCTCAATGAGCACATCCCAGCCGCAATCAGTATCACACGAAATAATTATTGAATATCGCGATATATTATTTTGGTGTCAGTGGGAAGGTATTATATGTAAATTATCTGTTGTTGTTAATCAAGAACAGGACGCCATATGTCTGACACTTATTAGTTCATAATGTTAAAATATGTCATAAAGTATTCGTTGATTAATTCATTATATTCCTAGGATAAATTTAATGAAATGTGCAACAAATATAACATTAAAGTAATAATATTTTTTTCTATGAGAGAGAGAGAGAGAGAGAGAGAGAGAGAGAGAGAGAGAGAGAGAGAGAGAGAGAGAGAGAGAGAGAGAAAGAGAAGCAAAACATACACACGCACACACATTCTCAGCCTAATCGTTTAGCCTCTCACCTATGGGACTAATTACGTTTCTACCAAAGTGTAACAGTGTTTTCTCAAAAACTTACTTTAATGCGAATATCTAAATATTTCATATTTTAATTTTATTTCATATTCGAATTCGATAGAGCGTCACAGGAGAAATCAGACTGAATGTCACAGTTTGTTCACAGTTTCCGTCCACTTGTTAGTGACGTGAGCGCACTGCGCAAAACCAGTCAACAACTTGGATCCGTTTGACAAAAACGAGCAGACGACACTGGTTTGTTTAGCTGTACAAATATCTCTTAGGGATAAAGTCAAGACATTTCAGCAGAGATTAACACATAATGGATAGAGAATCTAAACCAAGATATATTTGTGTACCATTTTTAACAGTTCAGCTGTTGGTGGACTTTATTGTTATATGCATAAGTAAGTATATATATAAATATGTACATAATTTTTTCTTTCGTTTTAAAAGAAACACGGCAACAGTTTTAATGTTTTGATGAAGTTCTTCGTTTTATTTCTGTTTTATTGTTATTTGTGTTTGTATACACTTAGTATTTTTATTACTACTACTTTTAAAGTATTCTTTTCATTGTTTTTTTCTTGGTTTTTATAACTAGATTTGAAATGCATTAAACTTATTTGATTCAGACGTATATATGATTTACAGAAATTTACAATGATTAAAAATTTTGAAAAATACTGTTAACTTGAATAATATATGTCATTACAAAATTATGAAGGAATATATATATTTTTTTTTTTTTTTGAGAGAGAGAGAGAGAGAGAGAGAGAGAGAGAGAGAGAGAGAGAGAGAGAGAGAGAGAGAGAGATTATGCATGTTTATTTTGCACTAAGGTATTGAAAACAAAATTTTTAGGTATGTTGTCGAGTAATGTAAACTAAACAAATATAACAGCCTTTGGAATTAAGTTATGTAATTTTTGTTTACGTGCTTATATCTATATCTATATATATATATATATATATACATACATACATACATACATACATACATACATATATATATATATATATATATATATATATGTTGCAAGGTGATAGCTTTAATAAAATGTAAGCATTCCGAACAATTTTTAAATGAGGGTCAATCAGCCATAGCGTGTCAAATACATTATATAATACTTTTATCGTTTGAGTGTCTTTATGTATGTACACATGACTGCTATCTCAGTTGCGGGGAATTAATGTACCGATTCACTTCAATATTGACATACGTTAAAAACTGCATTTTAAGATTTTTACACCCAGGGTACATATATTATATTTTTCGTAATTGATGGCTGCGCGTATACAATTTCAAAATGTGCATTAACTGAAAAATGAATGTTACGATGTACGAAGCGCTTAACATAATGTCCTGTCAGTCTGGAATATTTTTATAATATTTTTTATTATTATTATTATTATTATATATTTTTTTTTAACAGAAGTTTCTATAATGTGGTTTTAAGTTTCTGATTTACCTGTCAGAAAATTTTCCAAAAACAGGAAATATTTTACTGGATATTATACCTGAGGTTTATTCCTTTGATGGTTTGAGTTTTAAGTGATACCTCTAACAAAACTATTTAAACGTATAGCCGATGCGTAAAGAACTCGAGGTTCAGTTAGTACGATACTGTAGTTTCAGTAATTTCCACATAATAAAATAACACGAAAAATACTTTCTGTCTATTATACATAATAATGCTATTCTTTGAACAAGTTGTGAAATATTTGAAAACACGTATTCGTATTTTAAGTGAACAAACGAAACCAGTGATCCGTGCCATACCGTAGATACATTATATTTCACGTTTGTACGTCAAACGTGTTTTCTCTATTGGCTATTATAGTAATGAGACTTATATCATGTGTCAAATAACAAATGTATTTATGTGAAATTATATTATATATTTTACACTATGCAGGTTCTGCTGCAATAAGTAAGTCACAGCTAAATAATTATATATACACCGACATAATTATAATTAAATAATATCCTAAATAATATTCAGAATATTATTTCTGTCCCCCTAAAAGTTTTTGTTAGCTGAGTTCGGTCTTTATGTGTTAAATATTAATAGTCAGAACTTTATGTACTGTTACCATTAATATCCGTTGGAATATAAAATCTTATATTTTCTTCTTCTTTTTTTTGTCTTTCCTCCCCCCCCCCCGAAATAAACACTGAATAGTTTTCAGTTTTATTGCATATATAGAACTATTTTATGTTTAGAAAAGAAAAAAAAGTATAAAATAATTCCACAAAATATACGACTAACACGTGATTTTTGGCTATTAAAGAACATTTACTGCAAATAAACAATATAAAATCTTTTACAAAGGTTTTGAGTTTTCAGCTGATTAAAATCAGGGTATTTCTCGATCATGCCAATAACCCGCGACTGATTTATAAAAAATAAAATTTCTTTCCTGTCTTAGAGAAATGCACGTAAAATAGTTTGATGATATATAAGATCCACTGCTACTCGTAAAAGTAACCCTTAGAGAGATGTCAACAGGTTTCTTAGTAATATCATTTTATAAGAAAACGTATGACTGACACATAAAACCTTTTTAACGTAAAATATGACAGGGTGTATTTTATCATTTTTATTATTTTTATTAATAGGATTATTTGTGGGATACCAACATATTATTTCAATGACTTGTTTTTTCACAGAAAGAGGACACACGCATTCTGTATAGTTTAACAAAAATCATTACAGTTTTAAATCTCTATTTAATGTTATTAATCTATTTACATCACCATTAACAATAACTATTTTTGTTATTATTGCTGATCATAAAAAATATTAAAATAACTATGTTTGAGGAGATAAAATTATTTATTTGCTCTTGTATTAACATCTTACTTAACATAAACACAGAAGAAATGGGCCGAAATTGAAATGTAAACGTACTCCAGATGAAATGGAGAAAACAAAGTTAATTAATTTTTAACCTTTGTGGCTAGGTAAACAAAAAGTTTACTCTGTAATGTCCCTTTAATCCCAGGCCTGCCCCTCAACCGAAGTTTTCAGCCAGCAGGATAAACGCTGAATAGTGGTGTAATTTACTCATCCCGAACGCTTTAATGGTTAAGTGATGTTCCGATTTCGTAATACAACACCTTTTTTTTGCCTTGTATAGAGCGAAGAAGTTGTCAAAGATCAGATCAGTGTGTAGATCAGGTAGAAAAATGCGGTGTAAACGTAAACCTCAACGAAGACGAAATGTACTGAAGTATCGGAACGAGAAGCTTTGTTTACGCTTTTATTGCTGTTCTTCGTGCTTCATGAAATCACCTCTTGTGAAACGAAATACTTAGGAATAAAGTGTTAGGTTACTCTCAGACTGTCAGATAAAGTTTAAAAAGAAAAGAAGTAGGACTGAGAGAAATAATGTTAATGATTTCTATTTTGTCTTTCCGTATAAACACATTGCTGTAACGTGTATTTATTTTGATAAAGAAATACAGTGGTACCTTGACATACGAGTTTAATTCGTTCCGTGACCGAGCTCGTAACATGATTTGCTCGTATATTAAATCAATTTTCCCAATTGAAATAACATTAATCTGGTTCCAGCACCCCCCAAAACCACCCCAGATTTTTGTAACGTGTTTTTAAATAAGAAAATTGTATGTGAAAATGGCAAATATTGTATAAAAACAAAATGAAAGAGAATGTAAAGAAATAAATTGGTCCTATAAAATGTAAAGGGCTTGTGTTTCTCCATCTTTTCATGGACAGAGGTCCACAGCTTACAAATTATTTTAACGCCTTTGGCTGGAGTTATAGCCTCTATTGACTCCTTCTGCTTCAGTATGGTACATATCGGAAAAGTACTTCGCTCATACTGCCTAGCCATGTTGACTACATGCACACCTCGCTCATCTTTTTCTATGATTTCATGCTTTAATTCAACGGACATCATCCGCTTCTTCTTCTCGACACTGTCCTTTGCACTCACTTTCTTGGGATCCATGGAAATTTGATAAAATGCTGTACAAAACGCGAGCACAACACAAAAGAGATGCTTCCACGTGTTGTTCATTGCGCCAACAAGCGGCGGCGTATCTGAAGCTCGATCGTAACACGGATATTGGCTCGCAACTCAAAGCAAAAATCGAACCTGCCGACTGCTCGTATCTCAGAAAATTCGTAAGATGGAGCACTCGTTACTCGAGGTACCACAGTATTTGTATTAGATAGGGTTTTATTACGTTTATATAATCATCGCACCCATGCAAACCAAAACTTACAACTTATCGTCTTCAGAACTGATGGTGCATCTATTGCATTGTCTCCGCTTCTTCGTATGTGAAAAATTTTTTATAGATCTACATTTGATGACTCAATAGATTTATTGGGCGTACTTAAAATAAGTAAATAAACAATAATAATAATTCTGAATCACAATATTCGGCATAGTTTTTATTTTATATAACCAATTCTTATTAAACTGGTGAATGGTTCACTCATGGGTGAATGAAATTATTTAGGGCTGAAGGAAATTAGTCGTAGGTAAATGAAATAAATATTCGAGGGTCAGTTAATAATTATGTATTTGCTATCCTAAATAATATATGCTATTAATATAACAGAATATTTTAATGCAATTTTCTTTGTTTCATTACTGCTGATTTATTCTCAGATTATGAGATTATTTAAAATATTACATACTTTTTCTCAGATTACAAAAAGCTAAATACTGACCAGATTCAGAAGAATATCGTAATGGATCTCTGTTTTCACTCTTATGATTATGAATTTTGTTTTTCATTTTAAAATGCCGCATTATGCCCTCAAGAAGCGGTTTGTCCTATTTTACATTTTTATAGTTGTATAAATATTCGAAATAGTTTCCATAATTCTTTAAAGAATTTCAGTACCCATGAAAATAGACATTTTTTTGTTTATTCAAACCACGAAGAAAGGAAACAGCCTATTTGCTATTTCTTTGATTAGATAGTAACTGTAATAATTTATGCCAAACGACATATACTTTTGTCCTTTTTTCATGATGATGATTATCATTATGGTCTTTATCTCTTTAATCGTCACAACTTCTTCTTTCTCCTAAATGTGCTGAATCAGATGCTTAAAATACAAAGCAACAAAAGTCCTTGAACTGCGTTTTACGGAACGGAAGTAATTAAAACGGCAAATGTTATGTATAATGTTGTATGTTTCCTTTTTGAGTGTTATTTCAACTGACATATAAGAAGAAATAAGACATTACGATGAATGTATGTTACCGTAAAAGTGTTTTAGTACAGCATGGGAAAGACTTTCTTTTTCTGTGGGAACGACGGTGTTTGTGGTTTGAGGCTTATTGTTCAGTTTCGTCTTTTAAAGATCCGTTCAATCATAATGCATTTTCAGTTCCAGTAAAACCAGGGAAAAAACAACAACAAACAAAACCGGTATATCGATGTACTCGCTTCTGAATATCCTTCTATTTAAATGATGCATCGTTCTAGCAGTTTGTGCACAACTGTTTAATGTCTGGATCTTTTGTTTTCTGTTGTTCGATGCTATATGATACAGCAATTAGAAAAAAAAAAAAAAAAAAAAAAAAAAAAAAAAAAAAAAATCTTTAGAAAGACTAGGAGATTTTAATTTATTTGCGATGGCTTTATTGTTCTTAACAGTTTTGACTATAACAATGATTTCTAATCTCTGTCTATTCCGTTGTGACACTGCAACATTTTTCACAGATGTTGTGATATTATGGTATTTTAAAAATGTCTAAAGTATAAATATAAATATAAATATAAATATAAATATAAGTATAAGTATAAATATAAACATTAATATAAATACAAATATAAAAAGTATAAGTATAAATGGTGCCAGTTACTACGCTCGTAGTTCGATAGACATTTATTTATTGCAAAACAATACAATGGGGGTTTTTTGGCAATATTTTGGTTATATAAATACATCATAAAATTTTATAGTTATTTATTTATTTATTTTTTGTTATTTATTTTTCTTTTCTTTTATTTAATTTATTACAATGCTGACATAAAAACAAAATAATTATATCTGACATAAATCAGCCACAACGTAAAATGTTCTCTACAAACCATTACTGAAGCTATTAAAGTATTTTTAAAGCATTAGCCATCTTCATTGCAAAATTTTATATATATTTTTAAATGTTGTATTTACCTGTAAATAATACTAAAAAGGATAATTTGGTTTTGAATATCTAACATCCAGTTTATTTTAGTATTCACGAAATCAAATATAACTCTGAATAATAATAACTTTTTGAAATACAGCTTTATCTCTGTTCCTTCAGGAATACAAATTGTTGTTATGCAGTTTTGAAATTCTTGAAGCTTTGTTAGATTACAAAAAGAGGCTAAACATTCCAACATCGTCTGTTTAATGGTGTGTTATATAAACACAAAAAAACACAATGCCCAGGATTAAAAACAAAAAAGACACATCATCTATCTTTGTTTGTAAACGAATATATTATAATGAGAGGGCGGTCCAGATTTAATTTAATCAAATCTCAAGAACTTAAAACGTGGAAAAAACGCCCGTATATATAAATAAAAGAAATACGAATAAGTAACGTTATTAATGTATGGGCTCCATCGTATATACGATAGTTTCTATGATTATTAATAGAATTAGAAAGAGAGAGAAAAAGAAAGAGATACTGAGAAAGAAAAAGAGAGAGAGACAAAATGTATGTCAGATTTGAAAAAAGTACCACCATTATCACTAATAATTCCACTTCTGCTGTTACTACAACTATATCTAAAAATACTAGTTGCCGTTGCTACTTCTGCTACTACTACTACTACTACTACTACTAATAATAATAATAATAATAATAATAATAATAATAATAATAATAATAATAATAATAATAATAATAATAATAATAATAATAATAATATAAAATTAGTATTTAGTGCGTCATAGAGTAATAGATGACATATCTTTGATCTTCCTCCACGGTCAAAGTGTTTAAGAAACCAGATGTCCGGTTTACAAAACTGAGCCAGAATTAGTCATAACTAAATTTAGTTAATGGTAACTTAAGAGCGATTCATCATTTTCAAAAGGTGCACCCATTGTTAAGGAGGAATGTAACATTTAAAATTAAATTAATTATATTTCAACGTACCGATAACCATTTCTTTAAACCAATGTCATTTTCGTATATCAAATCCCATAATTAATTAATTATGTAGTTTTTTGACAACCATAATATGTTTTATATATATATATATTTTTTTTTTTTCTTCACTTTTATCACCAACATTTTGTTTGTGTGTTTATTTGTCTATTTATTTACCTGTTTATTCATGTATTTAGATTTATTTATTTATTTATCTAAGATTTTTCATAATGCCACATTTCAGGCTGTCAGTATTACAAGGTGCGTGTGAAAAATCTTGCTTAAGATCTTGTAGCTAGTATCGGCTTAAGTGTTTAGTGTTGACACCAAAAACAACGTTTAATTTAAAGTTTAACATAAGAACCTATCTTATATCACTCAATTACTTCCTGTAAATACTATTGATGTTAAGTATATTCTCACATAGTCACCTACCTTGGTCTAGTTTGTTTTAAGCTAACATGTAGTTCAGTGATTATCGTGGTATTTATTATATTTAGGGACTCTTGATTTTTAATTAATTAAATAAATTATTTATTATTCATAATATTTTAGAATATAAAACTAATATCATGCATTTATAGTTTTGCTGGCGAATGAAAATAAACAGTCTGTATCTTTATGTCTAAAAATTGATTATTTGAATTAGTTTAAAAACAAATAATCAAACAATAAAAATAAATAAATAAATAAATAAATAAATAAATAAATAAATAAATAAAATAATAATAATAACATAGCAACAAAAATAACGTATTATTACCAAAAACATATTTCATATTTGTTTTTATTTGGATTGTTGTCTAGTTATAAACTGGCTATGCCCAAAGATACTGAACAACTTTGCCACAGTTTATTTATTTGTTCAGGCGTAATTTAGATTTATCACTTCAGCATTGTATTTAAGAATTCTAGTTGATCTTAGTGACTCGTACAGCGGAAGCACCTACTCGGTGCATCCGACTACAACGTCACTCAAACTTGATTACACATTAAAGATTTCCAAAGTCTTCGTGGGCAACTTAAAAGAAGAAACTTTCGCAATCATTATACGTAAACTTGTCCAAAAGGAAATGAAATCACAGTGTCGTACAGTAATACAATCAATTGTTAATTTTAATTTTTAATTTAAGAAACTACCTTCAAAATCAATAAAGAATCTTTCTCCATTTTATACATCTTAAGTTACTAAAGATATTTCTTTTTTATGAAGATGAAGGATACAATTAGTTGTTTATTGTTATTTTTAATTTAAAAAACTACCTTCAGAAACAATAAAAAATCTTTCTTGCTTTATATATCTGAGTTACTAAGACTTTGCTTTGTTATAAATATGATGGGATTTAGAGTCAACTGAAAGGATAATGATAAAATTTTGATATACTAATTTTTAGTAAAATAGTGAAAATATTTAATGATCTATTCAAAGATAATTAAACAAGATATGCTTAATGGAAGTGTATAAAAAAAATAATAAAAAAAAAAAAATTAAGAAAACTACTTTTCGTTTTATATCTACGATATTTTATTTCTTTAGGATTTTTCTAAATATTTATTTCTTAAGAATTATTATTATTATTGTCGCTGTTGTTGTTATCGTTATTGTATTATTAGTAAAAATATTAACGTTGTCGTTGTTGCTGTTATTATCGTTGTTGTTGTTATTTTTGTTATTATTATTATTATTATTATTATTATTATTATTATTATTATTATTATTTTCAGTTTCTGTTCCTCTGATCGGTTTCTTTTTCTGGGGAATTCCTCACACACAAGGCTTCTTTTGTGATGATCATTCACTTCAGTATCCGTACAGGCCGGAAACTATCACCACGCCCATTCTGATGTCTGTAGGATTAGGATTACCTATAGCAATGGTGGATATAACATACTTTAATCATATAAATATTTTGTTTGTCGCCATGAAATACAATAGTTACGAAGACTTAACAAATTTTTGAATATATATATATATATATATATATATATATATATATATATGTGTGTATGTATTTTGTAATAGAAATACAGAATTAGTCTTCGTAATAAAAGTATTGTTGACCCTCGATTTTTTTGGACCTTGGTTTTCCGGACCATAATCTTGAAAAATTTATATTTGAACTTACCGCCGTTTGCCACTTGAAACCTTAGATCTTAAGTTATTCGGATTCCCCGCTACTTGTTCACGGCAACCCTCTCTAACCCACTTCCCATCAAGATAAGAGTAAATTTTCAGTTGCACTAAAAACTATCGTAACCTTAAAAACTTCATCCAACCTAGCCTACGTTTTTCTACTGTTTATTTTTCTTTACATACACTTTATGACATTTATCTACACTCTTTTTATGTCTTTGCATTATTCTTACATTATTATGTTACTCATTATATATCAGTCAAATGTAATGAAGTTTAATGTTTCAGTAAATATTAAGGTTAATGTTTAGACTTTTGCATTTTCCTCTCTGTTAGCCCCTGAAATCGACGTTCAACAGTAATAGTCTTCACTGTCTGTCAACCTATATTTTCTGTCTATTAATCTGCCTGCATGATTATCTATCTGTGATTAATCTACTTAATTTAAAGATAATTTATTTTTAAAGTTTGTTATTTTTAGGTAATAACTTATAAAAATTATAAAATATTTCAGATAATACTGACAGAGTTGGTGCGAGTTGCTCCTCTGTGTGGAGAAAAACGACATCGGGTTGACTGGTACACGGCTTTGAAAGGAATCGGTTTCTTCCTCTTTGGAACGGTTCTCAATAAAGCTTTCATTCAGATAATCAAATACTCCATGGGAAGACTCCGACCTAACTTCTTTGACGTCTGTAAACCAGACTTCAGCAAAATAAACTGCAGTATGGGGTACGTTTCTGCTCTCTGTCTCTCTCATTAACATATTAAACTCTTCTTTTAATAAAAATTAAAATAAAAACAAAACATTTATGAAAATCAGATTATTTGTAAGATTGTATTACTGTTTTCACAAAAGATAGTGAAGAATTAACAACTCAGTCGTTGGTGGACTGGTTTGCATTTAGCTGATTCACTTTCTAACGTTGTCTCCCCTTTTGTTTCATTATTTATGTTGTCACACCTGTTTTTTGCTTTTTTTCATTACTCGTATTGTCTCGCCTATTTTTTTCATTATACATTATATATTAACCCTTAGCAATGAACACGATATTCATTCATTCATTCATTCATTCTTAAGAAATGGCATTTAATATATTTTTATATTTATTTATATATGATACTAAATTACGCAATACGTTACTGTAACTACATGGTTCAAAGGATTACAAGTGTGTTGAGACTGTTTTCTTTATTTTCCAGATACATAACAGAATACACCTGTACTAACACAGAACTAAGTTACAAAGAAATTCGTGACAGTCATCTCTCCTTCCCTTCAGGTCACGCGGCTTTTGGAATTTTTTGTGGCCTTTACACTGCCGTAAGAAAAATCTTTCTATTTTTGAGAAATATTTAAAAACATTTTTTCTTTTTTCTTCCTAAAGAGTAAATATTATCTGCTCTGTCGAATTAAGAAAAAAGAGGATGAAAATTATTAATAAATGAGCGGGAATCCATATGACATAACCAGCAAATGAATGAATGCTGCGGTGAAACATATATCAAGGTTTACACCAAAACAGCCTTTGAAATAATGAGATAAAAAGAAAAAAGAGAAATAGCACTTTATATGAACACTATACATCAAAGGAAAGAAATGTTTTGAGTTTACATGTTAAGGGACTATGTAGGACAAAACTAAGAAGGAAAAAATAAAGAAGAAAAATCAATGTTAAATAAACTAGAAATACTTTAGTGTAGAAGTTTCCCTAACATTTTATATATAAGGAACATTTTTATAAGTACATTAAGTGGATGTACGGGAGTGCGTGCCTCTCTCTCTCTCTCTCTCTCTCTCTCTCTCTCTCTCTCTCTCTCTCTCTCTCTCTCTCTCTCTCTCTCTCTCTCTCTCTCTCTCTCTCTCTCTCTCTGTGAGTGTGTGTGTTATTCTGCGATATTAAATTATATAATTAGTACTGAAAAATATAATATAGGTTATAATTACAGTTATTTCAATACTAGTTATTTTATATAATATCAGTGACTCCATTAAAAATCTTGTAAATAGAAGTTGAAGTTTATTTAATTCAAGTCAGTTATATTTTATTTAATTTAAGTTTAATTTTAAGTTTATTAAATAGAAATTAATTTCATTTTATTTAATGTAAGTTAATTATAATTTTATTTAATACAAATCAGTTTTAATTTTCTTTAACAATTAACCTCGTTTAATAAAAACTGATGTTAATTTTATTAAATTCAAGTTAATTAATTCTGTTTCACGCAAGTCAGTTATAATTTTTGTTTAATAAAACTCGTTTTAATTGTATTTAATACAAGTTAATATTAACGCATGTTTTATTCAGCTCTACCTACAAACACGATTTTCCTGCCGGCACTCACTGCTCATCAAGCCCACTCTACAGGCTGTTCTCTTGTTCCTGGCCGTCTGGTGTGGCGTCACGCGCCTCACAGATAACAAGCATTTTAGCAGTGACGTCATTGCTGGTTTCACATACGGGATCATCATGGCCTGGTTTGTGGTAATAACAAATTAATTAAAATTAAAATTAAAATTAAAAAAATGACAGATAAATACAATAATAATAATAACAACAACGACGACACAGCAACAGTTACTGTTGTCGTCGTTGTTACTATTATTATTTTATTTATCTGTAAAAAAACTTATAATTCGCATAGTGATATTATGAAGTGGAGTCATACCGAACCTTTATCAGTTGTAATTACATTTCCAGTCATTACACTGAAAAAGGATACAGTTAAAATTAAATAGTAATAATAATAATTTTAAAAAGTCATGTAATATATTATTATTTGCTCAATGGCATATTCTTTTCTCTCTCTCTCTCTCTCTACTTTGGCTTTTTTTTTTTTTTTTTTTTTTTCAATGTGTTAAAATAATTTTTTCTTTCTTTTTTTCGTATCTTATAAGGTGGCATGGGTCAGTGATAATTATTATTTTATTTTCAGTATAACAAATGGCATCATTTAATGATAAAGAAATTATTTTTATTTTCAGTTTTATAAAATAGCATGGTTTAATGATAAAGAAATTATTTTTATTTTCAGTTTTAAAAGGTGGCATGGTTCAGTGACGAAGTAATTTTTATTTTCAGTTTTATAAGGTTCAGTGATGAAGTAATTATTTTTATTTTCAGTATTACAAGGTGGCTTGGTTCAGCGTGAGGTGTGTGAAATTCTCACGGATTCCCAGAAGCTATTCAGTGTCTTGCACGTCAGAACCTCGAACACCGGACCCGTTACTGACCGAGACAAAAAGCCAGTTTACTTTGTACCTGGACGACTCCATTAAAACAGAGAGATCGAAAAGTCTGATATAACTGATATATTACATTCACCCAAAGCGTTCGAGATTCCAGTTTTTATATCCAAATATCCAAATGTCACTAGTAAACCAGAGATAGAAAAGTATCATATATAACTGTGAAAATCATTCTTTTTGAATTATAATTATCCAAAATAGGGAGAATAGTTGGAAATCAGTAAACATAGAAACATTTTAGAAATTGAAGTGTATATCCAGATGAATCTCTCACAGAAAGCAGTTCAGAATGAAAACTTAAAAATAATCATCTATTACAGGAACACATTATGATACTTGACAGGAATAGAATATCGTCCTTAAATAGCGGCTGGAAATTTGTAATGTTTGTGAATACTAGTGTTTATATCGCTTGGTTACGCGTTGTGAAAAAACAAACATTTAAAGAAAATGATATCAGAATAGAATGATATTTGATACTAACATTATCTGATCTTCTGTTTTAAACAAGATATGGACAAAATTATATTTATGGAGTATTCTAGTAGATAATTAGTAGCGGTCAGTTCAGTGATAGTTTCGAAGGAGACATGAAATGTTATCTTAATAGTCACAACTATTTAGCTAGAAAAAAAAAAAAAAAAAAAAAAAAAAAAAAAAAAAATATTAACTTTAATTTAATTTGTAAATACATTCCATTAAAAGATATAGTTTAAATAAACTTCACATCATTCATATTAGCAGATTCACGTCATATTAGGTCAGCGTTTTTAAATATATGTTTTTACTATAGTAACAAAATACAGGGAAAAAATAAAAAGTTAACAGGTACGCACAAAATCATTGCAATAATCAAACACAACATTTTGTATCATATTTGTATTCATATAAAGAAACAATTACAAGCAAGAGATACTTTAAACTGATGTTTGCAAGGAATTAAAATGTATTAAAATTCGTGTATATAATTACATGTAGCAGATAGCCTAGGCATATGTAGAATTGATGAGCAAAAAAAAAAAAAAAGAGATGTGGTATGGACATTTTAAACTAACTCTAACATTTATCAGTATTTAAATCATTGAACAAACTGGTCCTAAAAATGTACTTATCTTCTGTATTATATCATTGTTTTATTTCTGTTAGCGACCCTCTTGTCAATCTATCTTGCATTCCTTGATAATTATTGTGACAGACGAAGACGATATTTGTAACTGTTTTAACTACGCGAGGAATTTTGCTTAATACTGAAATGTTTGATGGTCAATATTCACTAGAACAAACTTGTTCTCGATAGCCTTATTTTCTGTATTACATCACTGATGTATTTTCATTAAAGACTGCCTTGTCGATCTGTCATGTATTACGCGATAATTATGGCGATAGTGAGACGAAGCACTACACGGGGAATACGTTACATTTCCCGAGCATAGATATTGTTTTTATTATCTATTATTATTAAAATTAAAAGTTTAATTATTGTTATTGTTATTGTTAGTATTATCATTATCATTATAAAATTATTACTATTATTATTATTATTTATTGTTATTAAAATTATTATTATTATTATTATTATTATTATTATTATTATTATTATTATTATGTTAGTTTGTGTTATGTAAGCTCTAATGTTTGTAGTGTTGTAAATTTAGCGTAGTAATAATAAACTTTTCAAGAAACTGAAATTTTGTTCATTGTCATTTAACATTATGAAGAGATTTAAAACAAGAACAACAACAAAACTGTCAATGTACATGCATACTAATTTAAAGAATGCTTAACTTTATTTATTTAAAAGATCAGAAGAGACATTAAGAACTGGTTACTATGAACATGTTATAAATGAAACCGTTTAAAGAGATAAATCTTGATTTTGTTGTCTTAGTTGAAAGAATCAGCTAAGTGACAAAATAACAAGCACTAAGCCACATCTAATTTTTCTACATTCACTGGGACCGTGGCGTTTACTGTAATAGCAATGTAAGTGCCAGTATTTCACATAAATCACTGATAGGGTTTATAATTTTCCTCGTTAGCTAATGATATATATCTTTGGGCGGGATTAAGAAAGCTGTTATGTATATAGCACAATTTCAGTTAATAAAGTTCAATTGCGCTTAAGAGTGTTGTTTTAAAGCCAGTAGCGTGGTGTGGATTTTGTGCAGCACTGTGCCAGATTTAGGCGCACGCCCCTCCGATCACATGACGCACACGAATATATGTAGAATTTCCTATTCTTATTTGATTGGTAATGCAAGAAAAAAAAAAAAAAAAAAAAAAAAAAAATATTTAGTGTAAATCGTCAATATCGGTATGAGGCATTTGCCTCATTTGCCTCAATGCAGTTACGGCCATTGATATGCTAATTATTTAAGTAACAAAGAAAAGTTATTTCAGGATAAAGTAATATTTTACTAATCTGCTTTCAGGAGGCAACACTTTAATCACAAAATGTATACTATCATATCACAGTTTATTTCACTGCACAAAAAATACGGCTCTAGATTTGAGAATCCTGAACAGTACAAGGCTTCCTTTCATCAAAATAAATTTTCGTTATTCTGAATATTCATGTGATAAAAAAAAAAAAATTGTTTTAATTAATTCCACTTTTAATAAGTCCATTTTATATATATAAAACAAAATAATTTAAATATATCGTTCATATTTCCATCTTGGGAGGGTACAAAAACACCCAACTATTGACTAGCGGGTATAAAACGCTAATTACGTATGTCTTATTTTTCTTGTTAATAAATTAATTATTTAATTAAGTTTTTAATAAAATCAAACCAGATGACTTTTCCAATATCTTCCTCGTTGAAAATATTAACAATATCAGCAATTTTTCTAGAAACTTGTAAGGTTTTATTGTGGAGAAAATGCTGCCTACATACTGGGCCTACTAATGCTGTTGCATGGGAATGGAAAACTTAAAACAATCAGTGATATTTAAAACCTTAATAATACCACAGGCATATATTTATCAAGAACAAATACAAAATTATCAATAATTAATAAACTTGCTAGTACACAGAACAAGCCAAAAACACAAATTACAAAATAATTATCAAGAACCATCATATGGCTTCTAATTATAATAAATAAATAATATTTGACCTGTAATGCCATTCTTAAACATGGATTTGTGACTGGTGAATGTTGATTTTGACATCATTACTCTCAGTCATTTTAATCCATACATTTTCAATTAAATATCTATCATACAGAAAATATTTAAGTCAACACTGTATCATTACTTTAAAAAGTTTATTATCGACCAGCATGTATCATCAAAAATACTTATAAACAGATGCAATAAATTAAACAATTCTCAGTTTTTTTTAAAGTTGTATTACAGTTTTAACTTTTTCATAATTTTCAAAGACAAAGCAGATAAATAATAATTAAAATAATAATAATAAAAATTCCAGTTAGTTACATCCTGAATTGTTGTTGATTTTCCATCAAATAATAAAATAGGAGGTTTGAAGAAATGTGTAGGCAAGCACATACTTTGAAAAAGCCAGAATTTATTAGTTAACATTGTTTTATAAATATCACCTTCTAATACACACATTTTAACATATTTTTAAAAAACTGTTTGCTACTTCTCATTACTTTGAATAGATCTACAATAACTATTAATTGTTAAATCAGTTATAAATATGATTTTCATTTGCAATCTATAAACAACTGTCTACCAAATCTGTAAACCAGAAAATACTGGTAATCACAGTATTAACTAATGCAGCAAGGCTATACAAACTAGCTGATGAATTTTCATTATATTCCAATCACAATGAAATTGTGTGATTAATTAGTTCATAGATTTCACTCAGTTTTAACTGTTTTTAAGTTTACATTGTATGATCTGGTTTTAATGCTTCTTGAAACAAAATTTAAATTGCTAGTTATAATACTTCTAGCTTCAATTTAATGAACTGTGTTAGCTTACCAACACCATTTTTGTGTTTTCTAATATTAATCAAATCGTAAAATCAGCAAATTGTTAACTGAATCATTTTTATAATGAAATTTTGAAAACTGTACTTGAAAATATAATCTGTCTCAACTTTTTCAAAAAAATAAATTTAAAAGCTAATATTAAGCGTTGCTCCAAATGTAATTTGGATAATTAGATAACACAGTATAGGTCAACTACAAATTTAGAGTACATGTATGTGGTTATTGACTTAACAGACAGTTGTCTGGAAACATTGCTATTACTTAAAAACAGAAAAAATGTCACACACAGAATGTGGCTTGATTACAAACTAATTACATTGCATACCTTCTTCTGTTTACACTAAATACATTTATTACTTGAATGAAATAAAAATTTTGCATTTTGCCTTTTCTTATTTTTAAAAACATTTTGGTGACCACTAAAATGAAAAGTACATCCTCCCTTCACAATCAACCAGTTTGCAATGAAATGAAAATAAACAGAATTGAAGGGTATGGCTGAAACCTCTGAATCTTTCATTTCAGAACAATGTCAGATACAAAACAAATCCTTTTTTAATTTTTTTTTAAAGATATCATTTCATATGAACTTGGTTAAAAAGGCGATCCTTGATGACTTGTGACATTAATCCATGTAATGACTCAATAGTTGTTCTGCATCTAAAATATAAAACATCTTAAAGTCGTAAGGGAAGATCTAATCTGAATTTTGATATATAAAAGTAACAATTTAAATTATGTTTTTTTTTTTTTAATGAATTATGAAATAAAATGCATTAATTATATCAGTGAAATGATTTTACAAATATTTATGATGGTTATTACTGAAATGATAAAAAAAAAGAAGGGAAATGGTTTATACCCATCTTTTGTAGCCTTAGCCAGTTTGTCTTCTGATTTTTTGTCATGTGAATCCATTCCAAACATACACCCTCCACGACCAAGCTGCACCTCAGACTGCTCTAGCTTGTCAGCCAGATCAAATATCTGACCTGTTGTATAGTCAGCATTCTGAAACACAGTAACACTTTAAGAACAAACTTGTAAAACCTAACTGCAAAGTGAACAATCAGAATAGGTTCCATATTCACATAACACAACTATTAACAATGACGTTCATTGTCATTTTTATACAAATCTTCAACAACCAAAATTAATGATTTTTACAGATTATTCAAATCGGAAATTCTGAGCATTCCAGAACATGGTATCAGAGATTGTTGTCCTATGTCAATGTTTTTCAAATTGAGGAATATGAAGTTAGGAGATTCAAATTTCATAAATTACTGGTGCAACATTTCATTAATATTTATTTTAAGCTTTTTATACACAAGTTATCATTTTGCAGACATTTTCACATCTTACTTTTCTATAATATTTAAAAATATAAACTCTGATGTTACTGCAATTTGAGGTTCAGAAACAAATTCTCTTGGTAAAATTTAAGGACTCTTCAAGAGGCGTTGAAAGATATTACAAAATAACATTAAGATGGTTTCAAGTGAACATTTAATATCAGTATCTAGAATGTTTAGAACATGCAGAAGACCAAGGACTGCAATAAGTCAATATAAACTTACTGTGAGTAGACTTGATGAACTCAGAGTATTCACCCAGTATTTGTTCCACAAAGATTCAAGAAGTTTACGATCCAAGGCAGATTTGAAATAAGAAATTTCCAGTGAATAATATCTGAAATTTAACAAAACTGAGATTATAACTAAATTTGAAAGATGATTTATATTGATACATTCTATTTTGTGATTTTCATGCATTAGAAAAGCCCTAAATAAACAGAAAAATCTAAAATTTTAATTTATTATTTTGTTGAATAAATCTGATTGTCAGCAGGAAAAGCATCTCCCCATTTACTAGTACAATATAATATTATTAAAAACAGTTATTAATATAAATTAAATACCAATCCAATAAACTGTGAAATATACTTTCACAAAAAGATCTTTAAAAAAATATTAATAATAAATACAAAGTATAAATAAATAAATAAATAAATAAATAATATTTAAGGAAGTATAAGAAAATATTCTTCCATGTACAAAATAAACAGCCATACTGTTTGCAATGAACTCCGAAATCTTCAATCTTGTTTAGTGGAATACTTTGATATTCTGAAGGGCCTTCCTCTGGTGGTTTGTAACCCTGAAAACAAATATGAATGAAATAAACTGTGGTATTCATGTAGTTCAATCTGAAGATTTAAAAAAAAATTTTTGATCAATAATATTCCATTCCTGTTGAATGGTTTCTTATCCAATTTTGCAGTATTTGGTTTCCAATTTCAACTGACTGATTTACAGTTGCACAAGGCCAGATAAATCCTTGATGGCATTTCAAAGTCCAACATCATGACAAATTTTGACTCCATCACTGCTTGGTCTTCATCATCTGTTAAAATATTCAATAGTACTCATGTCATGTAAAACAGTCCAACCCCAAGATAATGGTTTCTTTTTCCTGCCTTGTTTTTACTTATAATCATCAGGTCAGCTCCTGACATTTTTGATTAAAATCATAGTTAATATACTGTTCCAAAACTTTACAAAAACTTCTGCATCAAGACCATTAATGGAGGAGGTGAAGACTTTGGGCAAGTGCATGCCATTATGTCCAAATATGTGCAAGAACATCAGGTCCTGGGCAGCAAGATGACTGTCATCTGTGTCACATTTATTGTCAGCAAGGGCACCTTCTTGTTTCAAATTCAGGCACATTATCAGGCCAGATAGGTGACATTGGTAGGAATTCTAGATTTTCTTCAGTCTGCAAAAGGGTTTTTTGATGTTGATGAACTACACATCACAGCTCTTCATGACCACTGCTCTGTTTGACAAGAGTTCACTCATTTTTTCGAGACAGTCCAAAAATATATCATGCTTCTTTTCTTCATCTTGCTCAAATGCATCTGACAACACTCTTAATATGTTTGGCAGTAACTGTAACATTGGGCATTTTAGTAAAGCCACAACTAAAATTTGCCCATTGTCCACAGCCTGTTGGTGGCCAACATATTTTTCTCCATTTTTCATAATACCATCTTCATGGAGGTTAAAAGTGATATGTATTCAGGACGCAATCTTGCCTGTTACATGGTCTATATCCACAAACTGACCAATACTTCTTTCTAATGGTAGAACACCTTCAGGGATGCTAGCATTCAGCACAGTTCAACTCACATCATCTATGATTGGTCCAGATCTGCTTGCTGCAGTGTCATGTTAGCCAAGATATGTTCCTTTCATCAAAGCAGCAGCAAGTTGAACATAAGCATTCTCAATAAACAGAATTAGTTAAAATTATAGTTTTCATGGAAATATAATCTTGTTTTTGAAGACTGGTATCATCTATCCAGTGCAAATATTAGTGTCTCCACTAACACAGAATGAAAACCAATTGTTTACACTGTAATTACTAAATTCTTGCATCCTTAACATTTATCTCAAATAAATTGTACATATATATTTTAATGAGTAAAATATTGGCATCAACAGAGAGGAATTGTTGGAATTTCAGAGGTCTGGATATTGACACAAAAGTAATTTATTTACATATTAAGTTGTAAACTGGGCTTACTGTATCAGAAAAAAATTAAAATAAATAATAAATAAATAAAAAACAAATGTATGTTTTTCGATTGGAAAATAGCATGCATGTGAGCTCCAGTAGATGGGTTGTGCCAACTGCTTGCTCAGTTTGAAAGTCCTGTTTGTATATCTAAAAGAATCAATACTTACCTTTGGATAAGTTCGAAATGCTCCAATATTCACTTTCCCAGCTGAGATAGTTCTTACAGGATCAATCTAAAAAGTTTTTTTTGGAAACATTTTTAATTCCAGGATATCATACTGTATTTATTTCTTGATCAAATAAGTGAGAAACAAAATATGTGATAAAATTTATTGCCATATGTGTCAGGTTTATCTTCAAAATACTAAAATGTGCTACAGGGTCATTTGGTGTCAAATTACAACCCCAACATAAAAACCTGACACCCCCAGAATTGTAACTTTATATTTTAGTTCATTATAACTTTGTAAGTGGGAAAAGAAAAATTCTCAATATTTTGGAAAATATTTCATTCTGAAGTTTGACTTTATTCAAAAATGGGTGAAGGGGTCATTCTTCTTTCTTGTTTCTTGTAAGCACTGATTCAAACTCAATAAACGTGTTATTAGTGGAAAGAAATAGCAAAATCTAATGGGTGAATGAAGCACAGAATAATTTCTTATTCTAGACAAACAAAGCATAATTAGGAATAAAAAAAGAAATAAAATATTAGCTTCAATTATTTAAGGAAAAGGTTGATTGAAATCAGAAAGTTCATGTAATTTGATGTTTAGAATATGTTTGAATGCATGTGTTTGTGACAATGATATGATTAAGAAATGGATCTTACATACCACAATTGCAACAAAAGGTTCTGTATACTGCTGATTCAGCATCTGAGTATTGACATCAATTCCTGACAACCAGCAACCATACCCAGGATGACTATGATACCATCCTATTTGATTTTCTAATCGGGAAACCTACGAAACAAAGTGAAACCAAACATGTCACTATATTTATTATAGCTGAATTCACATTTAGTGATGTCTGTTATTTTATTTAACAATAGTCATTTGTATGAAATGAAACTATGTCATGGTATGAGTTATTTGGTAGCAGTTATCTGCAGACATCTTTGCACAGACTCAAAGGGTATGTTGCTGGAACACAATATACATTCCAAGAAGTCTATGCCATTTTCATTAACAAATTTGAGTTAATTTGCTCTTAAAATACTAAACAAAAATATTTATATTCATACACAAATACTAACAAACCTGTAATGCAGCAACATGGTAAGCTGCCATATATTCATAAGCTTGGGCATGTGCATTTACACGGGTTTCTGTTCCTTCAACAGGTAAAGCCACACCATCCATGACTATCATTGTATTACCATCAACTTTACCAAGAAGGAATCCCATAACCTCCATGTTGCCACCTGATCGAGCATGCATCACCATCTTCAGTAGTGCCAGTGTGGATATTTTGATGTGATTGAAATAATGAGGGCTGGAAACACAGAAAGGATAAAACTTGACTAAAAATAACACACGTATTTTGTATAACAAGGTACTGAATGATATAGGCCTACTGGAACATTTAATAAGCAATGGGGTTTGGAAAGAATTACATTCAGTAATCATTCCTCAAAAAAAAAAAAAAAAAAAAAAAAAAAAGATGATTTATTTATTCTTTTCTCCCCCCCCTCAGAATTAAAAGAAATAAATTATGTTTGCTACAGGATTGTCTAATTATTTCCACTTTCTTTTTCTTTTTCTCTTTATGTATCTGTCTATCACACCAATATTCATTCACTAATTCATTTAAACTGTCTGGACCAACTGGACAAGTGGCTAGAACATATTGATATTGTATAGATTTGCCAGTTGGGCTGTTTTTGTTTGTTTTTTACAGAAGTCAACATACTTTTTATGTTATCATATAAAATTCCTACATCTTATTCAACATTTATTAACTGGTAAACAGAAATGAGGTGGAAAAAATAAATAAATAAATAAATAAAAGTAATAATAATAATCAAAAAAAATTATTAAAATTTATGAATATATGGTAAAGCCAATAGTTTTGACACACTCCAAAATGGCTTTATATTTGATTATTCAGCATTTGTATTTATAATAATAATAATAATATTAATAATAAAATATTTAAAAAAATCAATCAACAATGTTAGTACAAAGTATTATACTTTCATACACGAAATGGCTGGGGTGGTTTGTTGTTTTCTTCTGAAACTGATGAGAGAAACTATCAGAACTCTTTCCATCTGTTTTAATAAATTAATAATAAATACCGTACAACTTACACTGACAAGGCATTTTAAATATAATTCAATACAACGCAAAAATGTTCACATAATCATAATCATAATGATACTGAGTCATACTCTTTAGCTGGATGTAACACTAACAGTTTGAGTGTCACGAGTGTGGTGAATGTATTCGTTTCATTCGTAATTGGTTTATCATTGATTTTTTTTTTTATTCGATGTATTTCATTACTTTTACAGAAGATAATGACTATCAAAACAAGTCAAGTGATTCAGTGAATGGATTAAAAGAGAAAATTCCATTCATTTCATAATTCTAAATTCACTTGTGAATTATCTTAAATTTGCCCTGAACAAAACGTACACTTTATCCCATGGTCTGGCCGTTGAAATATCCTGTTGTTGTTTGGCATCATATCGATAGATGTCATCGACGCTGTTAACATTTTCTACGCCATTGCTCATTTCCCATGTTTTGAGAGCATTTTTAGCGTCTGTGCTCATGCCACTGGATCCTGCCATTTTTGTTTTGCTTTCTCACTGATTTCCTCCGTTAACAAAAAAGCATCTAACAATAAAGGAAGGCTAAAACTAAATTGTACCAACAAACTTTTCATTGGAATAGTCGACTTTTTGTGCTAAATACAGTTTCCAAAACTGTTAAATTTCAAAAATATAATGTAATAATTTTTTTTTAAATTAATAGAAATAGAAATAAAAATAGATAATAAATATTAGTATTATTTATTTGTCTAACATTTTCTACCTGAAATACTGTCTAGTTAGCATCATAATCTATAAAATATTTTCATAATTCATTCTTGGTATTACCACATCACTTGATTTAACGGATGAACCTACTCTGATTTATATTTCGGGGTATGTGACTTATGACCGCTGAATGTTAGCATTTACAACCTCACGCTATTTTTATCTCTGTTTTACCATGACTCAAAACGTTTTAACCAATGAATATATATAAAACACTGACTGATAGTAAATTATGACTATAGAATGTATAATACCCAAATGTGATTAACAACAACAACAACAACAAAATAATAATAAATAAATAAAAAGGAGAAACAAATAGAATTTATTATTGTTAGTGTTGTTCTAGATATATCGAGAAAATTAAATGCAATTTTGTAAAATAACATACAGCCCTAAGCCTTGCTGTAAGATATTAAACGTTTGTCCTTATAAAACTAACTCAAGCGATAACAGAATTTGAATGAGTGAATGGTTTACGCCTGTTACGAATAAGCTGTTTAAGATGTCACAGATAAATAACTGACATAGTTTTCAACTCATATACAATATTTTGATGAAAATTAATTTACTCAATATCTAAATGAATTGGTATATGTGAAATTAAAACGTTAAGGAAAAACGCCAATCACGACATTCAGTGGACAGACCTTTACACCATTTTATAAACAAAATATGATACGTGAACACAAGTAAATCGGCTTAACTACAATGATTTACAAATATATATATAAAAAAAGCACTAAAACCTATCAGTATATATTTAACGTGTTTAAATTAGATAGGTGCAGGTATCCATATATGAAATAGTACAGTTATGAATAGAGTTCAGTCTCATCTTTCTATGTAAGCCTATATCGTTTTCATTTAAGTTATCACAGCTTGAATTGTCGTTTGATATTAATGAATTATTATTATATTAATCATTTATTAATTATTCAAAATTTAATTTTAAAAATTATTATTTCAAAAATTCTGTCAAAACAACAGTAATTTCAAGAACAACAGTAATGATTACAATCAACAGCGTAATTAATGGCTAAATGGAATTATCCCCCGCGTGCATATTATGAGATATATATGCACCGGTAACGGACAAACAGCTGTTTTGTTGTGCCAAAAATGCATCTCCCGGCATTAAAGTTATCTCTATTAGTGTGAAAAAAAATTTACATTTTATAAAAAAATGTACATAAGATGTATACTTCATGTTTTATTATATAACTGAAATTTGACTTCGAAATGATTTTTGCTGATAATTTGCTGCATTCTACTTGGTCACGTGATTTCCAGCATGGCGGATGATAACTTATCGGCTTCTAGATTTTATTTGTAAGGTGTGACAGCAGCGTAGTATATGTAATGCAATTTTACTTAGTCATTTCTGAATCTCAGAATTCATGAACACAATAACGATGTTCTTGACTAGGGCTCTTGAGAAAATTCTAAGTGACAAGGAAATAAAGAAAACCTACCATTCTCAGTTGAAAAGAGCTTGTGAGGTGGCACTTGGTAAGTGTCTAGCAGAATACAAATCAGTGTGATTTATATTCAAATATTGTTATCATTTTTATTTAAAACAATATAAACCGGTAATCAACGTAGAGCACATTACATCAAACATTGGGGTAATATTGTTGTAAATAACATTTGTTTACCAACAAATGAAGCAGTTTTTCAAGACAATATTTACTGTTTAGTTGTTTTTCAGGTTAAACTTAATTGGCCAATACTAGTAATACTATTAATAGTAATACCCATTGGATACCTTGACTAATGTAAATTTGAGACACTAAGCATTGATTTGATTGGTAAGATCTCTGATCATCATAAAATTGTCATTTATGAGATTAAATAAAATTTCAAAAAAAAAAAAAAAAAAAAATTAAAACATCTGTCTATCTACATTCTTCCTGATACACATCATTATATGAAATTACAAAAAATGTCAAACTTTTTCAAAAAGATATTTCATAGGTCATAATTCCAAAATAGCAAACACTTTCAATATTGTCAAACATATTAATGTTCATAAATTTATTCATATTTATGTATATATAATTAACAATCAAAATTTAATTTTTTACACATTAATTTTCACAATTCATTTTCAATGAATATCCTGATAAAAAGAAATAAATTTGATAATTTATTATGTTTCAAAGTGCAGCAAACAATTTTTGTTAAATAATTTCTATTTACCTTTATCCATTTTTTATTTGTTTATTATTTTAATGACATTTGCAGTATAAAAACAGGTTTCTTTTTTCTTTTTAAGTAAGGTAATTTATTTTAATTAAAAGTTTAGTTTTAAAACAAATATAATTTATAGTGACATCAATAAAAATTTAAATGAAAAACATTATAATTGAAATTAATAATATAGATTTAATTGTGTCGAAATTATATATTTTTGATAGATAATCTAACATTGTAAGAAAAAGAATAAAAAAATAAAAATGGTAAACACACAACAAAATGTTCTGTATTTTACCAGACAGTAAAGAATGGTCAGGGTTTTAAGTAAATTATTTTGCGTTAATATCGCATTAATTGTGAAAAATCAATTTAAAGATAATTCTTTTCTCTTTATTTATATTGTTTGTTTGTTTTTTTGTTATTTTTTCCACCCAGAACAACTGAAAAGCAGTGTAAAAAGTCAAAGGTAAGAATAATCTAGTTTATATTAATTATATGTAGCATAGAAAATGCTGTTTCTGGTTTAAATTGTTTAAAGTTGATCTCAAGTATTTATAACTTTTCAATATACTTCTTTGAATTGTCTTTTTAAAAAACATAATATCTAATTTTTACAAAGGTAATCCAAATTATTTTTAAACTTGCTTTCTAGGTCATCTATTCATATCTTAACCCTGGGACTATCATTTAATTTTCAAATGTTATGCAAGTACATGCTATATTACCTAAAACCTTCCTCAAGGTCATTGATTAATTCAATAACAGGATGTTTTTACAGTGTAAACAAGTGAAACTGAAATGAACAGAATTAGAAGTATATTATATTATATTTTTAAAATTAAAGTGTGGACCAGAATTTCTCATCAGCATTGCCCATACCAAACAGCTCAGGATTCATTGAGGCTGATCAGTATTTCTTACCATTTGAGTTGGCATGTCAGTCCAAGAGCCCTAAAATTGTCATTACATCACTTGACTGTCTTCAGGTAAGTCACAGCTAAACCACTGTTTTCTTTTTTTTTATTCTTTTTAAGTAAGAATTGATTAAAACAGTGTTTCATACTACTATTTGTTTGGTTAAATTTTCAGACCCTGGACTTTGAAGTTATTGGCCTTACAGTGAACAGAAAGATAACAACAATTTGCCATAAAATATAATAATGAAATTTTTACAGTATTGTAGTAAATAATGTAACAAACTATTGTTGTTGTTTTTTTAATTAGAAACTGCTTGCCTATGGTCATCTTATAGGCAATTTGCCTGACTCAACAACACCAGGAAAACGTTTAATAGATCGAATAGTGGAAACAATATGCAGCTGCTTCAATGGACCACAAACAGATGAAGGTGTGCAGCTTCAGATAATAAAGGTATATCAACTTTATATTGTTTTTCCTGTTTGAAATATATATTAGATTTAAATACAATCATGGCTAATTAGAAAGAGTTTATATCATTTTGCATTAGTTTGGAGGTAATGGTTTTATGTCATTAGATGAAAAAAAGCATAATGATAATGTGATCATAAATTACATTTTATATAAGTATGACATTTTGTTTCAAGAATGTTGAAATAAATTAATAATGAAATAAAAAATTTGGGTTGGACAAAAGATGTTTAATTCATCCTTTAATAATGATATATATATAAATGTATATATTACTGGATGATTTAAACATCTTTTGTACATATATATATATACATACATAATATCCACTTGTATGCAAAATATTAAATATACTGATGTTGTCTTTAGTGACAGCATAAGTACTTCTATTGGTCTTATTAAAGCTTTTTTTGTAATTAATTTTATTTTTCATAATTAAAGTGTTTTTAATAATAAAGCTATCCACAATTATTAACCTAAACTATATAAATTTCAGGCTCTGCTGACTGTTGTAACATCAAACACCTGTGAGATCCACGAAGGCACAGTGTTGCTGACAGTGAGAACCTGCTACAACATCTATCTGGCCAGCAGGAACATCATAAACCAAACGACAGCAAAAGCAACACTCACACAGATGTTGAACATGATCTTCTATCGTATGGAGCTGCAAGCGGTAAGAAATCTCTCTGCATGAATAATGAAATCATACTGAAATGTTTACATATTATATACATGAATACTGTTAAATATTTATTAACCCCAAATAAATACGATACTGAAAATTGAAATTAAACAATCTTTATAAAAATATTTCCTTTATCTTTATTTTTTTTAATGTCAAAAACAGGAACAAGAGCAAAAAACTATTGATCAAGAAACAAAAGCAAAAGATGAACTGGAAAAGCAGCAAATGGAAGCTGGGGCAGGGGTAAAATTAAATCATCTTACTTACAATACTTATTGCAAGTCAATAGTCCATTATCCCAAATGCCAAAAGCTGCCTAATAGTTTTAAAAATTTAAATTTTCAGTTATCAAATATGTTTCTTCTACTACAGTTTTGCAACAGATGTTTAATTGTTATAAATTTTATTATCTAAATTAAAATAATTGTTTTAAAAATCCTCTGTCTCAATAATTTAATTTTTATAAATTAATTTTAGTAAAATTTTTTTTTTTTTTTTTTATTATAGTTATTAATATGATTATTAATTTTCTGGATTTTATATGTATATGGATCAGATCATTTACAAGGGGTGTCTCTTTTATTTTGAATCAGTTTGTTCTTTTAAATATCTACAAGTTTTATTGAATTTATATCTGTTGTTTACTAGGATGTGAAGATTGTTGATGAAAAGCAGTCAGCTGACACGAAGCAGGAGGGGGAGAGGATTGATGAAGTCAAGTCAGAAACTACGCTCGCATCTGCTGACCAAGAAATACAACCACAAGACAATGGAGAAAATGGTGTGTACTGAAATAATGTTCAAGAAAAAGTAGTTATTTGAAATTAATTTATTAAAATAATAAAGAGGACTGTAATTGATTTAGTATTTTTTAAATTATCAACTCCTCTGAAATGATTGTGGTTTGTAAGAAATCATTTTAGGACAATTAACATTTTTTGATTGTTGATATTTTAAATAAAAATTTGTAAGAAAATAGATAAAAATATAAAACTTTGAAGTATTTCATTTATATTTAAACTTATATAATTATGAAGCATAAAAAATTACTTGAAAAGTGCATATATGAGTACACACATTTGCACAAACACAAAATCAGTAGGTTTTTTTTATAGTTTTTTATATAAATAAAGTAATTGTTAAAGATTTTATTGTATACTTATTTTAACAGAAGATTCTGAAAACAAGGAGCTTGAGGAAACTCCACAAGACATTGTCACCAGTGTCATAGATGAGATTATAGACAGCGTTACAGGTAAGTGTAATACCTTCTAACATATTCTTAATTTATTTATAGGTTTATTTTTTAAAATTAAACACACTAATGGTTTTCTGTTGAAAAATAAACTATACATGGTTTCCAGTTTGACAAAGGGTGACTCAAACAAGAGAATTTGCATTTAAACAGAAAACATTTAATAGCAAACTGTAATATATATTTATAATTTATATAGATAGATATATAGATAAAACTGATACAAAATTACAACTATTGTTGAAAGTTCTTTTAACTTCCAGGTCACCCTGAATTTTTGTCATCAAAATAACTTTACTAACATATAATTTTAAAAACCCCAACAAACTGTAATAGTCAGATACTCGCTGTTTCACTTCAGAATTGTATTATTAAAGTTTAAAACTGTTGATTATTTAATCTTTTTGTTTAAACTAATTAAAAATCTTAAGTTTTATGTGTTTTCAAACTAATAAGTAAATTTATTTTGTTTCTTTTTTACATTTGTTGATGTTTTTTAATGTCATTTATGTTAATATTAGAATTCAGTTTAAACGAAATGTAGGTGTAAAATTTGTTTTATATTAAATTTTCACCTTTAAAAAATAGCATGAAAGAGAAGATAGTAAAAAACTCCATTATAATTGGAAATATTTTAACTTGTAAGCTGGATAAAAAATATAGCATCCTAAATTCTTATATATATATATGAGGAATTGAAAATAGATGTTTTTTGCATGTTAAATATCAAAACAAATTTTTTTTTTTAACTTTAGTGGCAGATTTGGTTATGAAAATATTTTAATTTTCATTATCATACTGATAAATGTTTTTAGAAATAAATATTATTTAACTCATCCAGTATTTGATTTTAAATATAACTCAGAGTTTATGATATCTGGATGTAACTGATATTAAAAAAACAACATTTTGAAACATAACTCACATAATATTTTTATTATGTGTACCTTAAAACTAATTTTAATTTAAATTTAATTGTAACAAAATTGAACACAGATGTTGGATTATGCATGTTGTTCAATGTACTTGTATCATATATGTGTCTTTGAATGTTTTAAATTTAACTTGCATGCTTCAGGTTATTAGATATATTCAATTGTTAAAAGTAATATGCATTAGATACTAGCATTTGTTGCTTGTAAATAGTAAGTATTTATTATGATACTGTTCATAATAATGGGGAAAAAAGGGCAAAATAAACAACAACAAAAAAAGAAAAGAAAAAAAAAAGATAATGCTGCTGCTGAAAGGAAGCAATTTGTTTTAGGTTGCTGATACTTAACATTTCAGATTTATCTATATTGAACCTGTTAATAATGCTGAATACTTACTGTTTGCAGGCATGAAATATGTTAATAAGTCATGTAACATATATTACAATGGTTTCTCTTGTATGGTATTGTTATTTATTGTTTATTGTGCTTTTTGTATATTGGTATGATGTATTAAAACTGCCAATTTTTTTTTTTAAAAAGCTATGTTGGTGTATTTATATATATATATATATATTGTCTTTGATCCCTTATTTTGAATTCTTCTCATTAAACTGCCAGAAATCCAAATTTGTGCTTTAGCAGCTTTTTGTAACTAACTTAACTGTTTGCAACAGTTTGCAAAATAGTTTTCCCTGCTTTCCCCTTTCAAAGGTATGTTGCTTGTGGCATTTCTGAATTGGCATTTTGCTTGAGTTGACTTTCCCTGTTTAGGTTGTCAGCCTGTTTCCTTTCATGAAGCTGGGTCGGCTGAACATCCAGTAAATAACTCAGTTTCCAAAGATGCCAACACCTCTGCATCCCAACCTTCCCTTGGTTTACACATGTTCAAAGGTGAAGGTAAATCTCTTAAGACCGTTTTGTAATTCAGTATTTATTATTATTTTATTTTATTAATATTTCCTTTGCTTTCTAGCTGGGGTTTTTATCATTTATTTTTCCCAATTTCAGATTATCCATCACATTCCTTCATTTCATTTTTAATATGTCAACATAACTGCATATTTCAGAGTTTTTTTTGTTTTTTTTGTTTTGTATCTTGTTCAGTTCATTTTTATTATTATTATTTTTTTGTTTTTTTAATGGTTTCAGTTCTAATATTTTTGCATAAATTTTTTTAGACTGTTTAGTATTATTTTATTTTACTTTTATTTTATTTATTTTACTTTTATTATTTATTATTTAATTTTATTTTTATTTTTTTTATTTTTTTTTTTTTTTCAAGGCATTCTAAGACTGCACAGATGTTTTTATTTTTTTTTATAACAAAGCAATAAATATTTATATAAAATTTTACTACATGTAAACATTTAAAATTTTTAAAAATTTGTTTAAAATTCAAAGTGCATTAGGGAATGGGCATGTCAGCATGTATTTTGCCTCTTGAATGTTTGTTTTATTATTTAACAATTTCAAAATCATTTAATGCTTGTCTTTTGTTAACAACATATTTCATAAATGCAGGGATTTTACATTCCCTAGTGTTTTTTTACAATTGTTGAAATAATCCTAAAGCAATTTTTAATGCTTATTTTAATAATTAATAACACTGAAAAAAAAATTATGATATAAAATTCTGTTGATATAAAAATTTACTAAATAATACATATAATAATTTATTAATTTTAACATTTATTAATATGTGTTGGTTTATTTTTTGTGTGTATGTGTCTGTGTGTGTGTGTGTGTGTGTGTGTGTGTGTGTGTGTGTGTGTGTGCAATAAATGCAAACAACTGTTAACGAATTTGAGGCTGTAATTAATCATACATTACAGGTGTTTCTCGAGTGCAGACTGATGAAGGTTCTGAAATGGAAAACCAGGAGCAAATGCATGGAGCATTCAGTCACATCCTACAAAAAGATGCTTTCTTGGTGTTCCGCAGTCTCTGCAAACTGTCAATGAAACCACTTGGTGATGGTCCTCCTGATCCCAAGTTAGTCATCTACCTTCTTTCTCTTTTTTTATTTTTTAAGTTGAAAAATATTAATACCCATAAAATAAACATTATCATTTGATACAATATAATTCTAAAAAAATATTTATTTTTGATTGTTTTTTTGGTATTTATAAATAATCAGTATTTTTTGTTCTAGGTTGTCCAATTTGCTTACTGAATATTTAACATTTATTTTAAAAATTCATCTGAATCCAACATTAAATTGTTGCCATAGAACCTAGTTTCCAAGGCAAAATTTATAATTTTGTGAGCACTTTTTTCTAATGAAAAATAAAATTTTGGTATCAAACACCTTTTTGTTGTATTAATTTTTTAGTTGTCATTTTAATAAGTCTGTTTATCTAAATGAAAAACTGAATAAGTGAATATTTTAGGGGTAAAAAAACCCATCTGAAAAAAAGCATTTTAAAAAGTTTTTAAAAATATTTTTGGTAACTAATTGAAATAAATTTGTAGAAAATTCTTATATAAAGCTTACCTAATTTGATAAATGTAGTGTAAGTGACCAGGTATCAGCCCAGGGGGATAAAGTTACTTATTATAAACCTGATAGGGGGTGGGTTTATTCAAATGCTAGGGGCTTAGTTCAGATAATAGAGTGTAACCTTTGAACCTGACTATTGTGTTACTCTTGTGAGTTCAAAGACATAAAAAATATAATAAAGTTAATGAACAGTTTTTGAATATTATGTGTTAATTGACAGATAATAATCCACAGCTCTAATAATTATTTAGCTTTTTCAGAGGAGGCAGTTTTTTAAATTATTAAAAAAATAAATTTGTTTTTATTCCCCCCCCCCTTGTAGTGAAGAAAGCATCCTTTAAATATTTTGTGTTTTTGATTAATGTAATATTCTATTTACTTAAAAATCTCTTTACATTTTAAATTTGCAGAAGATAATTAATACATCATGCATATAAAGGTTTATTTTCACAAAGTAATACAGGCATTTTTAAAATTTATTTTACAGGTCACATGAACTAAGATCAAAGATTCTTTCACTGAAATTACTGTTGTCCATTTTACAAAATGCAGGAAAAGTGTTTCGCACCAATGAAATGTTTATTAATGCAATTAAACAGTACCTGTGTGTTGCATTATCCAAAAATGGTGTCAGTGCTGTTCCAGAAGTATTTGAGTTATCGCTTGCCATCTTTGTCACTCTTCTGTCCAAATTCAAACAACATCTCAAAATGCAAATTGAGGTAAAACTTACATTTAGCTGGGAAAAAAAATTAAGTTAAAACATTAAAATAGTTTTTTAAAAGTAATAAATCTCCTTTTAAAAAAAATAAATTGTAATAGTTACCAGATGTTAAAAATCAAGAGTTAGCTAAGTAATTTGTTTAGGTATTGAGAGGAACTGTTTTCCTGAATAAAACCAGAGTAATAGTTTATTGCATACCACAATATTTCAAATCGTATTTTTAGGTGTCATTATTATCCTTGATAAATTGTTCTTTGCATGCATTTTATATTAAAATGAACTAATAGACATTGCATTTATGTGTACTGTGTTGGTATTTTTTCAGGTATTTTTCAAAGATATATTCTTGTACATCCTAGAAACCCCAAGCAGCTCTTTTGAGCACAAATGGATGGTCATTCAAGCCTTAACCAAAATTTGTGCTGGTTAGTTATTCAGAATACCATATATTATTACTTTCTTACTTCTGTTATAATTTTTGGATATTTTAATTATTTTAGTTAGGTAATAATTATATTTGTTCTTTGGAGTAATTATGGTATCAAATTTAAAAAGTAATAATAATATAAATTCTTGTTTTTGCAGTTGTATTATTCATTCTTAAACTCTGTAAATTGTTATGATTTAAACTGGTGATTGTTAAAACTCATTTTATTTTCACTTTTCAGATGCTCAGTGTGTTGTTGATATTTACCTCAACTATGATTGTGATTTGTCACTGGCTAACATTTTTGAACGGCTAGTTGGAGATTTGTCAAAAATTGCTCAAGGAAGACATGCAATAGAACTGGGTGAGTTTAAAAATCTGTAGTTAAATAAACTTATTTAAACAAGTGCAGTATTGAGTCACAATTTAATGAATGCAAATGTTACTATCAAATACATTATTAATTTAAGAAGAAAAAACATGAAACCTTAAAACCTGAAGAGCTTCTTGACTTAGTAAATTTAAGAGAGCATGTAAATGTTATTATTTTCTTACATTTTATTTTATATTTTGTTTTGTTAGGTGCATCTCCATATCAAGAGAAAAGTATGAGGAGGAGGGGTCTCATGTGTCTAGTGTCACTGCTGAAGTGTATGGTTGAGTGGAGCAAAGATCTCTATATTAACCCACATTCTCAGTCCAATCTAGGTATTCTAACCTTTGTTGACACTTGTTAATAGCCATTTTGCTTGCTGATTAAAGAAAATACACAGAACATTAAAATCATTATATTATCTTTATTTGTTATTCTTTTTTGTTTTTTAAGTTCTTAGCTAATTTAACAAAAAACAAAATTATAATTTTTTATTTTCAAGGAAAAAATATGATGGACCAAATCTTTTATATTATAATAAGACAGTTCTCTTATGTTTCAGCATGTAATTTTATATTGAAGCTTTTTAAAGGATTAAACAGTTTTGTCTAACTACATTTATGGGCTTGTATAGTTAAATATCAAATGCACTTTTTATGTTCAGGACAAGACAATAAACCATTCACTGAAACGGACAGTGATTCTGGCAAAGGGACTATGACTAGTTATGGAAGTGTCAACTCACTCGGATCTAACAACAGTGTCCAGATGACAGCTGTCCCAGCTGCTGACAACCCAGAGCAGTTTGAGGTCATCAAGCAACAGAAAGAAATCATGGAACATGGAATAGAACTGTGAGTTTGATATCTGACTGTAAACTGTTAATGAAATCAAGCAAGTATCTCTTGGTTTTGGGGACAGTAAGAAATGTATAATACCTAGATCATGAATAATATGTGGTAAAACATTTATTGTAAATATATATATATATAGTAATAAAATTGTTATTATGACATTATTATTTGCCTCTTAGTGTTTCTTTTTAATTCGTTTAAGTTTATAGTTCATTTATTCTTAAGAATAACTAGAATTTCAAGTTACAAGGTTAGAGTCCTAATTGCAACAACTTTTGATATTTGCTTATTAAATTACTTCCACTGTAATAATTAAGTATGTGAAAGAATATTGCTAAAATGACAATTTTTCAAATCATCTTTGTATTTAGTTTATAATGTATTTGATTTCAGATTTAACAAGAAGCCCATGAAAGGTATTTTGTATCTCCAGGAGCATGGCATGTTGGGCAAAAGTCCAGATGATGTAGCAGAACTGTTTCATTCAGATGACCGTTTAGATAAAGTAATTTTTACTGTTTTTACCAAAAAACTTACATAGTATTGTCATTATTATTATTTTTCATTTGATTACTTGGCATATGATATTGGAGGGTGAAAGGAGATGCCTTTATTCTACTATTTCTGTGATTTAAATACATTTGTTAGATCAATTATGTAACTATAATGGAATCTGTTATATTAAATAATATTTCATGTGTATACTTGATAAGATCATATTTACCAAAGTTAACAGTTTTATCTATTCATTTTGCAAACTGAATACTTTAATCCTGTTTGTGTTGTGTTCTTTTCAGGTTGCCATTGGTGACTTTCTTGGTGAAAACGAAACGTAAGCTGCTATGTTCATTTATGTTTATTATATATTTATAAAACATCTATGATTCTTTATTATTATCAAAGATTTTTGAAAAGACACAAATAAATCAGTCATTTGCATATAATGACATACACTTTTAATTTAAAAAATATCAGAACATTTTTAATATTCATTAGATTTTATCTTAATTTTTTCTCTTTTTTTTCTTTACAAAGTAATTGACTGAAATTAATTATATATGCATTTGAATCACCTTCTTATAATTTATTTTCAGCTTTAATAAAGCAGTGATGTATGCATATGTGGATCAAATTAATTTTATTGATATGGACATTGTGTCAGCACTACGAAAATTTCTTGAGGGATTTAGGTTGCCAGGTGAAGCTCAGAAAATAGATAGACTGATGGAAAAATTTGCTTCACACTACTGTGTGTGTAATGCCAAGTGAGTTTATTTAATTACTGTTTATATAACAACAACAACAAAAATTAGTTACAGTCAGCAGCATTTTGTGTTAGCATTAATATTTCTATAATAATTTGTGTTAGCAGTTCATTAATTTTTCTTAATTATTTAAAAATGAAAGTGTAGAATAAATCTCAAACCATTTTTTTTTAACAGTACTTATTACATTATGAGAAATGTATTGAGAAACATATTAACATCTTTGTTTTAGTGCTGGGCTTTTTGCCAGTGCCGATGCAGCTTACGTTTTGGCTTACTCCATCATCATGTTGACCACTGATCTCCACAGTACACAGGTAAAATACATTAACATTATTTAAGTGAAATATTTTCTTGGACAAGCAAGCTGTCAGTTGCTGTAAGATAATTTCTCAAGCTAATATTCCTGATCATTCGTTTTAAACCTTTTTTTAATTATAATCAGTGTAAATTTAATTTAAAATGTTAGCTCTTACAGAATGAACTGTAAGTTTGTAGGTATTTTCCATTATGTTTTGTATAATCTAAAAATGCATTGTTATTTCAGGTGAAAAGAGAATACAAAATGACTAAAGATCAGTATATAAAGATGAATCGTGGAATTAATGACAGTAAGGATCTGCCTGAAGACTACTTGTCCAAGATATATGACCAGATAGCTGACAGTGAAATAAAGATGAGAGCAACTGGTGGATTAAAGCCAAGCAAATCAGCACGTTAGTAGTCCTATATAATATAACTTTCTGTCAGTCAGATTGTTTTTATTTTAGTATATTTCACTATATTCCTAACTATAGAATGACACCCACACATCATTTTGTGCTGGTGTGTCATAAAACAAATAAGGAATAAACAGATCAGTTCTGTAGTATAATTTGATTAGTAAATCCCCTGATTTTAAAATTCTCAACAATTTTGGCATCCAAGCAAAATTTAGGAAAGTTTATGGAATTTCTTTAAAAGCTGCTTCATTATGAACCTAAAACTAAAAAGAGAAAGATAATTATTTGTGTTGATTTTGCAGGAGACATTACCAGCAGCAAACAGAGACGACTGTTGTACAACATGGAAATGGAGCAGATGGCTTTCACAGCAAAGGCTCTTATGGAGAGTGTCAGTCACGTTCAGTCCAGCTTCACTAGTGCAACACATCTAGAACATGTACGACCAATGTTTAAGGTAAAGATTTTAATATTTTATTGAGTCAAAATATTCCCAAATAAAATTCCAGTGATAGGTAAACTGATACTGTCCATATTTCTAATTAATCATTGTAAATTCACATGTAATTATCAGATACAAGAAGTTAATTAACAGACATAACAAATGTTTCATCAGTGAAAGAATACAACAAAACATACCAGGTGCATAAATGAACTGAGGTCTTATTTTTTCTCTGTTTTCATTTATTATGGGTTTTTTTATTATTACAATAATTATTTTTTATTTTTAAAAGTGGATAATGTTTCTCAAAAGATTAATTTTTAGAATAAACATGTGTATTCCTCCAAACCCAGATTTAAAACAGCACAGTGAAACAGTTGTGGCATAACATTGGGCTTCCGCTTATCATCGCTGACAGAACATTAGTTAAACTGCAGAGTTTTAGCAGTCATTTGAAGAACTGACATACATCATACACACAGCCACAAAAAGATAAAATAACAAAGTTTCATTTTATGTGTTATGTATTTTGTTAAATATCTCAAAAATGGAAAGAAAATAGTTTAAAAATTCAAAAAAAAAAAAATTAAAAATTTAGTGAAGGACAGCTGTTTGGCTGAAATTGCACTATCTGCATTAAAATGTATTTTTGTAGTTGGCTTGGACTCCTTTCCTGGCTGCCTTTAGTGTGGGTCTTCAAGACAGTGATGATCAAGATGTGGCAACTCTCTGTTTAGATGGGATCCGTTGTGCTATACGGATAGCCTGTATATTTCACATGGAGGTATTATTACTGTCAAATGCCTAATTTTAATCTTTATACTGTGTGTGTGTGTGTGAGTGTGCGTGCACGTCTTTGTCGTAAATTAACATAAATGTAAGAAAATTATTTCTTGAACCTTCTTGTGTTATGCTGGTTTATTTGTTTTGTCTTTAAATCCATTAACATATAAGAATATTTAAATTGTGAGAGAGAAAAAAAATAATAATCATTGCATTTGTAAAAGTATCTGGTTGATGTTCTTCTTGTTAATTAATTCTGATGCTCAGGTGAGTTAAAGAATTATATTGTTTATTGCTTTTTTTCTGTTGATTGAGATTATTATTTTTTCCTAATTTTATAATTTAATTCTGATTTGTTTACAATGTGCCATGTAATTGTAGAGAGGAATATTTAAGTTTTCACCTTTATGTTTCACAGCTGGAAAGAGATGCTTACGTCCAGGCACTAGGTCGATTCACTCTCCTTACATGTGCTACACCTATAACAGAAATGAAGGCCAAAAACATTGATACCATCAAAACACTCATTTCAGTTGCTCATACTGATGGAAATTATTTAGGAAAATCTTGGTTGGAGGTAAGCAAAAGACCTGGTCTAATTGGTTTGATTAGTCCACATTTATAACTTTTTATATGAAAATTACATTACTGAAGGAATTTTAATTTTTTAATTCAGCTTTTAGTTAATTTGTGACCTATTTTTAATTGTTTCAGAATCAAGAATGCTACTCTGTAGAATTGCAAGTCAGTATTGCAAATTAATTTTCTTTAATCAATTGTACCACAGCAAAATATTTTTAAAAATGTCTGTAGTAAGCATGCTAACATTTTCTGTTTCAGATTCTGCGTTGTATATCACAGTTAGAACTGGCTCAGCTGATTGGTACTGGTGTGAAAACAAAATACAGCCACTCTGCTGCTGGGCGTCCCATTGAAGCCATTGATCCAGAAGGTAAAATACAATATACAGTCGATATTTAACTTAAATAATCAGATAACAAAAGTATTATTCAGGTTATTATTATATATAATTTTTTTTTTTTTTAAACAGAAATATCTTTACTGCAGAAAAGTATTTGTGACATTTGAATTATTTGTTTTCCCACAAAAGATACATCAGTTATGAATTTAACTTAATATTTGTTTTCAGAAAATCTCTTTTGCTAATGAATTATCAAATTTTAATGTAATGTGTGTTGCAGTGTTAATGTTTAATGGGGAATGGTGTATTGTTTATTGCAGTGTTAATGTTTAATGGGGAATGGTGTATTGTTTATTGCAGTGTTAATGTTTAATGGGGAATGGTGTTTTGTTTATTGCAGTGTTAATGTTTAATGGGGAATGGTGTTTTGTTTATTGCAGTAATTGCTCGTGGTAGTTTGGACAGCAAGCGATATGCTAATTTTCACGAGACAGTAGGTGAAACAAGTTCACAAAGTGTTGTGGTAGCTGTTGACAGAATTTTCACAGGCTCAGTGAAACTGGATGGAGATGCAATAGGTGACGAGCTGCTTTTGTTTCTTTTTAATTTAAATATATGTATAATAATAAACTAAAGATTCTTGAAAATGGTAAAATTCTAAAATTTAAAGTAACACATTATAAATGTATGTTCAAAGCAAATTATTATGTTTTTTTTGTGTTTTTTCCAAAGATTGTTGTCTTTAATGTACTTAGTTGTTATGATAAAATTTCAGTTTACTTAAACTGCATCTTCTTTAGAGGAAATTAATTTGTTTTTGACTTATAATAATATTTAATAAAAACCCCAAAGTTAGTGGGTTATTAATCGATTAACTCATTTTAGTTGAGTTTGTGAGGGCCTTGTGTCAGGTGTCCCTGGATGAACTAGCAACACGTTCACACCCAAGGATGTTCTCTCTGCAGAAAATAGTAGAAATCTCATATTACAACATGGGTCGTATTCGACTGCAGTGGTCAAGAATCTGGCAAGTCATAGGTGACCACTTCAATAAGGTGAAAAATATCAATATTAGTTCATATATCCAAAATGTGGAAAAGACAATCCAGTACAGAATATAATAAAAATGAAATTATGCAGTTAATTAAATACATTTTTGATTTCATTTATCTCCTTTTGAAATACTAAACCTTGAAAAACAGTTTTAAATTTAATTAACAGAGATGAATGTATTTTAAAATAAAAAAATTTTGTATAACTTGCTCTTCCCTGTTTTCTGAAATTGTTATTTTCAATCATTAATCATTCATCTTACACCTTGAATTTCATAAGACACAACAGATTTAAAAATGGTTTAATTGTTACTAATTAAAAAATACATTGACATCAAATGTGAAAAGACAGTTGGTTTCTTTTCAGGTGGGATGCAATCCTATAGAAGACATAGCCTTTTTTGCAGTTGACTCATTGAGACAGCTGTCTATGAAGTTCATAGAGAAGGGAGAATTCATCTATTTCCGCTTTCAAAAAGATTTTCTGAGGCCTTTTGAACACATAATGAAACGAAACAGGTAATTGTGATGTTCATTTTAATAACCTTGCTTATTATTAAAAATTAATTAGACTCATTATTTAAAACATTTTTTTTATTATTATTTCCTATATAGCAAAAAATGTATGAAAACTATCTTAAAGAAATACATTTTAGTTTTATTATCACTGAAGAATTTAGGCAAAATAACAGATGAGAAAAAAAGTATATGTTAATATTTCTAATAGTTGCATAAATAGCAAAATAAAATGAAAAAAAGCAGTTTAATTTTTTTTAATTTTTTTTTTTTTAACTGAAAACATGATTTTGTTTCAGCTCCCCAACAATTCGAGACATGGTTGTGAGATGTATTGCTCAGATGGTCAACTCGCATGCAGCCAATATCAAGTCTGGGTGGAAAAATATTTTCAGTGTTTTTCACCTAGCAGCTTCTGATCATGATGAAGGAATAGTAGAACTTGCATTTCAAACAACAGGGAAAATAATATGTATGTTGGCAGTTTTGAAACATTTATCAGTATAATTTGGAAATAAATATAAACATGACTGCAATTTTCCAGAATACAGAATTTAAGCCAGCATTTCCTTTAAGTGTCAACATTATTGTAATTTTATATTATGAGACAAATAAATAATTTTGACTTAACTTTTATGATGAAATAATGCTTTTTGAAGATTTGGAGTCATTGATATACATTTTTATTAAATATGGATGTATATTTATAGAATTTAAAAAAAATAATAATAATAAAATTTATTTGATAACAACAACCATTCATTAATAATAAGTAAATTCCCATTAATTTTTTTCAGTGAATATTTTTGATCAACATTTTATTGCCATCATTGATTCATTCCAAGATGCTATCAAATGTCTGTCAGAATTTGCCTGTAATGCAGCCTTCCCAGACACCAGCATGGAGGCAATCAGACTTATACGAAATCTGTGCAAAATATGCTGCTGAAAAGCCACAGGTACATCAGCATTAGGGCTTTATTTTACTTGTTTTAAAACATCTTAAAAAATTTTTAAAACAAAAATATTAAATTAAAAGAAACTAATTGTTTTTATATACTTTGGCCTGCAATGTTATTGGACACTGAACTAAAAAAAAAGTTGAAAGAACAACTGTAGATAATTGTTACTACTTTAAAATTAAATTTCAGATTATATACAGTTTTATAACATCCTGGATTTTAGTAAAATAGTTAACAAAGTGGATGTCTGTTATTATTTTCAGGCATTTTGTGAACATGCTGGTGAAGAAATGAATGTACCTGAAGAGGACCGGGTGTGGGTCCGAGGCTGGTTTCCTGTACTTTTTGAGTTGTCTTGTGTTATAAACAGATGTAAACTTGATGTCAGAACAAGGTATGACATTTAGGATATAAAATGGAATACATCCACACATCTGGGAATAAAGGATGGAATTGTCATGTCATATGGTTTTGATGTTAACTACAGTTACTGTTTTACTTAAAGTATATAAAATTTTATTTTCAGAGGCTTAACAGTCATGTTTGAAATTATGAAAACCTATGGTGAATCATTCCAGCCACACTGGTGGCGAGATCTGTTCAATATCATCTTCCGGATATTTGACAACATGAAACTGCCTGAGCAGCAGAGTGAGGTAGATAATTTGTTTCTTTTTTATTTGAAATTTCACAATTTAGAAAGCCATTATATATAAAACTAATGTCACTGTTAGGCATTATTTTTTGTAAATTAAAAATAAAAATTACAACTTCTTATATGTTTTTAAAACAAAAAATCAGTTTGTGTCTATTAAAATGAAGTGGTTTATTAATGAAAAGCTTTTTAAAGATTTAAATTGATTCTGTTAAGTTTCATAAAAATTTTTAAATGGGATTTTAAATTTACAAACTGAAATGGTGTTTTTTCTTTTGTTTTTTTTTTGTTTTTATACATATATATATATATATATACAACACTGTCTCCAAAAGATTAATATTTTGTTATTTCTTGCTTTTATATGCAACTAGAAAAATGAGTGGATGACAACTACCTGCAACCATGCATTGTATGCCATCATTGATGTGTTCACACAGTACTACGATGTACTGCATGAGATTCTTCTCCCCGACCTCTATCAAATGTTACACTGGTGTGTGCAGCAAGGTGAGGCCAAGTTTCACTTCACAACAGAACATACATTCAAGTCAGGAAAACAGAAATTAATATTAAAACATTCATTTTACATGATTTCATTACTATCCTAAGTAGCTAATTGTTAAGAGCAGGTTAAAATTACAAAAATATCTTTATGTTCAAATGTTTTTCATTTTGCAGATAATGAACAGCTGGCTCGGTCAGGCACTAACTGCTTGGAAAATCTTGTGATATCCAACGGTGCAAAGTTTTCACCTGCTGTTTGGCAGAACACATGCTGTTGTATGCTTGATATTTTCAAAAGTACCATTCCTCATTCGTAAGTCATTGCAAATTTAAATATGTGCAAATTTTAGTTTGATAATTTCTTGTTCAATTAATTGAAAACTAAATTTTATAGGATATTTGAAATACCTTTTATCGATGAAAACAGTTAATGTTATGGTCTGGATATTTCATCTACATTTGTCATTTAGTATTATAGTTAATTAACTGCAAGATTATGTGAAATCAAAATTTGACACAAGTCATTAACTCTCTTCTATATTCAATAAAAAAAATAACAGAAAATAATATTATATATATATATATATATATATATTTATATATATAACTATTTTTTTTAATGTGTATTTAACTGTATTAGGATGGTTCATTATATTTGTTTGTCTACAGACTGTTAACATGGCATCCTGATAGTGTTGAAAACAGTGAATCTTCATGTTCTGAGGACCGTGAGGATCAAAATCAGGTACTTACTTTTCATTTAATCTGACATACATTACTTCATAATTGTATTCTTTTTTGTTTAATAAAATCAGATTTCTGGCAGGTTTTTAATTCATTCATTCATTCAGTTTTTATAAGCCACTGCATTACTAGCTCACATATTTTGTATGACCATTTATTTTATGGATTACAACCAATATTTTTGCATACATTTTGTTTTATGGATTGATGCACTAGTATTCAACTTAATTTTTATTTTAACAGTTTGTAAGAGATATTAGTTTAAATAAAATACGTGATTATTTGCAGAATGCACCGGTACTCAGAGACAGTAATTATGACAACAGAGTTCTCATTCGTTCAGACAGCAATACAAGCATGGCTTCTCAGGAGTCAAAAGAACACAAGATTCCTAGATCAAGTAAGTTCATTTGGACTGCTAAATTATCTTTATTACAGGTTTATTTTTAATACTTGAAAAAATATTCTACTAATAATATCCTGGTAAGAGAAATGAAACATTTTTTTTTAACTGTCTGTTATAAAGATTTATGTATATTTTGCAATAATCATGAAGAGACGGTGTCTTTCTGATTTATTTCATTGAAAAAAATCCCAGATCAGTAATGTAAACCTAAAACAGCTCTACATAAAACTGTATTATAAACATATTTTTCTGTATCCTAAATATCACGGTTGGAGCATTTTATTCTTAATTTTGTATCTCATTTCAGAAGTGTCCTCTGAGCAGAAACTGTTTCAGGCATTGCTAATAAAGTGTGTAGTTCAGCTTGAACTCATTCAGACTATAGACAACATTGTTTTCTTCCCAGCAACCAGCAAAAAGGAAGATGCAGAAAATCTTGCTGCAGCACAGGTTTGTAAAACATAAACTCTTAATTCTCACTGAAGTAGTTTGATTGACAACACAGGGGTTACGATTAGGTATATGGTTAAATCTGAAATTAACAGTAGAATTAAACTGTATTTAAAAAAATCATAAAACAACTTGATTTATTAAAAATAAATGTTCTAGTTGATTAATATATCAGTTCATTTGTTAAGAAATTGTGATAAAATAAATAAATAAATAAATAAATAAATAAACAGAACTGAATGTTGATATGTTAGTTCCCCAGCAGTTGCCTCATCTCTGTGCTGTGGTCAGTTAAGTTTCAGAAAAGCTTATGCTTTGATCTTGGGATAAAAATAATTTTCAACTGGATTGGTGAAATGGAACTCTTATCTGTGTAAATGACTATAATTTACAGGCTAGCAGTGACAACCTTCAAGCGTACGATTCAACTCAGCGAGAAGACCAGGGCATGTATCAGTTTCTCAGCTCCGAGCAGCTGCTTCTGCTGGTTGACTGCCTCTTAGAGTCTCATAAATTTGCCAAAGCTTTCAATTCCAACCACGAACAGAGAAACATTCTTTGGAAAGCAGGTAGGAAAGTATGACATGTAGCAGAAATATTTGTTAATTGTCGGTTCAAAAAAAGGTTTTTTCAGACCTTCCCCACTATGATCTTCTGCAAAATAACTTAGAAAAATGAAGTTAAAATAAATTTAAGAACAGGTTGTTACAGGAATGTAAGCTGTATTTTGTATTTCCGAATTTCTGCAGAAATTAAATTTTTTTGAAATTAAATATAAATTAAAAATTAAAAAAAAAAAAAAAAAAAAAAAAAAAAAAATTAAATTGGTTCATACATAAAATGAGAATTCTGAGCAATTTATTTCAGTGGGAGTATTTTACTTAAAAAAAAAATGTTTTCTGAACCAGGACTTGTTTTTATATATTTCGTTAATATTTCCAGGCTTTAAAGGTAGGTGTACTTATTTCAACTGCTATTGTTTAGATCTGTGGTAACAGTTTCAGTGTTGGTAGCTGTTTGCATACTGGTGCTGTAAATCAGTTTGTGTGAAGTTGTCAGTTTAGATCTTACAGTATTTACAGTCGTGTTAGAATGTTTTATATTTGTTAAATTTGTCTGTATTTATATAATTATTTTGTGCAGTAAAAGAATTGGACAGTTCATTTGTATCAATAAAAATGAATAATTATAATAAAAATAATTTATTAAGATTAAAAAATGTTTTTATTTTCTTCATCTGCAAGATAGCTGATGTTAACAAGGCATTTTATGTGTGACGTTTATTTATTTATTTATTTATTTAATATTTTTATTTTATTTTATTTATTTGCAATGTTATTGGGAAGACAGAATGTTTTTCTTCATAATGTGCATGTCTTTTGTATTCTGACATTGCTTTCTTGAAACATTTGTTTAAGGAAATGTGTCTTTCTGTATTGCCATTAACTTTATGCTTAAAATTATTAAATAGTTTCCTGACTAATATCTGTAAAATTTCAAAATGTATTTATATCACCCAGGATCTTCTTACTTTGGATGCATTTAACTGAAACTATTTACAAAAGTCAGTGAGGTTGATATAAACTCATTAGTCTGAACATATTGAAATGACTTCATAAAAATGTTTTATATTATAATTATTTATCACACTGTAATCTGTAAATATTGTTTCAAAAATATTTTGTTAAAAAATCTGACTGCTGTCTAAATGTGCATTATGAATTATTCCAAATAATCTTCGTTCACTTTTCACTGGATAAAGTTTTAAAATATTTATGAAAACCTATTTTGTGAGGTTTTGTTTGCAGTTGTAAGTTTTGCTAATTATTTTCTGTGGTTTTTAGTGATATTTCATTTTTCAGTGATGTTTTTTATTTTTATTTTTTTTCCTCTCTCAGCATGATGTTAATGTTTTGGAATATTTGCAGTAGTAATTCTTTTTCATTTTATTATTAAATCATACTGAGACAATTTAGGAAATACTTGTTTAAAACTTGGAAACCTTGTAAAACTTGAATCTTTCCCTTTTTCTAAAAAAGAAAGTTGTGTGTTATCTCATTAATTTATTTGAACAATTTCAAGTTTAAAAACTTAATTATTTTAGATTTTTCCTAATTTCAACTTTGTGAATGCTATATTTTTTTTGTTTTTGGGGTGGTTAACAATAGAATATTTACTGTATTAATTTTTTTTTTTTTTTTTTTTTCAGGATTCAAGGGAAAAGCAAAACCTAATCTTCTAAAACAAGAAACTCAAAGTTTGGCCTGCTTGTTAAGAATACTTTTCCGTATGAACAATGATGAAGCAAGAACAGATGACTGGCCAGCAATAGAGAAACGATTAATAGAGTGAGAATGATTTTACATTTTAGAGACTTTCAGTGGCAAAATAAAGTATAATCTATAAGAGTTTGTGTGTGTGTGTGTGTGTGTGTGTGTGTGTGTGTGTGTGTGTGTGTGTGTGTGTACACATTAGTTCATTTCAGGTAACATTAGTTATGAAATGTTGAAAATACACAGACCCACTGAAACATTATTCTTGCATATATCTCTGAGTGAATTATAATATTTTTTTTAAAAAGATAGATATATTTATTTTAATGTTTAATCACAACTCTGATTGTAGATTGGCTCTTTTCAGGTACAAATTAGGTTTTTAAATTATTTTATTTATTTTTTGATTTAGTATTAATGAAAATTTGGATAAAAAATACAGAAGTAAATTCCCAGTGAAATTATATATATATATATATTGTGACTTATAATGCTGTAAATTAACCAATATTATTTTAATATATGTTTGTTCATTTTTCCTTGTATCTTTGTTCAGTATATGTCAAGAGACTCTGGAATACTTCCTGTCCCTCCAGTCTGATAGTCACAGAGAAGCTTGGAGTAGTTTGATGTTACTTCTTTTAACACGACTCTTGAAGATGTCTGATGACAGGGTGAGTTGTTTTCATTGTGACATTTAAAAACACAAGGTATCATAATGAACTGAATAGATTCTCAGATCCTTTTGTGTTAATTCTTAAAGATTTTTATGTTAGAAATTAAAAACTTGAAAATAGTTAAAATAAATAACAAAAAAAAAAAAAAAAAAAAAATTAAGATGTCTTCAGCAGGAATCTTTATAAATGAAACTGTTTTTAAACTTAATTGTTAAGTAGGAATTAGAAAAGAGAGTATGTAAAGTAGTCATACTTGAGTAATAAAATGTTAATGATGTTTATTTAATAATATATAGTTATTTTGCACATTTCATCCCGATTTTCAAAACAAATATTTTAAATATTATTTCTAAAAATAATTTTGAAATTTTAAGAAACAAAAATAAAAATCAGAAAAATTATGAAAATAATTCTTTGACTATTTTATTTTTCTTTATTTTTCAGTTCCATGTTCACTCATCAATCTACTACCCTTACCTGTGTGAAATGATAATGTATGATATGAAACTTGAAATGCGCTCGATACTGAAAAAATTTCTGCTGCGTATTGGGACATCATTTGGCATAGTGACCAAATAAAGGAATATTGCTAGCATGAAAAACAACTTACATGGTGAAAAATATGAAACAGAACACACATACAAAGAGTGTACCAGAATTTATTTCACTATCTCATTACATACAAACATAGAATATAGTAATATAATTTTTATTTCTTGTTGTGTTTAATATATTTGTATATATGGTTATATTTTGTTACACTGGTGTAGTAAACAATAGTTAATTACTGTATGTCATGTTAATTATGTATAAAGTGAATGGCTACTATTTCAGTTGTGCAAATAGTTTCTACATTTTGTTGCTATGTGTTTATTTGGCCACCGTTTCTGATCTGTATTAAACCAAAATATATTTAAGAACTGTAAAGTGGAGTTAAACAGATGTCGGTTTTAATTTTTCTTTACATCGTGCAATACCAGACTATTTTCATTTTAATTAAAAATATACATATATATGTATATATCTATCTTTATTATTAATTGGTGCCTTCATGTTAAAAGGTATCTTTTAAATTTGAGGACTGGAAAAAATGTAAAAGCTGTTTGTGTTAAAATATTTAGTCACAGACCAACAGATTATAAATTATTTTTATAGGTATACTTAATATTACCTGACTGATGTTGATATTATTTGTGGTTTGCTTGTCCTGGTGTTGTCTATGTTTATATAAGTATGTGTTACCAAATACATCATACATAACTGTGTATTGTATCTATACAGTACTTACAATATCACTGTACAGTAAATAAAATGAAATGTATTTGTACAAAAAATGTTTCTCAGATATACCTTTTTTATCACTAATTGATGGGGTTTTTTTTCAAAGATCTGAATTAATATTTTCACCCTGGCTATTATGTCATCCACATTTGCCAAGTGTTTAAACATTCCCGAGTATTGCTAAAGTATTTAATTACAATTAGTTTTCCCTTTTATTATTATTTTTTTAAAACTATGCTAAATCAAATATTTGTACTGATTTCAAATTAAATCATTTGGGCACCACTCTGTTTGACATTTAGCTTTATTTTTTTTTTTTTTCAACATTTACAGGATAGTTCATGTTTTATTTCTTCTTGGAGCCAAAGTGGTAGGTAAATGATTTTCATAAAAAGTGTGGAAGATCAGAATTTAAAGAACACTGATCACTTTTTTCTTACGGAAGAAATGTGAAAATTTTACATAGCCTAACAGATATTTGAAATTTAAAAATACCCAAATTTTGGTGGTATGAAGGAATTAAAATATATCTGAAATTCACAATACTTTGATGCCAAATTTGTGTTTTAATTTTTATAAGTTGTCAGTTTGATACCATCTCAAAAAGACAGAAATGTAATATTATTCAAGCATTCCTAATGTCATCAGTCTGAAAATGCTCATGTATGCATGCCACTTTATTTCACACACAAAATATCATTCCCACAAAAGTGCTTTAGCTTTGTGTTATTTAATTCGATACTTCCTTGTTTTCTTTTTAATATACAAAACCCCCAAAATGATTATTTGGAACATTTATTATTTGATATTAATGTGTAGAACAGATTTTCTTATATTTGAAACATTTTTTCATTCACACCGAAAATCTGTAGGTTCCTGACAATAAAACTGTTATGCATGCAGCTTAATAGAAAATTGTATATAATAAATAAAAAAAAAACATACCTTAAATTTATTGAATGCTATAATATATATCTTTTTATTTGATTTGTTTGTTTTCTGTTTGTTATCGTTTTCTTTAGTTAATTAATTTAATTTAAAAAAAATTTATTTAAACGTATGTGATAACCTTTAGATCTTTAAAAAATGTACAGTAATGGATGTTTTTTTAAAATAAAACTGGTAGCTCTTGCTGTCTAGAAACTGGATTTGACTGTTTCTCAGTTACAAATCATGAAAGTTTTGTTGGTCAGTTGTTTCATATTTAAAACATGATTCATTATCTAAATGGGTTTACACTGATCATCTTGCCCATCAACGCCCGAGTGGTATACTAGCATTCATTAAAAAAAAAATCCTGAGATAACAGTTTTAGGCAGAGTATATTCTCGTGAAAGAAAGGTACCTGTGGGGAAAATCCAGTTTATTATAAATTAATTTTTAAGTTATTCCAAAATTAGACACTAATTAATTACTGTTTTATTTAATACTAATAGCAATAGGTTTTAATTAATACTGTGATCTAAATATCATTTTTTTATGGTTTTGCACATGAATTTTTGAGCTGATATATAAATTTTGGTGTTTGGTTTCAGTTTCATTTCTTCTGAAGCAGTCATTCAAGCCAGAGACCATGAACTGTATGAAACTGGCATAGAACAGTCTCAAGTAGTTAACTGAGTATTCATGGAAGCCGACATTTCCTTTGTTGTATATTATTTACATAACCTCAGACACTGATATAAATAAATACATATAAAAGAAAACTTGGAGGACAATTCTATAACTACCCTCGATATTTTCTATTCATCGTTGGCACAGTTGTACTACATCAAAGTTCTGTTTACAATTGTCATTGACATATTGGCTTTTAAGTTATTGTTTCCTTTTAAAACGTAATTACAAAACAACCTGTTTGGTATAAGAAGAATTAAAAGGTACTTTGGAAAGAACTAAACACAATATAAAGTATTCATTTTAGTGAGCTGGGTGGTCAGCTGAGGTGATTTGCTGTAGGATCCTTAGTGCTCATATTGGCTGTTTTTTGGTGCAGTTAATGCCACAGTAATGGTTTAACAGCTGCAGTATGTCTATATAAAGGATCACTGAAAGCCAGTCAGAAAATAATAGTATTTGCATGGTGACGTAATAGTTATCCTCATGCAAGAAGATGTATAACTGTAAATTTAAAGGGTATTATCTGTGTCATGAAAACAAACATTCTTCCTTCTCAGTGAAGAACTGTCTGCCTGGGAAAAAAATTGGCATTACATTTATTTCCAGTTACACCAGAATGTAGATACAAAACTTCAGTTTGCTGTTTAAAATATCATTGGCTCAGATTATGAACCACTTATTCTTTTAAAGCAAATTGCTAATTATTGAATTAATATAAATTACCAAGTTCATTGATCTTTTGAAATTATTTAGTTGCATTAATTTTGTTAAAGCTAATAATTTTAAGGTTAGTCTGCACTAGCACCTAATTTAACCTAATTTTGTTTCTTCTCTGAAAGCTCAGACAGAGGCTCTGATTCTGATAATGAATCACAATTTAATTATTTGACAAATATCGGCTCTAACAATTTTATTTTTGTCATTTTTTAATGGCCAAACCATTTGTAATTGAAAATTTTAATTATACATTTTTACTTATATATTTTTCATTCTACCTGGAAAATATTTTTAGGAACTTGAGGTGAATTATAGGTAAATGTTTTTCATTTTATAAATATTGTTTTAGTAAATTTATTTGTGTATAATTACCACTTACAAACACACACACACACAAACAAATAAAAAAATAATAATAATAAAAAAATTAAATAATAATAAAAATAATTTAAAAAAAAAAATTATGATATTTATTTTATGATTTAAAAAAATAATTTTTTTAGGATTACTCTATTACAATGTTTTTGATTAAATTATTTAGATTGTTGAACAATTAATAATGTTTACATTTTTATTTGCTAATATTAATATTCTGTTCGAAATAAACTTCAGTTCAAAATCACTAATTTGGTCAGTTTACTGACAACGTCTGTTATGAAGTTAACTTTTAGTTGTTTTATTATTACAATTATATATTTATTATTACTATTATTTAAATAATTTGTTTGATCTTTTCGTTTTTTTTTTTTTTTTTTTTGTATTATATTTTATTTATTTTTTTTATTTAATATTATTTTTATTTATTTTCCTATCTTCATTCTTCAAAATGTAATGTATATATGTTATTTTGTTATGTAAATATTTATTCTGTGATATAGCCAAGTATTAACTAGGCAAAGTTTCCATTAAAAAAATAACAAATAAATAAATGTTTCTGTATATTAATAAACAAAAGTTCAAATGTATACTGCATGTCATTAATTTTATCATCTGTAGAAAACTTGTTTGAGAAATAAAATCTATTCATTTATGTTTTTGTGATTTTATTTTTTAAATTTCATCACATAGGTCTACATATATGCACATACACTGACACAAACACACTACAAATGCACACATACACACACAAAATAAAAATATGTAATTCAGTAATAATTCACATGAACATGCAGTGAATTAGAATACAGTTATCATATAGATCACTGGATACTAAGAAAGCATATACTATCAAAATATATACATTTCAGTCTGTCCACAGCACATAACATCTAAACTATTAAAAAATAAAAAATAAATGTATTTATACATTTAGTAATTTATTATTTTTAAATGAGCATTTCATATTACAATTAAAAATATGACATGGCAATGAGATAAATGGTTTCGGTAGTGATATTATAGAAAACAAATATGAACTTTAAATCCTCTGCAAAATTTGTTGAACTTTAACCCTGCTACACTGCCTTTTAGATACTATGCATTATTATTTTTGTTTATAAATTTATCATCATCATCATCATCATCATCATCATCATCATTATTGTTATTATTATAAAGCTAGGCCAATTTAATTGAAATTATTTTAAACATCAGTTATGGAAATAAATTTATTGCTAAAAAATAGTTTAATTGTTTGATTTCCATAGATATACATCAAAGACATTTCAGCACGTTTATTTTTAAATAATTATGCATGCGAGATCAAGGGCGTTATAAATAGTCTTTACATAAAAAGTGAATCTGACTTAGGAAAATATTCAATTTCCTCATGCTATTTTTTACATTATCTTTTGAAGTCTGTATTTTATTATATTTTGTCTATTTTATTATTATTAAAGAATTTTTATTCACTTATAAATTAATTTAATTATTTACAAAATAAATAAAGGATAACATATTTTACGGAAAAACACGAATACTAGTCGGAAATTATCGCGGGAATTTCAATCATGAACATGGCTGCTGTGCGAAAGGAAGTGTCCTCGTCTAAAGAAAACCAAGCAAGAGGAAAAGTAATAATGGTGATGTAACATTATTAAAACTAAAACATATTTTGAAACTCCTTTCAGTCACTGATAGTGATACATTAATTACTGTTATTCAACTTACTGTCCTTTCATGGCCTGGGCTAAAGCTTTAACATTTTGCTCCAAAACTGCTCCAGTCAGTCATTCAGTAAACTCGTAGTAGAATTTTTCGTTTTTATCTTTGGAAAAACTGAAGATGGGCTTAAACTTTTGTTGCTTTGAAATTAAGTTTTGGCAAAGTTACCTGCTTATTCAGTTGTGTAATTGTATAAAAATAAAACTTGTGATTTACACAAAACCATGTTAAAGATCTAGTTCATAAAGAAGAAGAGAGAGAGAGAAAAATATAAAACTAAAAAAACCCAGCGAATAAATGCTTCATTTTTATAAATGATTATACAATATCAGCCTGGTCTTTCTTCATAAATACCATACATATATTTATTTTTTCTCCCCTTTTTTAACTACAAAAGATAATTATGATGATACATTGATAGTAGGTATGTCACTATGATAGGGTTAATAAAAGAAGGAAGTCAGATCCTAGTGTTATAATACTTATTTTAATATTACAGAATTATTTGCAGATCAAATGGTTATCTAATCTTGTTAACTTTTTAAAATGATCATTTAATTTGTCTTTCAGGAAAAAGAATCAAGAAAGTCTTTACAGTCGTTACAGGTGTCGGCCAAAGGAGAAACACTAGTAGGCAAAGGAAGAATCCAGATTCAGGTAGTTAGCAACATTAATATATGTTATATTCACATTTACATTGATAAGTGTTTTTCTTAAGCTTCTTACAGAAAGTCTAGCATTTTAATTCCAATGAAATCAAAAGAAGAGCTAGTGTTTGCCTGTTAAGTATGTAACAATAACTTTGTAGTGGAAATACTAAATTTTATTTTTTCATTTATCAAATTATGTGTTTTGATTATTTAGTAATAGTATACCAACAAAACATTTTAACAAGCAAACCTTGAATACAACATTATTCCACTGCACATTTGAATTTAGATTTGTTTTCATTACAGAAAGGCAAGAACAAACAGATAAAGTCATCACAAAACCCAGTTATAGTTTTTTCTGATTCTGAGATTTCGACAAAAGCAGATCATGTTGCTAAAAAAAGGACAAGATCTTTAGATTTTTCAATATTAAAAGAAAGATCAACCCAGACTGATGAAATTTTGGAGGATGTTTTTATCAAATCAGAAGCTGACAGGGAAGCTTTAGAGTTGATGGGTGGAGGTACACTTCATTTATAGATTTAAGTGATGTTATCTAGAGTAAAAATACATTTTATTTAATAAATTCATTTTTCGTAAAATTAATTTTGTTATTATTTTCACACAATATGTTACCATTAAACCAAGTTTATAAACATGATCAGTGTTAGGATTAATTATATGTTCAGTTTCTTGTCTGACCACTTCACACCTGTTGATTTTACTCTGTATATTAAGAATTAAATTTGTCATTAAACAACTAATTCTGTTGTGTTGTCAGAACAAGCTTCAGAGACATACTGGAAGATACTGGCAGAGGAACGAAGAAAAGCTCTCAATGATACACTGGAGGAAAATGAAGAGGTCCTAATTCAGATTTATTTATATGCTTCATTTTCAAATTATTCTCTATTTGAACATTCAGAAAAGATAAAGAAACATGTTTTTTCTTCTTCTTTTTTTTTCTTTTAATAGCTGTGTCAGTAAATGTCAGTAATATTTTGGAAATAACCTGTTCATGTTCCCATTTTGAATGGCTCTTTTATCATATTCTTACAGCTCTATAAGGAAATAGAAAGCCTACGAGAAGAAAATCTCAATCTCACTGGACTGGCTGAGAAAGCTAGTTATCTGTCCAACATTTTACAGGTAAGATGAAAGTTCTTGAACTAGTCATTGTTAGATTGCAGTTGTTGTCTTTGTTCCCTTGTATAAAAATGTTTTTCTAGCAGTCAGAACTTGCATTTTAACTTGCATGAAAAAGATACTGACAGTCTCAAGATTTTGAAGCTATTTTTGTGGTCTCTTGTCTGAGTTCATGTGCCATATGTGGTTATCATTCCAGGTTCAATCTTTACAAAGATACACTACTTATAAAGTGGTGATTGTCAGAAACTGTTTGATACAAGACTAGTTAGTATTAGTATATTTGGCATTCAGATATTTATTATAATACATCATGTTCATGTTTGTATAGGAGATTCTCACTGATGATGATGATGATGATGATGATGACAGTGTTGAAAAGAATGCAGTAAAAGACAATGAAACAAAACTGAAACAACAGAAAACTGTCAGTTTGGACAACAATGATGAAAATAGTTCTTTAAACACCAGCAAAATGTTTTTGTCAGAAAATCTTGTAACAAGTTCACCAGTACATACAATTCTTCACAAGAAAATAAACTCAACATCATTTCAAGACTGTTCACCAAAAATATCTACAACTGTACAGAATGATGGTGATGTTCATGCAGATGATCAGTGTGATAATAAAACAGTAGTCTGCTCAGAAAATGATGACTGGATTAATGTGGAATTAGAAAATGACATGGTCACTTCTACTGAACTTGTAATATCAGAGAAACTTGCTGAGAAAAACAGTGAGAAAACAAAAATTGATACAAAAAAATACAGAAAAATAGACAAAAAAGTTCTTTAAATTGTGTTGTTAATCTGCCTGTAATTTTTTTTTTTTTTCTGCTGGTTGGTTTAATATACTTAAATAATGTGTCAGATTAAAACCAAGAAAAAAATAACATTTGGTTTGGTATGGTAATTACTAATAATGTTGCTTAACAAATTTGGTAATTGATTATGTTTTCATTTATTTGTGAAGAAGAAAATACTTTTGTCAAGATAGATAATTCTAAGTGAACTGTTGTTTTTTTTAATTGTATTTTAAAAAGTTGTATTTCATATAATTTTTTTATAAATGTATTACCTAGCATGTGAGAATTTTCAATGTCTAGGAAATAAAATGATTTTAAAAAGTTCCCAAGCTAATAAACATGCCACTTGGATCTGAAGGTAAATCTGTGCAAGAAACAGGAAACCTGCATTATTGTTTTAATATATTTAAATAAAAATATTGATGCTTGTGTTGGAAGTGTGGAGAAGGTTTTTTTGAAGCAGTTAAGAAGTGGGAGAAATTCAGTTGTAATTTTAATTATAATTTATTACCCATTATGTTTCTGTTGATGTTTCAGTTTTTACCAAAAAAAAAAAAATATATCAGGTTTGGGGCTGCATTTGTTTACAAAATATTTGATGTTCTTTTCTTTCTTTTTTTCACCCCAAATTGTGATTAATGATTTGATTGGGTTTTTATTATTTTTATTTTTATTTTTTTGTTTTGGTTTTGTTTGAGATACACTTAATTAATAGTTTGTTGTTCACGAATTGAAACTAGTAAGTAATAGTAATTAGTGGCTAATTTTCCCACAAGAAATTTATTTTAAATAATACATAGTTACTTAACTTTTATTTTTAAGAGTATGTTATAAGCTAATATTTGATGTTCTTTTCTTTCTTTTTTTCACCCCAAATTGTGATTAATGATTTGATTGGGTTTTTATTATTATTTTTTTTGATTTTTTTTTTTTGGTTTTGTTTGAGATACACTTAATTAATAGTTTGTTGTTCACGAATTGAAACTAGTAAGTAATAGTAATTAGTGGCTAATTTTCCCACAAGAAATTTATTTTAAATAATACATAGTTACTTAACTTTTATTTTTAAGAGCATGTTATAAGCTGATCAGTGGATAATTTATAAATAAATATTTTTGAACTGTGCTCTGAAAACCTAAACGAAATGCACTGATAAACAAGAAAATTGTTAATAACATGTTACTTGAATTTTATATTTTCATTTGACTCTTTTGTCAAGAGATTTATTATGACATTGATAAATTCTGAATTTATTTGTAGAATGAAATGTATTTCACTGATAGTTTTTAAGGAATAAATACTGACTAAATCAGATTTCCATAACGTTTTCAGTGTTTAAAGTATTTATTATGCATTTTATAATTTTACAGTATTAAAGAGATGACATAGCTTGTTGTATCAAGTCTTGTTTTTAGTACAATAAGCTCAACAAAATGTTAATGGAATCTTTTATACATGTGTTTGTGTGTGTAGAATTATTTAATTTTTTAAAAGATGAATACATCTTTTGATTTAAAAATAAAATGCTATCTCAACAACAACAATAATATATTACCACTACTAGTACTTACAATAACACTAACAACAATAACAGCAACAATAATAATATAAATAAATAAATAGATTATTGAAAGTTTAACTCCACTCAAACATAATATCGTGATATTGCAAGAACCATAACTCTATAGATAATTTCAGTCAGAAAATATCTTTAATTTCACGATTTATTATCTTTTTAAAATGATTTAGTTATTTATTATTGGACAACTACCAGATTAAAAGAAAACAAGTTTATTCGATTTCTAAAAAAGAACACATGATTAAACATATTTTTTAATAATATACTTGTAAATTACAATGATTTTACAAGAGGAAAAACTAGCTGTCTGCTGTTCGTGTGAAATAGTCATCAATTAGAGAGAGAGAAAGAAGATTAGAAGTTTATCTATGAATTATATTTGTGATTAAATAACGTTTTTATATTTTTATATAATAAAAGAAATTATCATCATTATTTGTTTGTCTATTTCTCTGTTTATTTTTTATTATTATTATTATTATTATTATTATTATTCGTCTTGATGATTATATAAATTTTTTTTTTTTTTTTTTTTTTTTAAGTTACCTTTACAAATTTAGAATTAATTTTAATGGTCATGGCATATGCACAATGGAAGGAATAGGGTATGTGTATTTGACATTAACTGATTACAAATCTTTAATTCTTCATATCATTTACTTCGCACAGACATAGCCAAAAGTATCGGATATATATTCAAACTGATAGTTAATACGCACATATAAATCCCTTCAACAAAGAAACGAAATCCTATTTCACTGATAATGTTATTTTATTGAATAACCTGTTCCACATGCTTGGACTTTTTAAAAAGGACAATATTTTATACCCAGTGGACATGCAGAAACCGATCAAAAGTTTTAATTGTTGAACATAAAAGCCCATTCAGGGAATGACACAAAACATATAATTTACTTAAGGAGGCCGTTGGGTTGCCATGACCTAGCAGTTGAACAGTACATACACTCACGATTTGTGAATTGTAAATATAAGTGGAAGTTAACGAGGCTAAGACGCACTCATCCGTTGTTATGAACGAAAAGAAAGAGAGAGAGAAAGATGTTTGGTTGTACCCACCCATACATTAAGTGATCCATTTAATCTGTAATGAGTAAGTTTTCGGCGGAAAAAAGCTCACGCCTATCATCAATATCTGTCATTTATTCCATTAACAATATGTAAACTGTTATGATTATTTGGATAAAGACCGGGTTTCACCTGTGTCGTGCCTGGTCCTGAAAAAAAAAAAAAAAAAAAAAAATAATAATAATAATAATAACAACAAATTAAAAAAAATTTAAAATAAAAAGAAATGTACCGGGCCTGTTCGTTATAATTATATGGACACATATAAAAATAAAATAAAATAAAATATAAATAAATTAATAAATATTTTAATATTAATAAAAGATAAGAGTCGAATTATTATTATTATTATTATTATTATTATTATTATTATTATTATTATTATTCGTAAAACTCGAAATAGGCTGGGTTACACCCACTGGCTGAATTAAAACGACGTAACCCTTTAACGACTAAGTAAATACAACAAAAACATTCAGCATGAATCTGACTTTGAGCAATGTTAAGTCGGATGACAAAGAGACTAGTCAGTGTAAAATTTTATACACCATTAAGCTGTTTCTGGGATTCTTAACTTGACCGAACTGAGCCTATCTGCTATCGTTAACTAAACCTTATTTTTTCTTCTCTTAAACAGAACAGGAGCATATAAACTTGTAGAACAAGGAAAAATAGATATTTTTAAATGATCCCACCTTTAGTTGATAAACCATTAACTAATAGAGAACAACACCAGTAATGATAATATCTTTATCTGTGTTATATGCTACAGGGCTATATTACTAAAAAGAAAAGAATTATATGTATATTGAAACAATAGACAATAATTATGAGCATGCATAGCACATAGTGACATACATAAGCAATTTTCTAATAAATCTATCACAGTAAATGTATCTAAACAGTTTATGTATTTAATCAATATGAGTATCTGTAATAATTAATTTTAAACATTTTGCTTTTTTACACTAAATTAATAATAATAATAATAATAATAATAATAATAATCACACTTTCAAAAATGCAATAAACAACAACCCCCAAACAATAAGAACAACCATTAACAATACATTTCTTAAACCAATCGAATATTGCCCTTCACTTTAGCTTGTAATGCTGAAATCCACCGAGCAAGCTTAATGTAATATTGACTCTTTTCGCATTTAATTTGTCGTTGCCAAAACATTTATTGGGTAATACTCGTTCGGGTTAACACATTTTGTAATTCAGCTGTTACCAAATATCGGTATTCGAATTTTGTTTGATGTTCCCAAGATTGTAAAAACAGGGAATTCCTTTACACGTCACGAATGACGTCAAGGGATTCTCTAGTACATAAAAAGATGGCGGTGAAGGTTAGAAGGGTATGGTGATAATGTAACAGGCTGATTGTCATGGGATAAACTGCCGTTGCTTGGCACTGAGGGTAACTTTACATGCATTCAAGTAGTCAATGTGGAACAAGAAGTATGCTTTTATACATGTTTTGTTATAAAGAATTATAACTGCGACAATCGATAAACTTCTTGTTCTGTCGAGCAGACGAAATACTACATGTATTCATGTGACTGTTGGAATAAGGCGACCATCGATAACTGATTTATTGGTAATAACCAAGTATTCGGATTCATGCTGTATTTTTTTCGTCAAATAGTTTGTAGAAGATGCGACATATTATACAAGTAGCCTAACAACATCTAATACGAAACTATTTTAGAAGAGAAAAAAATGACTTCCCGATTTTTTAATGTATTCAAACGATTTAAGGGACAGTTTAAAGAAGACTTGTAGCAGATGAAACCGAAATCAGCTTATATAAGTCTTGATGTGGATATGGAGAAAGGTGGTAATGAGTCAAGTTCAGGTCAGGTGCATTCAAGTTATCTACTTTACAAACAAAATTACAGTTTAGATCTTCTGAAAAGCCTCAATGTTTTCCGCAATGAAGCTTCATTCACAGATGCAATTCTGTGTGTTGGACATGAAGAATTTCCTTGCCATAGAAATGTCCTAGCAGTTAGCAGCCCATATTTCATGGCTATGTTTACAAGTGATCTCAAAGAAAGTCGCAATGCTAGAATATGTTTCAGTGAAATTTCACCATGGACTTTGAAAAGAATAATAGATTATGCATATAGTGGTCGACTTGAAATTACATCTGAAAATGCTCAAGAAATGTTGGCTGCTGGGAGTTTGTTCCAGTATCCAGACATTGTCAGTGCCTGTTGTGAATTTTTAGAGCAGCAGCTACATCCAACTAACTGCTTAGGTATTGAAAATTTTGCTCAGATGCATAGTTGTGATACTTTACAACAAAAAGCTATTAAATTTACTCAAGAAAATTTTAGCACTGTTGTTGAATGTGATGAATTTGTAGATCAACCTTTAGAACGAATAATTCAGTACATTTCTAGTGACTTTATTGATGTACGGACTGAAGAAACAGTGTATGATGCAGTTATGCGCTGGATTAAATATGATCCAGATGAAAGGGATAAACATCTTCCAGTCTTGTTACAAAATGTACGATTACCAATTCTGGATATATCAAGTTTGCATGCAATGGAAAGTGATCCATTTATCAGAGGGAGCAAACAATGCTTGGAAATGATACAAGAAGCTCAAATTCAACATGAATCCATTTCCAGCCAGCAAGGACAAAGACGCTGCAGCATGCAGAGTGTCCAGTTTAATCCACGGCCTTCCACAGTTGCCAAAGAGGTTATGGTGGTGGTTTGTGGCATCAACAGTTACATCACAAAAACCATAGAGATGTATGATCCACAGAAAGGAAAGTGGACAATGCTACCTGATTTTCCACAGTTGATTTCATGGTTTAGTGCTGTTACTGTGGATAATGCCATTTATGTAACAGGTGGCATTTGTGATGGTCATATAATTTCAGATGTTTGGAAATTTGATGTGGTAAAAAGAAAATGGACAAAGATGCCACCCATGTTAACAGCTCGAGCAAGGCATGCATCTGTTGAATTTCATGACTGTTTGTATGTGCTTGGTGGATTGGGTGGTGGAAATCTGACATATGTAGAAGACATAGAACGTTTTAATCCAGCCACCAATTGTTGGGAAAAAATGGGACACACATATTTACCTAGGAAACAGTCTCAGGTGGTTACGTATGGCAATACTTTTGTTGAAATGGGAGGCTTACGGGAAGGAGATGCTAAAGTTAAAACGATTGCCAGCTACCTATGCTTGGATAATGGGATAGTAAAACCAGCAGAAGAAGAGCTTGTTCTGCCCAACATGATTCAATTTTGTCAAGTAGTTGTTATAAACAATGATATATATATCATGTGGGAAGACACCAAGAAAGTGATTGCTCTGAATACAGAGAAACAAACATTCCGCCATATACCAGAAATGCATTATGCTCACCTGCATTGTGGTGCTACTGTTCTTCATGGAAAGATCTATGTTTCTGGAGGTCTTATTGATTCAAAGCCATCAACCATTGTGGAGTGTTATGATCCACAAACAAACAAATGGACTATTGAAAAACCCATGCAGGAAGCAAGAGCTTACCATGGGTTTGTGACCATTCAAATGTGTTAAAAGAGCTTTAAATTAACTTTAAAAAACTGTATATTTTTTATGCTTTTGAAATATTACTGAAGTATATAACACAAAAGTTTCAGGTACAAGCATATTAGTAGAACTGTCTTTAATTATTTTTATTTCTGATTGCTCACAGTTGATTTTGCATGTAAAGAATACATTGATAAAATAATGCTAGGCAAAAAATTGGAGGAATAAGCTGTTTTGACTATAGTTGTGTTAGACCTTATCAGTAATTAACGTGTTTATATATTTTGCATACCATGTAAATAATTTCTTTAAATAACAAATTTGATAACATAGCCTACCTGTTACTGACATTATAATTAATTGCTTATGTTCTATTGTTATTAACATATATATAACTTTACATTGCTTAAAACTTATGATGTATTTGGAATAAAAATAGAATGATAATAAATTCTGAATTCCCATCAGCCAAAAGAAAATTATTTTTAGAGAAAATCAAAAAACTCGCTTCAAACTTGCCAATAAATTTAATGATATTTTGTAATAAAAAATGTATTGGTATTCTCTATTACAAATACTTATTGAGAATATATTTTTCTATTAAGCTGATACCATGTTATAAAATATATTAAAAGAAAAATGCTTAAACATTATTTTTTAAAAAATACCTTCCAAAGACTGCTGACAGTGAATTTTTTTTTTTTTATTGAATTATAATACTTATAATTAAAAAAGAAGACAAAAAAAAAAAAAAAAAAAGAAAAGCCCCCAAAACAAAGACACAAATAAATAAAATTATTTTTGGTAACACAACATTTACCTGTTGTGTTTGATTTTACAAGGTCCACATGGAAGTTTATAAAACAAGATAATGCATTCATTTGATGATGTTAAACCTATTATAGAAACACTAAACTTGATATATGGTGAATGATCTGATACCTTATCAGCACAAGTAAGTGGCTGATATATTTTTTGTGCAGGAATGACAATAAAATTCATTTGTTCATTTATTGATTCCTGCCAACTCGCACAAAACCAAGACTTTTTTTTGTAATTTCAGAAATGACTTAACACAAAACCATCCAAATGTTATTTCAACAAATGTTAAATTGCTGAATCTGCTGATTTACAAAATTTTCTTTGACAGATTTTATAAAATTAATTTGTAATAATGTGTATATTTGTTTAAAATAATTCACTGTATATTGTGCCTTGTGATTTGTTAAAATTCAGCTGTAAAGATGTACTCTGTGTGTGTTTGAGTGTGAATGTGTTCATGTGTATGTTTGTTTAACACTCGGTCACAAAACCCACATTTATTGCATTGTGATCACCGAAATTACATTATTAGTTCATTGTTTTATATGTATATGTGTATCTGATGATTCATATGTTGTCTTAAATACTTTGTATAAGTATTGTTTTAGTTGTCATTGGTGATCAATCTTGACTAATTATAAAGTGTGACAGTAACATTACTAGACTTGAGGATGCATGGTGGTTGGCATTTTTTTTACACAGATTTGTGAAAATAAAACCTAGACACATAAGTTGTTGCATATGTGTGTAATACAAAAGTTGAAATATAAAATAACACATTCAGGCTATTAATAACTATTATTATTATTATATGTGTTTTTTTCTTACTACCAAAAGTAAACTTTAAAATAAAAAAATTGAAAAATAAAAAATAAAAATAAAAATTAACAAATGCTTAAGATTTTAATGAAAACCATACGAATGGATATGGACCATTTATATTATTCATATTTTCTGTGATGTTATGATTAAAATTATTGCTTTAATAAAAAATAAAACTAACAAATACTTTGGATAAGGAGTAACTGACCTGGATTGAAACTACTAGTTGAACAACTAATTTACTGACTAATGATTCATGCTGACAGAGTTACTGATGAAAATGCTAATGACATTATTAATCAATTAGTTTTGTTTTTCCCTTTTTCTTCTTTCCTTTTTTTTTTTTCATTCTTTCTCTCTCTCTCTTTCTTTTGTTTTTCAAACAGGACTGTAGGACTGATCAAATGAAAACCATTTAAATTACAACTACTTGTCATTTTAAATACAGTACTCACTTTAAAATATTTATTTCCTTAGTTTTTCATTTTCTCACTAAACCTTTTTCATATAATTTTGTTTTTGTTTTTTACTAGAGTGCTAAATAGTCATTGAATTTGTTGTGAATATCTACTAATTTAATGTTTGTTTTTGTTTGGTTGTGGACCATATATACATACACACCTATAACTCCTTGAGTATTATTTATTTATTTGTGCTGCTAGTGAATTACTACAAAAAATGTAAAATGCTAAAGCAAATCTGTGCTGTGTTTTCCTACTTATTTTCAAATCTTGTAAGATATATATATATATGTATTTGGACTTTGTAATAAAAACCAAATAACTTGATTTTAATTAGTTGTTGTTTTTTGGGGGGGTTTGGGGTCTTCTTTTTTCTTTGTTCCCTTAAAATTTAAAATAATAATAATAATAAAAATAAAATAAACGAATTAAATAATGAATTGATTGTTAAAAATCAGAGTTCAGAGAACAGAAAATATTTGGCATCCAGTGGTCGTCCATGAAAAAAACTGCTACGTAATTATATGAACTTCATTGCATTATCGATGATTTTAATATCTGTACAGCTTGTTGAAAACTATTTTTAACCTGCTTAAAACGAATATCAGAATTTGCATGCTTTTAGATCTGTATAGCTGAATGTTAATTTATGTCTCCTACCTACTTAATTATAAAATCTAGCCTGTACAAACACGGAGAAATGAACAGCAGAGTAAGAGTGTTTGATATTTTTTTTACTAGACACTGTTGACAATGATACTGCCAAGCCATTTGAAACCTAACGTATATTGTTACTAAAGGTCATCAATACGTTCTGTATTTTTTCTTTCAGTTTATTGAAAACGATTGAATTTTTTTTTTTTTTTTTTTTAATTTTTTTTTTTTTTTTTTGTGAATAAATAATCCCATAAAGTTTTATTATTTGTTACATTTGAATATTTATTTGTGACATATTTTCCTGACATTTTATTGTGCTATCATTATATTTACTTTTATTTTTTATTTATTTTTTTATTACAATTTTTTTTTTTTTTTTTTTTTTTTGAGAATAAATAATCCCATAAAGTTTTATTATTTGTTACATTTGAATATTTATTTGTGACATATTTTCCTGACATTTTATTGTGCTATCATTATATTTACTTTTATTTTTTTTTATTTTTTTTATTACATTTTTTTTTTTTTTTTTTTTTTTGTATAAGTTATTTTTCAAAAGCCACAAGATATATTACAATCAGATAAAAAAAAAATGAGAAAAATATGTTATTTTCGCTCTAACTGTAAAGCAATTTAATCAAAAACTATGTTACATGTTCATGTACAACTGTTGTGTCATAACCGTTCAACCAGACGCTGATTATTTAAATTTACGCCATGGAGCACTCGACAGATATTTTCAGAAACTGATAACACAATATCAGATAAATAACCTTAGGTATCCAATTTTAATACAGAAAGGTTTCAGGCAAGATCTAACCTCGATTGAGGCAAAATATCTCCTAGCTAAGATAATGGTTTTCGCTGGGTTTTATCTGCCAGTATATTTGGAGGAAAAGAGAGAGAAAACAACAGTAGCAAAATTCGCTGAATGTTGAAAGAGATCTTATAAATGTTATTATTTGATTTAAAAAAAATGTATATTACTATTATTATTTATCTGTTCAAAAAAAAAAAAAAGAAAAAAAAGAAAGAAAGAAAAAGAATTATAACAATTTTTTTTTTCGAAAAAACAAAATACACCCTTCACAAAAACAAAACAACAACAAAGAAAGAAACTATGTCAACCCAACAACATAGAGAAAACCTGTTCCGACGGAACATTTTTCCTAATAATAATATTAAATAAACAAATAAATAATAATAACGGGTGATTCTTCTAAAATCTCTGCAGATTTGAACATATATGGATATTTCAGAATGACATTCCAAAGTTGATTAGCCCTAAGGATATAACTGGGATATAAATCATAAAGATCAACCTTCGAGATTTCTAAAAATTTCAGAGTTTTCCTGAGGGATACATGTCTTTACGTTGTTAATATGCGTATATTTCTTATAAAAATCTCTGTATATTTATGACTGGAAAAGAAAAGTTATAAACCCTCTCTCTCTCTCTCTCTCTCTCTCTCTCTCTCTCTCTCTCTCTCTCTCTCTCTCTCTCTCTCTCTCTCTCTCTCTCTCTCTCTCTCTCTCTCTCTCTCTCTCTCTCTCTCTCTGTCGTATCCATACGTGCATAAACAAATATCATTTCAAAAGATAAATCTAAGCATAGAACTTATTATTGTTACTGCTATTGTTGTTAGTGCCCGTTGCCAAAGAAACACAGTATCAATATTCTTCTAACCACAATTACTTTGCGACAGATCGTAATCTATGAAAAGTATCAGTAGCGTCTTTAAATCCAGCGACGTCAAAACCTCTAGTTACCAAGATTTTGCATTTAGTGCCTAATGAACCTCAAATGCGGGTTAAATTCAGTCTGATGAGTAAACATCTATTTCTTTCATAACAAAGTCTCGAGTCTCTAGGAATACGGATTTAATATGCTTCAGTGATTCAGATAATTCTGACATCATCAGTGGAGTCGGGTTCGCTGATGACATTGCAGGTTAACTGCTATTTAGTATCAATGTCGTTGTCTATCTGGCTCTTGTATCTCTGCCTGTCCTTATTTTTCTTGTTTTCTGTTCAGTTTGTTTTGCTCTTTTTCTTTCTCACTTGACCGACCCATGAGTGTCTATTCTTTTAGTCACGTTTTTCTCTCTGTCTTTGTTTCTTTCTTTCCACATCTGTCTGTCTCAATGTCTATCTCTATATTTTTTGTTTTTGTGTTTTTCTTTGCCCCCTCTCTCTCTCTCTCTCTCTCTCTCTCTCTCTCTCTCTCTCTCTCTCTCTCTCTCTCTCTCTCTATGTTCCCAGTTCTGAATTTTGCCTGACTCATTATCTTTGTCCTCACACACGCAGAGAGAATTAATTACTGTGTGGGCTAACATAATTTTTGGATACTGTGATGAGATGTTTGAAAAGTTCTGGTGTACTTTAAACAAATGAAAATATTAATTATCTACCTTTTATAAATTACATGTTTTCCTTGTTAATTAAATATACCCGTACATGAATTTATTTGTTTTTTTTTTTCTTTTATGAATGGTTGAAAAAAAAAAAGAAATACACAAAACAAAAGACATTATTATAACGGACAAAAAAGAATATAAAAGGAAAATAGGATAGCATGGTCTTTTTCGCGATTTATTATCGATTAGTTATTGTCGTCTGTAGTGTGGGTGTGAACCCCACTGTTTGCTAATGACTTGTAATAAAAATAAATATAATATCACACTCTGTATACAGTGAAAGGATAATGAAAAAAAAAAAAAAAAACACAGATAAAAAAAAACTCGCTCAACATCAAAGTATTTGGGAGACCTTTTCTTTAAGCAGAAAATTAGATAATTCCGTGTATTTTCCCGTTCATAATAACCTCGATGTACGAAAAGCACATTACTAAGCTGTGATTATGAATTTCCTTTTTGTTCTACAAAATGTCGGCCTGTCTGAGCTTTTTATCTGATAAAATGTTGTTGGCTAGTAGCCAACATCACCCAGTCTTAGGTAATTCTTCAGTCGTAAACTTACAGAATAGAAATAAAGCTTCCATAAACCATACAGCTGTTAGAGATTCTTATTATATTTTTAAAATTCTATTCATTTTAACACACATATATATGTATATATATATATAAAAAAAAAAATCCAGTTGTGTATGTATGGGTCTATACATGTATGTATGTGTGCATGTGTGTGCATGTGTGTGCATGTGTGACCATCGACCATTTAACTTTTATTTATCCTTTTTGTTAAAAAAAACAACAAAGAAAAATGAAAAATGAAAGCGAACAAAAATGATGATCTTGTACTGGAAGAAGAAATTATTTTTGTTAGAAAAACTTGAAACAGCCAATATAGAGAAAGATTTATAAATAATTAATATTATTGCTGTTGTTTTTAATATTGTTGTTAGTATTATTATTATGTAGTAAATTAACACAAACTATTTTATTTAAGCATCAAACCATGAACTAACACGTATTGCTCATGCTTAACAGTGTTCACGCTGCTCATTTGTGTTAAGTATACCTTTAATTACAACTTGAACATAGCATTCGCCTTTTCAGTCTTCTAAAAGGTGAAATGAAACATAAAAAAAAACAAAAAAAAAAAAAAACCAAAACCCAAAAACATAAAGAACAAAAACAACCACCAAAACCACGAAGAAAAAAATAAATTAGGCTGCGCAATAATCAAGGGTTTGTCAGATTATTACAAGGTTTCTCAGTCCACTCCATAACCAGATTTCAGATCGCTTGGGTCTAATCCGTCACCGAATTTCTGACTTTATTTCTTTCTCTCGAACTTACTCTCGAGACAGGTGATGCTGAACGGCTCGGTTACGGTTTGGTCATGAGCTGTTTCTCCTGTTGTTACACTTACAAGATTATAATTATTTTTCCTCTTGAATCTTTACCCATTCGTTCAGCTGAATGCATCAAGAATCACATTTATCTTCACCATCGACGATTTTGGCCCAGCAACATCGGCTAGATCTGATAAAAACAGAAACATTACGTAAGCCAAGGTTGAAAACGTGCATCCCATTTGGAAAGGTTTATCTCTAACCTTTAACATTTAAACTGTCCATGAAATAATCGTCCTATCTTCATTTTTAAATGACTTACATGAAGATACAAATCTAACCGGGCTGAACTGCAATAAAATAGCTTTTAAAGTAACATGCATTAGTACCAGGATTTGAATAAATCATTGTAACCATCGTCGTCGTTTTCGTCATTGTCGACGTCATGATATCTGTGTGTGTGCGTGTGTGTGTGTGTGTGTGTGTAATGGTATGTTGGGGTTGCACAGCATTACCGTTTTTAAACCGAACAATTTAGAAACAAATTGAAGGGAATGTTTGGTGCCATTTAAATGCTTTTTAGAAAATAACATGCTGCATATTCTAAACAGAAATAAACAAAAAAATTCTGTTTGTTCAGCAGTTATAAACTATTATTCCCCAAACGAGGATCGCGCTTATCTCATGTCTGATGCTATCCCATCCACTGATTTTAGATAACACGTGCAGTTTTAACCCACATTTAGTGTATAGAATGAACAAACATTTTGGTGAATTGTACAAAATATTTAATATTTTAATATTTTTAAGATCGCTCATATGAAATTTGAATGCAGCAATACTGTTATTCAGTTTAGATGAGCCATGAACTAACAGTGGTTAAGATTTTAAACCAGTTATTAGTTCACTAATTAACAAATAACGAACAGCAGTATGTTGAAATGAATTGTAAATTAATTTTAACTGATACAAAAGAATAGTCTCATTTATAAAATAGCGAACATAGATGAATTAATCGAAAAACAGAAAAAGATCTTAAACCAGCAGCGAAGCCACGGTATCTCATACGAAGAAGACGCCATCATGATGGTGAATGTAACTTACAAAATGAAATAAGTTTCATTAGAAAAAAAAAAAGGAGAAAAAAAAATAAAAAAAAAACCCTATCAAACCCTCCCACCCCCCAAAAAAACCCAACAACAACAAAAAAAAACCTAACGCAAAACAGACGCTCTGGTCAACAGAAAAAAAAAGAAGAACCTTCCCCACCTATATCACGAATATACGAACGCTTCACTGTTGTTTGAAATATGTGTTAACAGGAAGACATTAGAAATTTTTCTTACTGAACTTGTTATTGATCGTGATGTGAGGATCAAGTTCTGTGAAATTTCACATGTGATTTTTGTCTACGACAGATCTGATAAGCTCGGCGCTCCGAGTCTCCCCGGTAACGCGTTCGTCACACGGCGACCTAGACGTTGTTCCGTGCTGCTCTCCGACTCGTGCAGCTCAGGTGGCTTACTGCTGCAAATCTCATCAACTCCACGACTCACCCGGTTATGATGCAGTCTACGTACGAGAAGTATTAGATGACGACATCCATATTGTTGCATTATCTAATTAGTTTAAAAAAATATATATTCTGCATAAAATGTAAATCAGGTCATTAAAAAGATATATATATATTTAAAGAATAAAATGTTTATATTTCTGGAAAATGAGTTAAAATATGACGTTTTTTTTTTTTTTTTGTTGTTGTTTTTCAAAATAGATTTTAAAAAGCGCAATTTCCCTTTTTCGGTAAATCTGTGCATTACCTTAGAAGAATCCCTTATCAGACATACTTGAGAAGAGAAGTTTTCGGGTTTCAGAACACTACAAGTGTGATGTGCCAGAGTATAAGACCCTAGGCGGTTTCGTGACGGAGTCCCGTAAGCAAATACATATAAAGGTATAACTTTAAAAAGAAAAACACAAAAAAAAAAAAAAAAAAAAAAAAAAAAAACAAAGAAGAGAAAAGTTTAGAAAAAAAAGAAAAGAAAAAAGCAATAAATAAAGAATCATTACTCTCCAGAAACAAAAAATAATTAAAAAAAAAAAAATCTAGAATGCAGGTGATGCTTTTCTTGCATTCTGGGAAGTAAATTTTAAATGATTCTTTACCTTAAAATATGTCAAATTTTATAAAGTTCACACCGTTGGACTATTTTATTTTAATTTATTCTTATTATTCTTATTATTTTTTTTTTTTTTTTTTTTTCACACAAACGGACGGACCTTGGCACACTAAGGCGTTTGCGTACACACCCCTCGCACCTATCTCCTGCGTACAGGCCTGCAATCCCCAATATTTTAAAAGAGGTATTAGTGTAAACTGCCTGATGGAATTGCGGGGATTGCAACATTTCTAAAGAAAACAAATCCTCATCCAGCGTTTCAAAAATTTGAAACTGTACATTACACAGCCGATGTTTTCTGTTTTTAGATGATTATCTGTGTTTTTCATATCAGTGGTTGTCGAACTGGGTTTTCACCTCTCAGTAAAAGGATACTACGGTGTGAATGATCCATGTTGCTTTTTAAAAGAAGTATATTATTATTACCAGCAAGCAGTGATGTCTTCTTATTACGGAATACGCCTGGGTCCGTTGCTGATGCAAGATGTGTGGGTTGTTTGTGGCGTCAGCAAAACAAAAGTTGGTAATCAAATCGGTTTGTCAACAGGACAGGACAGGAAGAGAGAGAGAGAGAGAGAGAGAGAGAGAGAGAGAGAGAGAGAGAGAGAGAGAGAGAGAGAGAGAGAGAGAGAGAGAGCAAAAACAAACCAAAAAATATAATCAAATAAAAAAAAATAATAATAATAATAATAACACATTTAAAAAAAAAATCAGTAAATCTAATTTTGGATTAATTTTCGAATATGGACAAAAGTAAAAAGAAAGAAAGAAAGAAAGAGAAATAAATAAATAAACAAAAAAGATGAAGAAATATAAACAATAGTACTCTATATTTTTATATTAAAAACTGAATAATTTTATGCTATGTCGTTCATATTAAAAAGATTAGCATCTTGAAGCGTTTATCATATAACGTGGTTTTATATACTAATAAAACATTTTTTCAGCATCTGGTGTTATTTGCGTGGACTTTTATACTAGTCCAGGAGGCCCACCCCCGAAACAATTAGCTTTGGCATTTGATGGGTTACAAATTGCCGGCATTCCCAAAACACCTGGTATGTAGTGTCATGTTGTAGCTCTTGAGAACACTGACATAGATACACAACATCGTGTCAGATGAAGAGGATGCACGTGCTGCAGCCAATGCAAAGTCGTGTCTTGCCTGGAGGGGTTTGTTTTATAGAAGATCGTTACTGAAGAGAAAATCGTTTATTTTCAAACACAGAACAAAACCAGAGAAACAAGAAAAGATTTACGGATTCATACTGAACTAGCAGAAAAACGATTTTTAAAATTTATGTTTCCAAATTTATGTTTATAAGCTTAGTTATTAATTGGCAATACGGTTCACATTCGGGACATACATCAGTCATTCTGAGGAATAATTAAAGAAGAGCAGGAAAGGAATGTCATTTTATTTAAAACATGAAGAAATACGAGTATCTAAGTCATCCTTGTCAATAATTATAAAAGACTGTCTGATTTAAAACTCTTGTATTGCAATGGGTCGTGTTTGTTGTCCTGAGAAACGCCTGTCATCACAATGTTTGTTTCCCGACAAAAGCCGCAACGCACCATCAAAATCACGAAGTGCCACCCCGGAGCAGACGTTGCCGTTTTCAGCCAGACGTCGCGGACACACCACGAACAACGCTGCCAGGGAACGATCCAGAGTGAAGACGTTGCGATCAGCGTTTTTAGAGCTTCAGAAGTCGTTGCCTGCAGTTCCGCCGGACACGAAACTGTCCAAACTGGATGTCCTCGTTTTGGCTACGACCTACATATCCCATCTGATGAAAACACTGAATTTTATTGAATTTTCGCAAGTTTCAGAGAAGAATGGTACATTGCACCCAGTAAAGGTAAGAACAGCAAACGAAGAATAAGATAAAGAATAAATAAATTTTAATCTGGTTCAACATTATTATTTTTTTTTTTCAATCCAATAAGAAAACAAAATAAGTTAATTAATTAAAAAAAAAAAAAAAATAATAAAATAAAAAATAATAATAATAATAATAATAATAATAATAACAACAACAACAACATTAAATTAAAAAAGTAATAATAAATAAATAAATAATAATAATATTAAAAATGTCTGCATTTTACCAGTGAATTTTTATATTTATTCTTTACTCTTTTTTTTTAATTTTTTTTATCTATTATGATTTTAAAATGTAATGGTTTATGTAATGTTTTAGAAAAGAAAGAAAATGTAATGTAAAAAGATTAATAAACAGAAGGAGTTGTATTGGTTTTTGTTTTGCGATTTTCTTTAGGAATCTGTATTATAATTTTAATATTTAAAATAAATCTGAAATTAACTACTGTTATATAAAACAAAATGAAGTTTAAATACTAAAATTATATTATTATATTTTTAATTGGAAAATAACGAATATTAATATTGTTTTTATTATTTTACTTTCTTTCTTTCTTTCTTCTTCTTCTTTTTATTATTATTATTATAATTATTATTATTATTATTATTATTAATATTATTATTATTATCATCATCATCATTATCATTATTATTATTATTATTATTATTATTATTATTATTATTATTATTATTATTATTATTATTATTATTATTATTATTATTATTTGCAGTAGAAGCATCAGCAACAGCATTATTTATTTATTTATTTTTATTTTTATTTTTGTTGAAGTTATCTGCATGCGCTAATTCTGATATTCAGTTGTAAATGAAAATACATTTTTTGATAAATATTTCTGTATCCAGTATCATTTAATAATATATATTCTGATAATGTTGGGGATTTTTTTTTGTTTTTTTCTTTCAGAAATGGCCTATGAGAAGCAGACTGTATGCAGGGATTGTAGCCAATGCTAAAACGCCGACATCAAACACGACAGAGAATGAATTTAACTGGAAGCGTTTTCCCAGTTCATCTTAACAGCTGTTTCACAAAGCCACAGCAACGTGTTCAACAAACAGCAATCATGTAAAAAAGACAAAGAAAAAAAAAAAAAAACATTTTTATGATGAATTTATAATGAATGTTGCAATATTCAAATTATAAATGTACATGTAGTATGAAAAGCAATAAAAAGAAAATGAAATTTGTATTAAAAGTGAGATGTGTTCGCAACTGAAACAAATAATAAATAAAACAAAAACACACACACACACATACACACAGACAGACAATTAAACAAACAAACAAATAAATAAATCTGAAAAATAGTAATCTGATTTACGTATTAACTTCATTAGATAAATTTAGTGTGTGTGTGTGTGTGTATATATATATTTGACAATGATTTATTATCATAAGTTTCCGTGATATAGTAGAATGGCGTTTTTGTTTGTTTTGTTTTTTCTTTCTTTTACTTCTCATGTGAAACATCAGCACAACATAATAATAATATGTAATAATAATAATAATAATAATAATAATAATAAATAATAATAATAATAATAATAATAATAATAATAATTGAAATAATTTAAAAAATAATAATTCATAAACATTTGAAGGTGTACTGTTGTATGCCGTTTGACATTTCAGATTATGCTACTGAATGGACTGGCTGAATTGTTTACTTGTAAGAGAATACCTTAATCAATTACATTTTAACAAAAGGCAAGAACGTTTTTAAAAATCATTAAAATGTACCAATGTTTGTCAAAGTCGTGATAATAAATAAATAAATTTTAAAGAGAAAAAAGAAATAGTGTATTATATTCTTGTATTTACAACTTCTATAAAAAAAAGTGCACGTGAAACTGAAAAATAAACTTTCATCAGTATCATTAAATTTTAAACATATATATATATTTTTTTCTTTTTAATTAGTTTTTAAAAAATTCATAATAGTTAGTTTGTGATTTTTTCTCCATGTGTTTGTTTCGGAAACACCGCCCCGGGCCTGCCACGTGGATTCTCCTTTGTTACTGGTAGACTTATTACCTTTGTTTTCACTGTTACAACTCGAGAACTTGCTGTTGTAGAAGGAAGTGCCCGCTGGCTAAGACATATTAAGTGTGCTACAATACAAGACTTGTTTATTCGGAATAGTTATTATGATATGACTTGTCTCTACACTGAGTGTGTGGGTTGTATTTTTAAATTTTTAAATTTTATTATTATTTTATGGTTGTTTTTTTTTTTTTTTTTTTTTTTTTTTTTATTGTTGTATTTTTAAAAATATTAGTCATGAGACATTGTGCTCAGGCAAAAAAAAAAAAAAAAAATGACTTTCATAAATACATTTCTGTAAATGTCATGTTATTTCTTTTTATTTTTAATAAATTTATTTGTTTACATGACAGTAGACAATACCCAGTTACTCAGTCCTGTGGGAAAAAAAATAAATAATAAAAAATAGAAAATAAAGAGAACCGTAAATCTATTGATCATGTAGTTGTGTAATTACTTTTGTTGTTTCTTCACTGACAAATCCGGTTTTAAAATACTTCTTGTCTTTAACAGAGTAGCTGTGTGATAGAAATATGTAACCGAGCACACACACACACACACACACACAGAGAGAGAGAGAGAGAGAGAGAGAGAGAGAGAGAGAGAGAGAGAGAGAGAGAGAGAGATTATTTTTATATAATTTTTACTTTAATTGTTTCTAGTTTTCTTGCAAAAATAAATAAATAAATCAATAAAATGATATACATGGTCATGGTTCTTGATAATCAAGTAGCAGTTATGTCCCCTTTTCTATATAAATTAACTACGTCCAGACCAAGGGTGCGCAACCTGCGGATGTCGCCTGATCACATTGAACATTCATTTGAATTATAACGAGGCTGCGTGTCAGTATAAACACTCATACACCAAATTTCCCATGACTGTCAGATACCGTACACAACACGGCGTCCAGTATTCATATTTAGATCTGACTGTTTTAAAGTTGTTACTTAATAAAAGTAATATATAAAATTAATAACTGTTATTTTGACTTTAATGGGAATAAGAGAGCTGAAGTAAGTTCTCATGGGAACATGTAAACGAACCCATTATTTATATGCAGCATTTTAAGTCACAGTGGTTGACTGATAGAAAATTATGGAAAATCATTCATGTTACGCTTTCAGATTTTGCGTAATCACAGTGATATTAAAGCGCTGCGGACTGTAAGATCAGAAAATCTGCCCACCCCTGGTGCAGATTCTGGAGCATGTATCTACCTGGACTGCGGTGTCTAGGGAAATTTAAAAAACAAACGAACAAAAAAATAAGAATAAAAATATATAAATCAACAAAACAAACAAAGCCCTCCACCCAAAAACCAAAAAAAAAAAAAAAAACAATCATAAATTTAAATAATTAAAACATCACATTATAACTTAATATCCTTTCTATTACCATTTTTCCATATTCTCTTTTTATAATATTCACGTAATTTATTTCCTTTTCTTTATGCATTCCGTTCATTTCATAAATACGTTACTTTAAAAGTCAGGACAGTAAAACGATAAATATTATAATCACAAACTATGAATATCTTCTTGAACTTGAGCTTTATCCAAACTTGACAGTCTTGACGTGAAAACATAAACTTTTGGCAACACTTATGTATGAGTAATTATTAAATAATAATAATAATAATAATAATAATAATAATAATAATAATAATAATAATAATAAAAATAATAAATAAATAAATAAATAAATAAATAAATAATCAATAATTCACTACTTCCACTGCTACTAACACGTTCTCCACTTTCACAATATTACTTTTTGATACAAAAACGAGATTATAAAACTTGGTTTGTTTTCTCTGTATTAAATACTGGCACCAAAATTAAAACAGTCATATTTATTAATTCCCTGTATGTTAAATAATGTTGTAATTTAATATTTTTCACTTGTGAATAGTAATGACAGAAGTAATAGTAGTAGTGGTAACGGTGGGGCCATGAAGCTCTGTAGTAGAGAACCTTCGCAACAGGGTCTGTTTTCACTGGGACTGTTCCATGGCAGATAACCATATTTAAGATTTTTATTAAAATTGCAGTACTGGATTATTTCACATGATACGGTTACTGAACTAAAATGTCCTACGTATTACAGTTTTCAAGTTACGGTTGTTTAAAATGATGCATCACAGAGTGGTGAAATAAAAACATAGAAAAGACAACGGTCAATAATTGAGAAACACTACAGTAACACTACACAGTGACTATTTATCCCCAAAACTTCACCGTTCTGTGTAGTAACGGTCCAGCGCTACAACTGTTAAACACCGTGGACTGTTATTGTGTCTCTACGGGATTAGGTGCCCTGAAGCTTCATTTGTTTCATAGCAGATTTCTCTCCATCAGCAGTAGTCGTAGCTGTAATAGTAACAGAAACTCGTAAAAATGAAACTTTTTTTAAAAAAATCACCATTATTTTGTTAATTTGTTTAATGAAATAACACGCGAGTCGTCGAATCTGTTCACTTTTAAGAGGAAGGAAAATAAGCGGAATCTTAAAAGGAAATTCTGTCTTGCGATAACATAATCTTTGACATCTTTCTTCCAAAACAAATTACCTCTGGCAACACGACATTTACGTTTTTCTTTGCAAACGGTTTTCTCCTGTTACGTGCAATCTTTTATTCCGGTGTTTGAGTCGAGCGTAGGGTTTCGACCCCAACTCACACAAGTCGCAGAGAACGCCCTTCATTCTGTCTGTGTATACGTCTAAAACAGGTTTAGAAAAGACAAGCGAGAGGAAAACAAATACTCCACTGAACAACCATTCTCCCTTAAGCGTGGTTACCTCGGCCCTTATCTACCTCCGAGTATCGCCAATAAATATTTATACCCAGCAGCACTTCTGCTCTCAAAGTCGCACGTGCGAAAACACGCGGATAGATGGCATTGGTGCAGGGGAGATAATCCCTGGGGACATGCAGATAGTGTGCGCTCGTCTTTTGCAAATAATACTGAAAACGATAAAGATATTTTTGTTTCAATAACAAACAAGAGTTTCACATGAAAGGATTAAATGGATCATTATTTTGTATGAAATCGTTTCTGCGGCAGTTTGCTTCCACTGGTTTTTTTTATGTTTTAAGAGAAATATTACAGGGTGGAGCGGTATTAAAAATACCAAACTAACTTGAATCTGGAAATTAATGTAAATGGGTGGGGCTGCAAAAATTCTGCAATTTTTCTGTGGATTTCTAAAAACATAAAACTAGCTATATAAATTCCAAGTAATCGCATCAAGCTAAAATCCACATATCATATTTTTTTTTTTTTTTTTTTTTTTTTTTTAAATGATTGTACTAAACTAATGTGGTCAAGTAAAAACCTTTTTGAAACATGTAAATTTCAGACTAATTATAATAAGTTTTAGGTAATAGTAGAAAATGGCCTTTGCATTGAAATTCCTTAAACATATTCAGTTATAATGTCTTCATCATCACCATCATCATCACAGCTATTCTGTCTGATTAAATTGTATTGCTATGTTCGAATGATGATAATGATTATCTTCATAATAAAATAATAAGTAATTTTAATCAAGAATTAATTTTTTACTATATATATATATATAAAAATACCCTAATTCTGACGATGTTGAATCCAGGACTATGTAAAGTGTCATGTTTGTTAAAATGATCGAATTGTAACGAAAATATTTTTTACCCCTTTTTTCGTTTCTGAACTGCTTTAACATAATTTAATACATACAAACCAATTTTAGCACAAATATTTATAAATTGGTGAAACTACGGCACATTTCACGTTTTTTATATTTAGAACAATTAATGGTTTTGTAATAAACTTCTTTTGTCAAATGATAAGAGTATTTTAATTTTATTATTATTAGAAAAAATAAAATATATTTATTTTATTTTATTTTATTTTATTTTATTTTATTTTATTTATTTATTTATTATTAGATATCCATTTTTTTTTAAAAAAATTTTATTATTATTATTAATCGGTATGTGCTGAACAACGTGCAATAAACAAACTATGCTTACAGCCTTTATCAATAATGACAAAATCATTATTTCAGAATGCTACAAAACAGCACGATAAGGCAATTTTTTAACAGTAAATTAATTAGCAGCACTTAGCCCGATTGGCTAAAAAGAAAAATGCTCGACTCGAATATTATTTCCGATACCGAGAAATGTAATTTCAAGCAAAAAGTTAAAAGAACAATATTTTTAAAAATAATATCTAAAAAAAAAAAAAAAAAAAATGGACGAAAAAACCCACAAAAAAACAAACATTTTTAACTAATGAACCTTAAAAAAGTGTTTGTATATCCATATTGATTACTTTGCTGATTGAAGCGGCAATTAAATTAAAAATTAATTAATTGGCTCGCTGTGAACACATTAGCGGTTTCAGCGCACATACAGACGGGAGAAACTCCGCACAGCGTGCTCTACAGAGTGATTAAACTGTTCCTCGAACGCGCGTCTGCATCTACGTAGTCGTGAATTACGAGGCGGAGCACGGGCTCGGGATAACCCGGGACTTGATCGCAGGACATTTCGTTGATAAGACTGGGGCGGGAACCTATTTAAAGGTTGAAGAATGTTCATTAAGATTTGAAATAATAATCAGTGTCTTCTGGGGTATAATAACACGACACTTTCCATTAATCCTGCATAACGGTGAAATACAGTCGACATGCGTTATCTTGTCACTAGCCATAAAGCATTTCCTTTCTTTAGCCGTTCCAAAAAAAAAAAAAAAAAAAAAAAAAAAAAAATTCTTTGTATATAAACAAGGATAAATTTAGATGCTTATTCTAAAGAAATGTATCTTGTCACTCTGTCGTTCTTGTTTTCGTGTCATTATTATTATTATTATTATTATTATTATTATTATTATTATTATTATTATTATTACAGGCTTAGGATGCCCTATCCAGAATACTTGGGACCGGAAGTTTTCGGTTTTCGGAATTTTTCGAATTTTTGTAATAAAAGGAGATCCTGAGAATAGGATCTGTGTCCGAATAGAAATCCCATTTATATTTCATATGATACGTATACACACAGTGTGCTAAACTATTCGAAAACTGTTACATATTACAATTTCGGCAGCATTTGAGAATTTCGGATAAGGCATCATCAAATCCTTAACCTGTATTTTGTTTTTAATTTTAGTTTTTAAAATGAAAATGAAATATTAATTATTTTGGAATATTCACTTTTAAAAATAAATTTGTTGTTGTTGTTATTATTTATTTATTTATTTATTTAATTTTAATGATTAATAAATTAAAATATACTGTTCGTTGACTGTTGGGTTGTGTGAGTGTGTGCATACCGAACTTCTGTTATTTTCTTTATTATTTTTATTTCTTATTTCTAACTAATACTTTGTATTTTATAAAGAATGGATATTAACACATAGAAATGTAGAAAGAAGAACCAAAACTTTTGTTCTGCGTTTTGACTTCAGTTACTGAATGATGAAATACGAAGTGTTGTTTAAAAATCACTTACTGACGAATATGACTTAATTTGAACTGCGTTAATAATAATCATGTAGGATTCGTTGTTTTGTTTTGACAGATCTTAGAGACCAAGATCTTGTTTTAATTTTAAAACACAACTAGTGTTCACGATTTCATGACAATGTCATCATCAAAATTATCATCTTTAAAATCTTCAGTATTTATTTTATTGATTTAATGTTTATTAAATGATTTTTACGTTTTTTTTTTTTTTTATTTATTTTTTTTTTTAAAGTATACACATTCATGATATAAAAAACAAACTCACACAAACACACTTATACATACATACATACATACAGGAATTCCTTTAGGATATAAATGTCTAATTATGGTCGTGTTTACTATCATAACCAGCTGTGTGCTGCCTAATATAATAATATTTATTAGTCCTAAACCTTCTGACTCACAGACATTCTTCTTAAAACAGTTGTTCGTGATTTTTGTCAAAAATATTTTATTGTTGCCCCGACTTGTTACAAAGGTTAATAAAATGTAAAGTTTGATAAGAGATGCTAAGAATAGAATCAAAGTTTCACACAGTCATCTAATTACAAGTTTTTTTTACATTTTGCTGTTCAGAAAAGTCAGTCTTTGCTGTAACTGTTTTCATGGCTTGTTTTTCGTTTTTTGACAACATTATAAACGTATTTATTTAATAAATTCACCAAATATTTATTATCTTTGTTATCAGTAATTTAATTACTTTTGTTTATAATGTCAAGTATTATTATTATTATTATTATTATTATTATTATTATTATTATTATCATCATCATTATTATTATTATTATTATCATCATCATCATCATCATTATTATTATTGTTGTTGTTGTTGTTGTTGTTGTTGTTGTTGTTATTATTATTTTTATTGTACTAAAATGAAATATCTGTCATCATTATTAACGATTTATTAAACTTTTTTATGGTCTATATAATTCTTAAAGTCATCAGATATCTGATTTATTGTTAATATCATTTTTATTTGTCCTAGCCCAATATTTTTCTTTAAATAGGTAAAATATTTAAACTCAGTATTTTCAATAATTAAGTTATTTGTTAAATGACATATTTTATTTAAAATTTCATAATATTAACATTTAATAAATGTATCGAAATGCTGCTATTTAATAAAACCTGCTTGCCATATTTGTTCACTCGTATCATTTGTATTTAAACATTTTTAAAGTCTACTATTTAATACATTGCCAGCCATATCGACATTAAATAAATCATAATATTATTCATAATAATTTAATTATTTTTGTCCGTAACACCTGTTCGCATTTCAAACCGTTAATGTTAAAAGATACCATATGACATAAAAATGTCGAAATAATTTGTAAATGTTAATTTTTTTTTTTTTTTTTTTTTTTTTAATTGATAATTCAGACGTGTCTTTGGAATCAGGCAACATTTATTTCTTACATCCTTCACATACATCACAAAGTGGCCGTAAATCAGAGGGGCCGGTGCTGACAGATGGAGTGCACGCTAAATACTGCAGATTAGCAGATAAGTGAGTTTTTCCAGATTATTCACATCAGACAGATATGAATGTTACTCGTTGGCGGGTGTTTCGGGTAATTTTAAAAAATAATATTACTTCATAAACAGTTACGTTTCCTTCTGCCAACGTAATGAACAGTTATGGACATTCATTGCTCATTTACAACATTCCTTGTTGATTAATAATATTTTATACAACTGAATAAAGTCAAAAGAATGTAGAAAACGAAACGAAATGAAACTATGTGAATATATAACAAGGATATTCCACCCATTCCCGAAACAAAAGAAAGAAAAAAAAAGTATATTTGTCTTTCTAACAATATATATATATATATATATATATATATATATATAAACAAAATACCGAAAATAAAATAATACTACTTAAAATGTTAATAATAGTTAGTTTATCGAAAGTTATGTGTTAAACAATATTTAAATAGCTGTTTGATTTCAGATTTAGACTGGTTTAAGATGAAGATATTTTACGTAGTTTACAATATAATCTTTACTGGGTGTTCTTTTTTAACTTTCATAATGATGTCTCTTTATTTTGATTTCATGGATTATTTTATAATATTATCCTTACGGAATTATTATTTATTTATTTATTTATTTATTTATTTATTTATTTATTTATTTATTTATTTGGTTAAATGGCTGAAATAATTTCTGAATTTTTATAACATTTTAAATCTCGTGTTGATAACACTCTATGTATTAATGTCTGGCTATGTTAATATTATTACACTGTACAGCTGAGACCAGTTGCTCATTTTATTGTTAATCTATACATGTGAATAATATTTACATATGTATGTATGTGTTATATTTATCTTCTTTCTTTTTATAATAGTGTTTAGCGACAAAACGATTTTATATAACTTGTATATCTCTCGTATGTGTGTGTTTGTATGTGTATGTGTGTATATATACATATACATATATATATATATATATATATATATATATATATATATATATAGAGAGAGAGAGAGAGAGAGAGAGAGAGAGAGAGAGAGAGAGAGAGAGAGAGAGAGAAACAGCTGTGTGTTTCTTTCGTAACTGCCATTCATTTCTTTCGTTAGTTTTGGAGTTTAAAATTTAATTACTCATAAATATAAAAGAAGAAACTTTCTCGTAACCAAATTAGACGTATTCCACAAACTTTTCGAGGACAGAATGTTACAGTGGTAGATTTTTATTATCCGCATATAGTTTGCTGATAATTTTTTAGTTTTTTGTTATTGCCATTAATAACTGCAGTTTATCAAAGAATTAAGAATCATGAGCATTTAAATCCAAATACCCAAGCAATTTAAAACTTGCGTTTCTGTTGCGCATTTCTCTCTTTTAAACATTTGCTACCAGCTTATTCATGATTTGTTTTATACTTCATACGCTTAATCTTAATGTCATAAATCATCAACAGAATAACGAAATTTTACTGTTGAATCGTGTAAATTTTCGTTAATATTTTAAAGACGAGTGGGAATGCAGCTGCTACTAAAAAAAAAAATTTTTAAAAACTTTAAAAAAATAAAAAAAATAAACAAACAAAGCAAGAAAAAAAGAAGAAAGTTTAGTACTTTAAAACAGTTATAATTTAAATACAATACAAAGAAGAGACGAAATAATAATAATAATAATAATAATAATAATAATAATAATAATAATAATAATAATAATAATAAATAAATAAATAAATAAATAAATAAACAAATAAATAAATAAAGTAATAAAGAAAGAAAGAAAGAAAAGAAACAAAACAAAAATCAGGTAGATTAATAATAATTGTTTGCCTTTTGAAGTATTTCTGTCAGTTTGTTAACCTGCATTTGTTTTTGTTTTTTTAATATTTGAAAGTAAAATTTGTTTGTAGTTTTATTTTGTTTGTTGAATGTTAATGTAACTTTTCGTGAGTTGTTTTAAACACAAAATTATATGGTTTATTGCAATGTTATTATTATCATCATCAGTATTATCATCTTTATTATTGTTGAAGTTATTGTTGTTATTATTAATATTATTATTATTTTTATTATTATTAATATTATTATTATTATTTTTATTATTAATAATATTATTATTATTATTATTATTATTTATGTTACTGTTAAAATTATGGTTGTTATTATTATTGCTGTTATTACTATTATTATTATTATTATTATATGTTAACATTGCTGTTGTTGTTATTAAAATACAATGAATCGAATTTAGTCTTGTAATAAAATAATATGATTTAAATGTGAAAACATTAATACGTAAAAATTCAAATTGTTTACATACCTAACTCGGTGAACAGCGGAACAGAGTTAATTTTAACTCCAGACTCAACAAATAAATTTGTTTTATAATTGTCATTAAGTTAAAACATTCTTTGATCTCTTTTTTTTTTAATTAAATTTTTATGAAACTATAAATGTCGTGTCTTAATTTAATTTGTTGCTGTGTATTTTTAACATCCAGCAACTTACGTGCCTTGAAAATTATTTTTGTCGCATAACTTCATGGTTTTGCATTAAATATGAAACTGATATAAATCATCGCCTTTTATTGACAGATACACATTCATACATACACGCAAATGCAGACATATATACCACACCTACACACTCAGAGAGAGAGAGAGAGAGAGAGAGAGAGAGAGAGAGAGAGAGAGAGAGAGAGAGAGAGAGAGAGAGAGAGAGTTATCATTACAGTTATTATATAATTTCTTAATTATTCCTAATAATCTTGTTAAAAAGTTATAAAGTTGTTTTTCCAAATTTATATTTATTTTCTATATTTAATATGTTGGAATTAATTATATATTACGAAACAAATTTCTGGCAGACCTTTTTGGATAGAATGGAACGTATTTTCGCGTTTAAAATAAATTTAAAATTTCTCAACATTATTTGGAAAAAAAAAAGTTAGTTGTCATGAAAAGAAAACTGCAGATAAAGAAATTAAATGTTTTACTTCGACCGTCTTTTGAACAATGAAAAATACAAACATCGTGAAATATAGTGAAACATGCGTAAAACGTTTTGTTTGTTTGTTTTACACTGAACATTACAAGCATTAAACACCACCTGGAACAATTCTTCAGTAGCATGTGACACGTGATATATGTACTAAAACTACACTTGTGAAGTGTTAATGTAAGCAATTCTTTAATTTACTATTTACTTACAAAATTAACTTATCTTAAATGTAAAATAATAATAATAATAATAATAATAATAATAATAATAATAATAATAATAAATAAATAAATAAATAAACAAATAATAAAAAAAAATTAATTAATTAAAAAATAAATTAACAAATATTTTTGTAAAGCAAGAAAAAAAGAAAAGAAAAGAAAAGTCTTCATATATCAACAATTGATTTGTATAGGCTAAAAATGTGAATAATTTTATTTTTATGTCTTCCATTAAATAATAATGATACAAAGATGTATGTTTTACACCAAGTAATTTTTTAATATTAAAATACATTGAGGTTTACAGACTTATTATCCATTAAAACTTAGGATTGCCTGTAAAAAAAAAAATTAAAACATTTGGGATTGTACAAATTGTTCGTTATAATTAAAACTTAGGATATAGCTAAAAAAAAAATAAAAAAAATTATTCTTTGTTAATATCGCTAGACATTATTTGAAATGAAGTTAACCAAAACTATTTACTTGTTAAAAAATACAGTACATTTTTAACGAACAAATTTGACATATTTTAACAGATAATGCTTCGTAAAATAACGTGAGATATTTTTTTACGAAATTTTCTACAATAAAAAACACATCTTAATTTCTCTACAGTCATATCACAACTGTTGTTTCAAACACCAACTAAACAAACAGTCAAATCAGAAATAGGTTCTCCACGGAAATAGCACCTTCGGTCTTCATACTTTCAAAATATGCAAGACGTACAAAAATAATTTATGCATACTTATGATATAAATATATAATAAACTGCAGTCTGATATTTCAGTGCACTAATTCGATGTATCTGACAGACAAAAAGTATTTGATGCAAGTTTTCTCACAATTCAACGCAAAGTTTTGTCAACATTTGATGGCGCCTTGCATTTCCGGTTTGGACGGAAGCTTGATGACGTCTTTTTGACTGTCTTCCGAATTCGCCATAACGCGTCCGTTAAAAGTGAAAGGCCAAGTCTGAAAATAAATAAATAAATAAAATAAAATATAATAAAATAAATAATATCTCCGGAATAAGAATGACTACAACAACTAGGATAAATACATAAATAAGTAGATAAATAATTAAACAACGAAAATCACCTTCACCATCACCTCAGCAGCAACAGCAACAACAACAATATGGTAATAATAATAATAATCATAATAATAATAACAATATCAACAAAAATAATAATATCAACACTAATAATAATAATAATAATAATAATAATAATAATAATAATAATAATAATAATAATAATAATGTAATAAAATATTTATTAATCATATATATTAAAAATAATCACGATCGGGTTAGAATAAATAACTGAAATAAATTACATTTGCATTAAAATTTGTTAAAAACAACAACATCAAAAAAAAAAACTCCCCAAAACTTAGGAGTGTAAACAGAATGAAAATAACCAAATGTTCAGCACAAGACATTTATTTGGATATGAGCTATCACGATAAGTTTGATTTATTATTTCTTGTTAACATTTGAAAAACATCCCAGCTAACTAACAAAATAAAATAAAAAAACAAAATTAAATTAAAAAAAATAATATATATAAAAATATATAACAGAAGTAAATAGTAATAATAAGAAGAATAATAAGGAGAAGAAGAAGAATAAAAATTAATAAAAAATAAAAATTAAATAATATGAAATTTATAATATTAAAATGTTGAAAAATGTTAAATGTAAGAAACCTGGATATGATTAAATTAGTTTTGATCATGAACCAGTAAAAACAGATAATATATAATGTTCAAGTAATATCCATATCTATCTATCTATCTATCTATCTATCTATCTATATATATATACACACTACAACAACAAAAGCTACTACTACTATTACTTCAGCTGCTCCTGCTATTACTGCTACTACTACTGCTATTATTTTCTTTATTAATTATTTTATTTTATTCGGAAATAAATACTATAATTTAGTTTGTTATTTAATCATCACCATCATCATCATCATCATCATCAAGAATTAACCACTAATTCTAGAATGTCTGTCTGAAAGGTTACCGTGTCAAACACACTGTAGCAAAGCAACTGAAGTGGTGCTGCGTTCGCTAATCATTTATTTACTGTGTGTCACAGTAAATAATAGAGAAAGTAGGTTGAAAATGTAGTAGTCCCAGAGTGCATTTAATAGATCAGTTTGCGTTACTTAAGTCGTGTTTATTGTTTGAGTAAACAAGCGTCTAGAAGACAAGAACGCAGTTTTGACAAAGCACAAATAAACATCTAGAATCTTAGCTATGATAAGATTGGTGCAGGTGTATATTTGAGTCACGTGGTCTATCAGCTTGTGTGATTTAACTCTTTTTTTTTTTTTAAAGTGTATAACGGTCTCCTTCAGACGTGTGTGTGTGTGTGTGTGTGTGTGTGTGTGAGAGAGAGAGAGAGAGAGAGAGAGAGAGAGAGAGAGAGAGAGAGAGAGAGAGAGAGAGAGAGAGAGAGAGAGAGATGGGAATGTGTGTGAGAGAAAGAGATCAGTAAACAAAATTATGCATTTGCATATATCTGTTTCAGTGATTATGATTGGATATGTGTGTTGTATATATGGAACTATCTATCCGCATGTATGTATGTATAAACTAATATAAAATGATAAAATGTACATTTCGTTTTCTTTTTCTTTTCTCATTTCTAATTGTGGCCATTAAAAACACATATGGAACTATTTCAGTTTTAAAATAATGCAACTTAGACAAATGTCGTTTCCTAGTTTTGATTTTTGTTTTAAGTCAGACTTCAGACGATATTTGGGAAATCAAATAATACTTCAGTTCGTTTTAAAATGTTGATAATAATAAAAAATTGAATAGTTTTTATTATGGATTCATGTATGTAACATCATGACACATCTCTCTCTCTCTCTCTCTCTCTCTCTCTCTCTCTCTCTCTCTCTCTCTCTCTCTCTCTCTCTCTCTCTCTCTCTCTCTCTCTCTCTCTCTCTCTCTCTCAGTAATGCACAAAACGTAATATACAAAACTAAATTTATGGAAAATTCCAAGAAATCACTGTCCCGTCTGAAACATGTTTTTCAAGTGAGAATTCATCGCAGATATCTGTTCATCTAAAATGACGAAAGGTAAATTACGTTTTATTTATTTCGGAAGGAAGAAGGTGAACTCGAGAGAAAGAAAAACACAATAAGCGAGAATTAGACATTCACCTACGAATTCCACGAAGATTTCTTATCAGAATTAAATCTCCTATTATCTCGCTGGCTGTTTTTCACGTGTAACTCGCGACCAAGGGACCTCGCTGGGCCGGGACCGGCTGTGATTTCGTGTTGTTTTTCTCACCAGACGATTCTGTCTGAGAAAAGATCATTTGCCTGTTTAATCGGGGAGACATTGGCCCACAAAACGTCCCAGTTATTTCTTAATACTGGCAATTTGAATTGCGATTCTTCCCCCCCACCCAATCCCACCCCCACCACCGACTGTGAGGTCTTCGAAGGAGTTTTCAAAGAAACGTGATTCCAAAAAAGCGGAGAAGTTAGAAATAACCATATGAACATAATACCAACACGTGTAGCATCTTTTTTCGGCTCGTTATCACCTCGCGATGTACCCATAACTTCAACAACTGTAAAATTAGTCTGAAATGTCTGAATTCTTCACACCGCGGCTCCGCCCCAAGCTGCTGACCCCGGGGTTTAATTATAGGCAGAAAGAGTAATACAGTAGGTGACAGATATTTACATTAAACTGAAGTTACCGATAACGTTCTACCACAGTTAGATGTGATTGTTTTATTTCCCCCCACCACCAACAACAACAACTGCAGATGCAACAATTATTTCGCTTGCCGATAAACGTGTGAGAAAAAAAACAACACAATCCCAATTAACTTTCTGAAAAAAAATATATATATACATATATTTTTATCCAGGAAGTTATAGCAGTGGTTGAAATCCCATTTTTTCTTTCTTCTCCTTTTCAAAAATCCTTAGATAAGCCGACGATATCGTGCATTTAAATTTTAATTTGTGGGGGGAAAAAAAAGGTTTCGTGGTTTATATATCTTATCCTTAGGTTTGGTCCGAAAGACCACGTGTCGCGAATTGATAGCACGTGTTTCTGCAAGATCAAAGATAAGAATAAACAAATTATAACTCGTTACACAATTTGCGAGGCAGACAAACCTTCCAGTACAAATCAGAAACGAAAAGTTTGATATGGCCAGCATGCAGTAAGAAGTCGCTTTGATGTGCGCAGACACGTAATTTTGGTTTCATTGTACGAACACGTAAAAAAAAAATAAACGCAGTAAAAGTACTAATATATGCGTCTTCATTAAACATATAAAAATTCAGTCGTATGTTTGTGCACACATATTAACGTACATAATT